>RCSZ01000022.1:0-329941 GCA_014898425.1 Botryotinia globosa | reverse complement strand
CCCTAACCCTAACCCTAACCCTAACCCTAACCCTAACCCTAACCCTAACCCTAACCCTAACCCTAACCCTAACCCTAACCCTAACCCTAACCCATTTTTCTTATCTATATTTTTCTTCGTATTCTTATTAATATTATTCTAATTCTTATCATTATTATTCTTATTCTCCTTATTCTTATTTTTCTTATTTATATTCTTTATATTCTTATTTTTCTTATTCTTATTATCCATATTCTAATTATAATTAATATTCTTATTAGTATTCTTATTAATATTCTTATGATTTATATTCTTCTTCTTAGTATTCTTCGTCTTAATATTCTTCTTCTTAATATTCATTATATTCTCAATATTCTTATTTAAATTCTTCTTATTAATATTATTTTTATTATTATCATTTTTATTATTTTTCTTCTTTTTATTATTAATATTTTTAATAATAACTTATTATTTTATATTCTTCTTATTAATATTCTTCTTATTTATTCATTTTTCTTTTTCTTATTTTTCTTTTTCTTATTTTTCTATTTCTTATTATTATTCTTTTTATTATTATTATTTTTCTTCTTCTTATTGATTTTCTTATTAGTATTCTTATTTTTATTAATAATTTTCTTATTAATATTCTTTTTATTAGTATTTTTCTTATTAATATTCTTTTCATTAGTATTCTTATTCTAATTCTTATTTTTATTTATTAATATTTATTATTTTCTTTTTCTTTTTAATAATAATAATAAATAATCAAAGTGATTATACTAATAATACTAATAATACTAATATTATTTTTACGAGATTCGGATTCGAATTGATATCACGTAAATATCACGTGATTTCAGATTCAATTATGAAATTCAAGCTTTTGAAAAATTTAAAAACGTTATATAGTTCGAAATTCTTTAAAGATTTCAAAAATACTATTCTTATATTGCTAGCTCCATTATTACGTAAGATATTTTGTAATACCAGTTGGATTTTGGTGATACCAGTAAAATTAGAAAATAAAAAATGAAATTTTATATATATATAATAAAAACTACACTAAAATATTCAGTTTTGAATTCTATTTATAGTAATATATTATGTGTTTTTCGAAATTTCTAATATTTAAGCTTTTATATTAGATTGAAAATTTCATAAAAATAAAGGAAATCGTATTTTTCTAAGTCAAAAACGAACTAAGCCCGATTTGGATAAAAATTATATCAATCAATTCAGTTTTTTTTGAAAAGTTTAAAAAAGTTAATTTTAATAAGCTAGCTCTAATATTAAACGAGATATTCTGTGATACCAGTTAAAATTCTAAAAATAGAACTCAATAAGGAATAACGCTAGCAAAAAAGTAAAAACACTATTAAATCCCAAATTTCTTTTAGATTTCAAAAATATATATATATATATATATTTAACCCTAAAAACCCTAAATATTTTGTAATACCAGTAAAACTAGTGATACCAGTTAGTAGGGTGTTAGTATTCTTCTTATTAGTATTCTTATTCTTATTTTTCTTATTAATATTCTTATTTATATTCTTATTTATATTCTTATTTATATTCTTATTTATATTCTTACTCTTCTTATTCTTTTTATTTATATTCTTCTTATTTTTCTTATTATAATTCTTTTTATTATTATTCTTTTTATTATTATTCTTCTCATTATTATTCTTTTTATTATTATTCTTTTTATTAGTATTAGGTTAATATTAAAATTTCGATCATGTGATTCAACTACCCCACACCTCTTTTAGATTGATCATCATTATACAAATTGAAGCTTTTCCAAAACTAGTACAAATCGATCAATTTAAGAGATAATTTAAATCTTTCTTTAGAATTCAATATATAAATGAAAATAAATCCTACTTTCTTATAAAATTTTATAAAATTTTCTATTTTATATTGAATTAGAGGTGGTGACCAAATTTATTCATTTTGCTAGTCACCACCCCCCTGCCTTCAAAAATTACCATAGCTTTTTCTTCAACCTCTTCAAAATTAGGGTTATTTCAATTGAATACAGAAACCTTAAAATAAATGATTTCGAAATTCTAATTTCGAATAATTATTATTCAATTGAATCTTTATTAATTTCTTTTTTCAGATTTTCGAAAAGCCCTAAATTTAAGCCAGGAGAGGTGGTGACCAATTCGTGACTTTTAATGCTTTTTCGCTGGTCACCACCCCCCTGTTTTTTATAAATTACCATAGCTTTTTCAATCTCTTCAAAATTAGGGTTATTTCAATTCAATATAAAAACCCTATTATAAAACCTACTCGAAATTCTAATTTTGAATAAATATAATTCAATTGAATCTCTATTAATTTCTTTTTTCAGAATTCCAAAAAGCCTTAAATTAAAGCCAGGAGAGGTGGTAACCAATTGATGACTTTTAATGCTTTTTCGCTGGTCACCACCCCCCTGTCTTCAAAAATTACCATAGCTTTTTTTCAACCTCTTCAAAATTAGGGTTATTTCAATTGAATACAGAAACCTCAATATAAAAGATTTCGAAATTCTAATTTCGAATAAATATAATTCAATTGAATCTCTATTAAATTCTTTTTTCAGATTTTCGAAAAGCCCTAAATTAAAGCCAGGAGAGGTGGTGACCAATTGGAGCGTTTTTGGCTAGATCACCACCCCCTTTAGGGTTGTGGTCACCACTAGTGCTGACCACCAATAAAATCCTCGGAATAATAGTTAGAATTATTTCGATTCAATATAAAAATCTTATTATAAAAGCTTTTCGAATTCTAATTTCGAATAAATATTATTCAATTGAATCTCTATTAATTTCTTTTTTCAGATTTTCGAAAAGCTTTAAATTGAGGTCAAAAAAAATAATAACCAATTGATAACTTTTAATACTTTTTTGTTAATCACCACCCCCCTATTTTTTATAAATTATTATAGTTTTTTTAATCTTTTCAAAATTAAGATTATTTCAATTCAATATAAAAGCTTTATTATAAAAACTATTCGAATAAAATTTCGAGTAAATATAATTTAATTGAATTTCTATTAATTTCTTTTTTCAGATTTTCAAAAAACCTTAAATTAAGGTTAGAAGAAATAATAACCAATTAATAATTTTTAATATTTTTTCGTTAATTACTATTCCCCTATTTTTAGAAATTATTATAGCTTTTTTTCAACTTCTTCAAAATTAGGGTTATTTCAATTCAATATAAAAACTTTAATATAAAAGATTTCGAAATTCTAATTTTATATATAAAAAATTCAATTAAATCTCTATTCATTTCTTTTTTCAGATTTTCGAAAAGCTCTAAATTGAAGTCAAAAGAGATAATAACCAATTGAAACGTTTTTGTTTAAATTATTACTCTCCTTAAAATTAGAATCACTACTAATACTAATCATCAATAAAATCTTCAAAATAATAATTAAAGTTATATTCTAAACTATATAAAATTAATAATTACTCTTCAGATTTTCTTTTACCTTTTTACTTTCGGATTCTATTCTATCTTTCTTTTTTTGGAAAATAAATATATTTTTCTAAATAAGTTTAATTTATTTACTTTATTTCTTTTAAATTTCATTATATCTTTTTAATTTTAGATTTTTATTATATTGATTTTTTTATAAAAATTTTCTAAGATTTTTTAAATTTAAAAAAAAAGAAAAGTTAAAATAAAATACAATTTAAAAACAAGATTAAAAACAAAATTGAAAACAATTCAAACAAAATATAATTGAAAAAGAATTCGAAGTTTTTATAAAATAATATATATTAATATTTCTTTTTTATTTTAATAATAAATATAATAAAAACTTATATAAAAAATAAAACTAATTATCAGAATTATATTTTTAATTTGAATATTTATATTCTTTAGATATAAATAAAGATATTATTAATTAAATTTATTAATTTAAATAATATTAATTTAAAAAATATAATAAAAAGAAATATATATTTAAAACTTATTATTATAATAATCTAAATATTGATTAAAATCTTGTTTTATTTGAAATAGATTTATAAAAAACTCTTGTTGATAATTTTTATTTTATTATTAATTAAAATATATATAATTAAAAAAGATTAATTTAAAACTTATTATTAAAATTATTCAAATTAGAATTAATTTTTATAAAGATATTAGATTGAATCTCTTGATATTTCTAATTTATAATCGAATCTAAATATAAATTAAAAAAAATTTATAAAAAAATTAATAATAAAATTAATAAAAAAAGATTTAAAATATTTTGTTTTTTAATATTTCTATTTTCTAATATCGATTTAATTATAGAATTTATAAAAATTAATTCAAAAAATTGAAATACTTTTAAAATAAAAATAAAATATTAATAAATAATTTAATAATAAAAAGAATTAAAAATATCTTTTTCTTTTTTTTCTTCTTTTTCTTTATTTCCTTTTTCTTTTTCTTTTTTATTAGAATTATTTTTTGAAAAAAGATTAATAAAATTAAAAGGGTTAGATTTATTCGAATCATTTGAATCTAATTCGAAAATATATTAATAAATAAAATAATAATAAAAGAATAAAAAAATAATAAAAATACTAAGAGAATAAGAAATTATTATAGTATTATTGTTTTCTTTTGAATTGTTTAATTTATTAGAAATATTATATTTAAAAGAATTAAAAAGTTCTAATTATAAAATATTAGAATTAAATTTAATTTAAAATAATTTTATAAAAAAAAAAGAAATTTTAAACTTATTTTGAATTTTTGTTATTTTTAATACAAAATCATTATTAATTTTATAAATTCGATTAATGAATTTTATAAAAAGTTTTTTTTCAAAAAAAAAAAGTTTTTTAAAATATAATTAATAATTTTAAATAAAAGAATTTAGAATTTATTTATTGAATTGAATTGAGAGGTTTTTTTAATCTTTTTAATTTACGAATGTATTGATTTAAAAGAATAATTTTTGATGTTAAGCTAGTTTTAATTGGTTAATGATTTTTTATATTATATTAGAATTCGAATATTATATATAAATAAATAAAAATTTAAAAAAAAGATTTATTAGTATTTTATTATTCAATAGCTTTTCTTTTTATTAAATAAATTTGAAGTTGAAAAGATTTTTTAGGGATTTTTCGAATTTTATTAATTCTATTTATTTTTAAAAGAATAAAAAGAAAAGAATAAGAATAAGAATAAAATAAATAAAATGAATAAAATGAATAAAAAGTTTAATAAGATTGATGAGATTAATAAAAGTGAATATATTTAATAAAATGAATTGAAAAATTATTAAAAAGTAAGATTTAATTATATAAATAATAATTTGAAATCTATATCCTAATATTATTATATTATAAATCAATAAATAAATACTAACTAAAATTAGATTTCAATTTTAAATCGAATTTTAATTTTAAATATTAAATAAATACTGATTGAAATTAGATTTGAACTTTAAATTGAATTTTAATTTTAAATATTATTATATTATAAATCAATAAATAAATACTAATTAAAATTAGATTTGAACTTTAAATCAAACTTTAATTTTAAATATTATTGTATTATAAATCAATAAATAAATACTAACTGAAATTAAATTTGAGCTTTAAATCGAATTTTAATTTTAAATATTAAATAAGTATTGATTGAAATTAGATTTAAATTTTAAATCGAATTTTAATTTTAAGTATTAAATAAACACTAACTGAAATTAGATTTGAATTTTAAATCGAACTTTAATTTTAAATATTAAATAAATACTAATTGAAATTAAATTTGAACTTTAAATCGAACTTTAATTTTAAATATTATTATATTATAAATCAATAAATAAGTACTGATTGAAATTAGATTTGAGCTTTAAATCGAACTTTAATTTTAAATATTATTATATTATAAATCAATAAATAAACACTAACTGAAATTAGATTTAAACTTTAAATCAAACTTTAATTTTAAGTATTATTGTATTATAAATCAATAAATAAATACTAATCAAAAATTAGATTTTGAGATTTAAAATTAAATATAGTTTAAAAATTGAAAAGAATTATTAAAAAAATTAAATCTAAATCTTAAATTTGAAATTCTAAATCTAAATTAAATTAATATATTTAAAGATTTAAAATTAAGCTTTTCTTAAAAAGAATTAAATTCAATTATTAAAATTCAATTATAATATAAGATTATAATTATAATATTCAAAAAATTATATATTGATAAATTTAAAAAATAATTAATAATATAAAGCTTTTTTAAAAGAAATATTTTATAGATTTATAAATTGATTTATTTAAAAATAAAGTAAAAATATTTATTATTTTAAAATAAAAAAATATTATATATTAAAAAGAAATAATTATAATAATACTATTTATATTATATATATATATATAAATTATAAGCTCTAAATTCTAAACTTTAAACTATAAACTTTGTATCTTAATTTTTCTATTTTCAATTGTTTTTCTTAATCTCTTTTTTTTTTTTTTTTTTTTTTTAAGATTTAATAATCTAAGAATTTTTTACCTAATTCATTTAATACTAATGTTTTATAAATAGATTCTAAATTAATAATATTATTATTTTCAGATTCCTTTTCTATAAAATTATTATATTCCGATTTAAACCAAAAATTCTATTTATTTGTTTCATTATTATAAATTATTAATATATAATTTTGTAATCAATTATAATTCACTAAATCAATTAAATATTCTAGATTTCTTTCTTTATAAAAATCATTTTTAATAAAACTAATATAAATAATATCATTCTTAGAATTATATGGTTTAATATTATAAGTAAAAAAATTAAAACTTTTTGTAGATTCAATATTATAAGAATTGAAATTATTTAGAAACTTATTTTTAAAATCTTTTAATTGATAACTTTTATAATAAGGAATAATTACTTGATTATTGAATCGCATTTTTTATATTTTATAATTTTAATCAAACAAGTATATTGATATTTAAATTTAATAATATATATTGAATTTATTAAAAAAATGAAAATGAAATAAATTAAGGAAGGGAAATCAAGATAATCTAGAAAGTATTTATAATTAATTAATTCTAAAAAAAATTTATTTTAAATTGTAATGAATATATTGAATATAAAATATATTCAATAAACTTATATTAAATATATTCAATATAAGTTTTATTGAATATATTTAATATTAAATATACTTAATATAAACTTATTGAATATATTTAATATATTTAATATAAGTTTATTGAATATATTTAATATTAAATATATTTAGTATAAATTTTATTGAATATATTTAATAGAATAAGAATTCGAATATAAATTTTATTGAATATATTTAATATAAGTTTTATTGAATATATTTAATATAAATTTTATTAAATATATTTAATAGAATAAGAATTCGAACATAAATTTTATTGAATATATTTAATATAAAATATATTAAAATATATTAGAATATATTATAATATATTTTATATAAAATGAATTCGAATATATCTTATATTAAATATATTAGAATATATTCAATATTAAATATATTAAAATATATTCAATATTAAATATATTAAGATATATTCAATATTAAATATATTCAATAAAATTTATATTTGAATTCTTATTCTATTAAATATATTAAACTAAAATTAAAAATTTCAAATACATTTTTAAAAAATATAAATAGAGAATAAAAAGCTTCCATCTTCAAAAAAATTCAATCTAAATCACATTCTATTTCAATCTAATTTCTAATTCTAAATATTCTTCTTTTATATAATATGTTTTTTACAGAAAATATATTAATTTATCAATTTATTAATTATAATAAAGAATTTAAATTATTATTTTGTTCTGAATATTTATTATATTTCGATAATATTGATTCTATTATAAATCATATAAAAAAAACTGAAAAATATATTAATAATCTTAATATTGATATAAATGATTTGAAAATTGAATATTTAGAAAAGTTAGAAATTAATAAATTAAATTCTGATTTAGTTATTCAAAATAATAAATATTTATTTAAAGAATTATTTATTATTTTTAATAATATATAATGTTTAATTTGTAATAAATATAAAACTATCAATTTTAAATTATTAAAAATATATTTAAATTTTATATATAATATTAAAAATCCTAATTCAAAAAATAAATCATTCTTTGATTTGTATTTTCAATCTAATATTAAATTACAAATATTTAATTCTATTTATAATAAATTATTTTATTTTATTATTAAAGAAAATTCAATTCAAATAATAAATTCAAATAAAAATTTATTTATTAATAACTTTTTTGAAAAAAGAAATAATGATTTATTTCAAGCTATTAATAATATTAATATTAATAAAAGAATTGAATTATTAGGATTCTTATATAATTTAAAATAAAATAATTATTTTAATGATAAAGATTTGATAAATTTATTAGATTATATTAAAAAATCTAAAGATTCTGAAGAAATTTTAGTATATAATATTTGTATAAATTTATTATATAAATTAGAATCTTTAATTAATAATTATAATAAATCTTTATTACAAAGTTTAATAACTGAAAATCCCGAAAAAAAAGAATTAAGATTATTTATTTTATTAGAATCTAATACAAAAAAAAAATATTATAAATTTTTTAATATAAATTTAATTTATTTAATGAGATATTTAATAAATATTGAAATTGAAAAAGAAAATCTTAATAATATTTATTATAGTATACAACTTTATATTAAAAATGTTTATAAAATTTTAAAATTAATATATACTAAAGCAATATTATTAACTCAATTATCAAAAGAATCTAATAAATATAAAAAAGAAGAATTATTTATTGAAGATTTAATTATTTTATTTTTTATTAAAACTTTAAAACAAGAATTAAATCAAATAAATTTAAAAGAAAATCCTGTTTTTAATAGTCCTATAATAACTTATTTAATCATTTTATCAATTGATATAAATAATAATAATTTAAAAGAAGAAAGTACTATTTCTAAATATTATAGTTGTTTATTATATAGATTTAAATTAATATTTTTAAAATATATTCAAAATCAATATTTAAAATCTAAAACTATTAATTCTATATTAAATTTAATTTTAAATAATATATTTTATAAATATTATACTAAATTAATTATTAATCAATCTAATAATTATTTTAAAAAATTAATTCAAATTCGAGCTTATACTTTAAATATTCAAATAAATAATAAAAAAGATAATAGAATTAATGATATAAATAATAATATTGTTAGTATTGATAATAAGCAAATATTAATTAATAAATTAAAAATATGGTTTAATAATTTAAATATTAAATTAGAAAATATTTTATTTAATGATTTATTATTTTTAAATCCAAATAATATTAATTTAGATTTGAATTCTATTATTAATAAATTAGAAGATAATTATACAAATAATAAATTAAGGTTTTATTTTATAAATTATAATACTAAAACTCAAAATCTAGATTTATATAATAAGTTTTTAATTGAAAAAGCTTTAAATCCTTTTACAATAATCTCTAAAAAACTAATTAAATCATGTAACTTAGAAAATAATAAAATTGAATTTAATTCAATTACTATTAATAATTATATAAAAAATAAGTAAAGATTTTTAGATTTATTATTAATTGCAATTTATATTATTAATAATGTATCTATTAGAGGTATTGAATTATTAATTATTAAATTTCGAAATAATTTATTAATTAAAAATCGAAATATTTTTATTAATTCTAAAACTAATTATATTAGAATATTCACTAAATATTCAAAAACATGGAATAAGATTAGAAAAGATATTAATAATATTAAATTTTTAAATCCAAAATTATCTCAAATTTTAAAAACCTATTTATTATTATTTATTTTATTTAATAATTTTATTTATAATTATTATTTTAATATTGAATATTCGAATTATTTATTTGAAAAAAAGGATTCTTTATTTCATAATAATTATTTATTATTAATATTAAAAAGAGAAACCCAATTAAATATTGATAATAAAATTACTTTAAATCCTTAGCATCAATTTATTATTTATATAATTAAAAATCGAATTAATTCTGATTTTAATTTAAAAAGCTCTAATAAAAAAGAATTCAAAGAAATTGGGGATTTGTTAACTAATCATAATTCTAAAATAGCTAATTCATATTATAATTAACTTCAGAATTTAGATATTAATTATATATTAGAAAATAAAGCAAAAGAATTTAATATTAATTATTTTAAATATTTTGATTTATTGAAAAACTCAAATAAAGAAATTAATATTAAAAATTCATATAAAAAACAATTATCTAATATTAGTTTTAATAAATCCAAAAAATTAAAATCAAATATTGAAACAGATTTAAATTTATATAATAATAATAATTTTAAAATTTTATCAAATTTAAATGATCAAAAAGAAACCTTGGAATTATTAAATCCTAATAATTTAAATTTAGATTCAAATAAATTAAGATTTTATTTAAAATCTTTTTTTAAAGATTTTAATAGTGAAATTTAAAAGCGAAGTTCAAAAAAAAACTTTAAAAGAAATTCTATTAAAAAAAACACTTTATATTATATATATCAATAAAATTAGAAGTGGAAAAAGCTTATTATTTTTATTACCTTCTTTTATATATCCTAATAAAAAATATTTTATTATTTCTTTTAGAATTAGTTTAAATAATAATATTTTAAAAGAAGGAATAACTAAAGGATTATCAATTAGATTATATAACGAAAATAATGATATATCATTATATAATATTATAATATTAAATTCTTATAATATTATTAATAATAAATTTTTATCTTTTATAAATTTATTAAAAAATAAAAATATTGAAATTACTATATTTTTTAATAAAATTCATTTATTTATATTAGAATAAGTTTATAGAATAAAATTATTAATAATTAATAAAAATATTCATTTATTTGATTAAATAGTTTTTATTTTTATTATAATTTTAAATATATTATATTCTTTATTGAATAAAGAATTCTTTTTATTTCAAAATAAATTAATTAGAGGATTTACTATTCGAAAAAATATTTCCTATATTATTAAAGAAATTAATAAAGATAAAAATGAATTATTTATTTTAAAAGAATTATTAAATAAATTAAAATCTTTATTAAATAAAGATAAAAAGATTATTATATTTGTTAATTCGATTAAAAATTGTGAATTATTAAAAAAAGAATTCAATTTATTAATTTATTATAATAAAAAAGAAAAAAAAGACCAAATTTTAAATGAATTTATTAATAATTCTGATTCTAATATTATTATTTCTATTAATATTATTAAGATAAGAATAAATATTAAAAATATTAAATATTCAATTTATTTTGATTTAATATATTTTTTAATAAATTTAGATTAAGAAATTGGATATATTGGAAGAGATAATAAATTTAGTAAAGTATTTATTATTTTAAATAAATCTTTATATTCTAAAAAATATAAAATAGATTTTAAAAACAATCAAATTATTAAAAATTTTAAAAAAGAAGATTATAAATATTTAAAATTATTTTTATTAAATATTAATTGTTATCGAAATATATTAAAAAGCTTTTTTAATAATCGAAATTTAGATTCTTATATTTCGGATTTATTTTTATATAGTTTATATATAAATAAATCAAATATTATAAATAAAACAAAATTTAATTTAATACAAAATTCGAATGATAATATTGATTTCTTTTATAATTTAAAAAATAAATTTAAAGAATATAAAGATTATTGTTTAAATTATTTAAATAATAAAGATTTCGAAAATGCTTCTAAATATATTATTCCTAAATATTTAAATTCAAATAAAAATGATTTCTTATTAAAGTTTAGAGATTTTGAAAGATTTATAAAAAAAGAAAGATTATTAAATAGAAGCTATTGTTGGTAATATTATTATTCTAATAATATATATTTTAATAAAAAAATTAAATTGAATTAATATGATTATTAATATATTATAAAAGAAAATCTTTTAAATATTAAAGATTTAGAATCTGAAAATAATAAATATAAAGGTAAAACATTGAATATAGAAGATTAGATTAGATTTATATATTTTCTTCAAAATATTTATAAAAAAGATTTTTTTTATAATATTCAAATATTTTTAAAATTTAATTTCTTTGAAAATAATATTATAAATAAATATAATTCAATTGAAAATATTAATAATAATATTTCAAAGAGTTTTAATAAAAATATTAAAGAAAATATTGAAATAGATTTAAATTCAAATCATTCAAATAAATATATTTGGAATAATATTAAAGAAAATGATTTAAAGGATATAGAATTGAAAATTCAATTAGAAAATGAATATAAAAAGAAAGTTAAAATTTATAATCAAATTGAAAAAAGAAAAATATTTGTTTTAATATCAGAAAAATTAAATTTTTATAAATATATTTGTTTATATTATTCAATAAATCAAAATAAATTAATTTCAGATTATATTTTATTAAAATGTTCTTATATTAAATCAATTTTAAAAAAATTACCTGAATCTTTTAAAATCATTTATAAATATATAGATAATAATAAAAGAATTAATTTAATTAAATCTAAATTAATATATCCTCAATATTTATTACCTAATCAATTTTGTTTTTCAAGAAAAACTAGTTATAAATCAGCTTGTATTGATTATAAATTTATGATTCTAATTTTATTAATTTTATTTAAATTTAATAAATTATCTTCATATAAAGTAATTCAATTTAATAACAATTTAAATAAATTCTTAGATTTTATTTCTAATAGAATTATTGATTCAAAAGAATTAAAAAAATTAAATTATTATTATAATTCTTTATTTGATAAAGAAGTCTTATATTATATAATAAATATTTTTAGAATTATATTTAATTTAGAATTATATTATAATAAAAATGAATTATATAATACAATATTACTTTTTATAGATTATAAAGAAAAAAAAGAATTAATTAATAAATCAAATTTTCCTAATGAAATTGAAGAAGATGAATTTAATAATAAAAGATTTAATTTAAATTATTTATTAGATTCTTTGAATTCGGATTTCGAAGAATTAGAAAATGAATATTCAGATTATAAATCTGAAGAGAATATTAATGAAAATATTGAAGAAAATATTAATGAAAATATTGATGAAAATACTAATGAAAATATTAATAAAAATATTAATGAAAATATTAATGAAAATATTGATGAAAATACTAATGAAAATATTAATAAAAATATTAATGAAAATAATAAAGAAAATATTAATGAAAATATTAATGAAGAAATTGAAAATAATATAAATGATTCTACTAATTTATTAGGTTATAATATAAATGATTTAAATATAAATGATTTAAATATTGATTTATCAGATTGATTAATTATCTAAAAATATTATTTAAAATTATATAATATTTTAATATCTAATAAAATAATTATATTTTCAATTCTATATTATATCAAATTAAATATAATTAAAAATTATCAATATTTCATTTTTAATAAACTCAATCCTAATTGATTTTTTTCAAAATTATTATTATTTTTTAAAATAAAAAAACTTTAAAAAAACTATAATCTTATTTATATTCAATAGTTTTAATTCAATTTATAATCAATAGTTTTAATCTTATTTATATTGAATAATTTTAATCTTATTTATATTCAAATTATTAAAAAATAAATTTAAAATTAATTTATCTTAATTTGATTTGTATTTTTTTCTATAAATATATAGAATTCCTTTCTTTTTTTTCTTTCAAAAATATAATAATTATCAATCAATATTCAATTATACTTTAAATTACTATTATATTTTATATTCTTTTTAATAAAAATTACTTTCTAATTTCAATTTAAAATGTTTTATTTTACTTTTTCTAAAAACAAAAAAACATTTTATTATAAAAAAATCTTTTTAAATTATTCTTTATTAAATTTTTTTAAAAAAATGATTGATTTGTTTTTTATCCAGTATATTATAACTTATCAATTAAAATATAATTCTTTTAATATTAAATCTTTCAATTGCTTACAAAATATTATTTATATATATTTTAAACTTCGAAAAGCAAATATTAAAAATATTAAATCTTATTTAATTAATTAAGCGAAAAAGAATAAATTAGGATATCATTTTATATTAATTATTGATTTAGAATATCGAAATTTTTATAAATATAATAATATTATTTCAGATTAAAAATTAATTAAAAATTATAAAAAAAAAAGTTTTAAAGATTTTCGAGATTTTTATAATATTATTTGTATTAATAATATAAATAATTTAAAAATATATTTCTTTTTTTTTTTTTATTAATAATATATATTAATTTTATTTAATATAATGAATTGAATTATTTAGGGGATTATAAAGAATGGGTTAAAAAAGCAAATAAAAATTATATTTTAAGTAAAGAGAATATAATAAGTTAATTATATTTTAAAAGAAAAGATTAATTATTAATTTATATATAGGAATGTTTAGATTTGCAAAATAAAAAAGTATATGATTATATAATAATAAGTTATATTTTAATATTAAAAAAATATTTATTAATATTAAATTAAAAAGAATATATAGAAAACTATAAGAAATTTTAGAGTTCGATTTTATAAAATATTATTGGGGTAAATGAAATTTTAGTTTTATATGGAATTTTTAGGGGTAAGTTTTATTTAATCAAATTATAAAAAATAATTATTAATTTAATAAGATTTTTAAGGTTTAGGAAATAGTTTTATAAAAATAAAAAAGAAAGAAAATTCTGTTAGATTTAATTAAAAATCATAGGGTTTATATATTAGAATAAATTAGTTTAATATAAATATATATATAAAATTGTTTTTTGAATTATAATAATTTAATGAAATAAATTAAGTTTTTTAATTTTAATTAATAATTATATAATATTGAAGAAAAAAACTCAATTATATTATATTATAATAATAAATTTTTTTTAAATTATATATATTAAGATTTATTTTAAAATAATAAAAGAATATAATTTAATATAAATTTATTGATTAAATAATAATAAAAGAATAAAATGTAATACTAATAAAAATATTAACCCTAAGAATATTAATAAGAATACTAATAAGAATACTAATAAGAATATCAAAAAGAATATTAATAAGAATACTAATAAGAATATTAATAAGAATACTAATAAGAATACTAATAAGAATACTAATAAGAATACTAATAAGGGTATTAAAAAGAATATTAATAAGAATACTAATAAGAATATTAATAAGAATACTAATAAGAATATTAATAAGAATACTAATAAGAATACTAATAAGAATATCAAAAAGAATATTAATAAGAATACTAATAAGAATATTAATAAGAATACTAATAAGAATACTAATAAGAATACTAATAAGAATACTAATAAGGGTATTAAAAAGAATATTAATAAGAATACTAATAAGAATATTAATAAGAATACTAATAAGAATATTAATAAGAATACTAATAAAAATATTAATAAGAATACTAATAAAAATATCGAAATATTATATATTAAAAGATTAGTCCTGGTAATAAATACTAGTGAGCTAAGCTCGGTGAACTAAGCCCGGTGAGCTAAGCCTGATGAACTAAGCCCGGTGAGCTTCAATTTAATGGTTATAGGCTATATAAGCCTAATATATAGGCCCTATATATCTATAAATAGATTATTGAAAACTAATATTATTAATATTAATTTATATATTAAATAATTTATCAGAAAATATTTTTTTTGTTGAAATCTATTGTATATGAAAATTCGATTAATAAGGATTTTATAAATATATAATAAGAATAATTTAAAAGATATTCAATATAAGATGATTCTAATATTAATATTTTTTAAACTTGTTTTTATTAATATAGGCTTTAAATATTATATATTCTAAATTTTTATAGTCTATAAATTCTATTATTAAAACTAAAATTCTTTTATATATAGATGAGTATATATAAAATTAGTATAATTAATATATAAAATTAATAGAGGATTTTGAGTATTATTATATAAAAATTCATTTAATAACTTTTTAATTAGAATTCTAATATTATAATATAATATAAAAATTCTATAGACTAAAAAAGCTTTATTCAATTTTAATGATATAATGCTATAGTTTAATATTTAGGGGTTTTATATATTAGTATTTAAGGTTTTTAATTTTTAATTTCGAGGGCTTAGTTTTTTGATATTGGGAGCTTTTATATTAGTATTTCGAAGGTTTAGCTTTTTGATATTAAAGGCTTTTATTTTTAATATTGAAGGCTTTTATTTTAATATTTCGGGGGCTTAGCTTTTTGATATTAGAAGCTTTTATTTTAATATTAGAAGCTTTTATTTTAATATTTCGGGGGCTTAGCTTTTTAATATTAAGAGCTTTTATTTTAGTATTTAGATATCTATATTACTTGTATTTTAAGAATTATTATTTTAATATTAAAAAATTAGAAATATTTAATATTATATTTATTAAGTTTGATTAATAATTGAATAAATAAATAGTTATTAATAAGCTTTTTTTAATATTATTAAAGTAATTAAATTATAAATATATTAAATCTTTTCTTTTCTAATTAATATAAATAATTACTAATGAATTCTTTAAAATATTTTTAAAATGAAAAAGTCTTTTAAAGAATTATTAGATTTCATTATTATTATTAAAGATAACTCTTTTATTTTAGCATTTTATTATTAAATTATAAAATCTAATAATATTTAAAGCAATTTTATAATATTATAATTATTTAATTCGAAATAATATTCAATTAATAAAAACAATACTAATAATAGGGTTAGAATTACGAATAATATTAATAATATTAATAATACTAATAATACTAATAATACTAATAATATTAATAATACTAATAATACTAATAATACTAATATTATTTTTACAAAATTCGAATTCGGATTGATATTATGTGAATATTATGTGATTTCAGATTCAATTATAAAATTTAAGTTTTTGAAAAATTTAAAAACGCTATATAATTCGAAATTCTTCAAAGATTTCAAAAATACTATTATTATATTGCTAACTCTATTATTATATAAGATATTCTATAATACCAATTGGATTTTGGTGATATCAGTAAAATTAGAAAATAAAAAATGAAATTTTATATATTTATAATAAAAACTACACTAAAATATTCAGTTTTAAATTCTATTTATAGTAATATATTATACATTTTTCAAAATTTCTAATATTTAAGTTTTTATATTAGATTAAAATTTTTATAAAAATAAAGGAAATTGTATTTTTCTAAATCAAAAACAAACTAAGCCCGATTTGGATAAAAATTATATCAATCAATTCAGTTTTTTTTAAAAAGTTTAAAAAAGATAATTTTAATAAACTAGCTCTAATATTAAACGAAATATTCTATGATACCAGTTAAAATTCTAAAAATAAAACTCAATAAAGAATAATACTAGCAAAAAAGTAAAAACATTATTAAATCCCAAATTTCTTTTAGATTTCAAAAATATATATATATATATATATTTAATTCTAAAAACCCTAAATATTTTGTAATATTAGTAAAACTAATGATATCAGTTAGTAGGGTGTTAGAATTCAATATAAAAAGAAAAATAAGCCCTAATTCTTTATAAAACTTTATTAAATTTTCTATTCTATATTAAATTAAAGATAATGACCAAATTTATTCATTTCGTTAATCATTACCCCCCTACCTTCAAAAATTACCATAACTTTTTCTTCAACCTCTTCAAAATTAGAATTATTTCAATTCAATCTTTATACTTTAATATAAAAGATTTCAAAATTCTAATTTCGAATAATTATTATTCAATTAAATCTTTATTAATTTCTTTTTTTAAATTTCAAAAAAGCCCTAAATTAAAGCTAAAAGAAATAATAACCAATTAATAACTTTTAATACTTTTTTATTAATCATTATCTCCCTGTTTTTTATAAATTACCATAGCTTTTTCAATCTCTTCAAAATTAGAGTTATTTCAATTCAATATAAAAGCCTTATTATAAAAACTATTCGAAATTCTAATTTCGAATAAATATAATTCAATTGAATTTTTATTAATTTCTTTTTTCAGATTTTCAAAAAACCTTAAATTGAAATCAAAAGAAATAATAATCAATTGATAACTTTTAATACTTTTTCGCTAATCATTACCCCCCTACCTTCAGAAATTACCATAGCTTTTTTTCAATCTTTTCAAAATTAAAATTATTTCAATTCAATATAAAAACTTTAATATAAAAGATTTCGAAATTCTAATTTTATATATAAAAAATTCAATTGAATCTCTATTAATTTCTTTTTTCAGATTTTCGAAAAGTTCTAAATTGAAGTTAGAAAAGGTAATAACCAATTGAAGTGTTTTTATCTGAATTACCACCCCCCTTAGGGTTAGGGTTACCACTAATACTGACCACCAATAAAATCCTCAGAATAATAGTTAGTATTCTTCTTATTAATATTCTTATTAATATTATTTTTCTTTTCCTTATTATTCTTATTATTATTAGTATTCTTATTAATTTTCTTATTCATATTAGTTTTATATATTCTTTTTATTATTCTTATTATTATTCTTATTATTATTCTTATTCTTTTTCTTATTCTTTTTATTATTCTTCTTCTTATTATTATTATTATTATTTTTCTTCTTTTTTTAAAAAATTTCTTATTATTATTCTTTTTCTTTTTCTTTTCCGTATTATTCTTATTATTCTTATTATTCTTATTATTCTTATTATTCTTATTATTCTTATTATTCTTATTATTCTTATTATTCTTATTATTCTTATTATTCTTATTAATATTAGATTAATATTGAAATTTCGATTATGTGATTCAATTATATCATATCTCTTTTCGATTGGTCACCACCATACAAATTGAAGCTTTTCTAAAACTAGTACAAATCGATCAATTTAAAAGATAATTTAAATCTGTTTCTAGAATTCAATATAAAAAGAAAAATAAGCCCTAATTCTTTATAAAACTTTATTAAATTTTCTATTCTATATTGAATTAAAGATAGTAACCAAATTTATTCATTTTGCTAATCACCACCCCCCTGCCTTCAAAAATTACCATAGCTTTTTCTTCAACCTTTTCAAAATTAGGGTTATTTCATTCAAAATAGAAGCTTTATTATAAAAGCTTTTTGAATTCTAATTTCGAATAAATATTATTCAATTGAATTTATATTAATTTCTTTTTTCAGATTTTCGAAAAGCCCTAAATTAAAGCCAGGAGAGGTGGTAACTAATTGGTGACTTTTAATACTTTTTCGATAGTCACCACCCCCCTATCTTTAAAAATTACCATAGCTTTTCTTCAACCTCTTCAAAATTAGGGTTATTTCAATTCAATATAAAAGCTTTAATATAAAAGATTTCGAAATTCTAAGTTTATATATAAAAAATTCAATTGAATCTCTATTCATTTCTTTTTTCAGATTTTTGAAAAGCCCTAAATTGAAGCCAGGAGAGGTGGTGACCAATTGGAGCGTTTTTGGCTGGGTCACCACCCCCTTTAGGGTTGTGGTCACCACTAGTGCTGACCACCAATAAAATCCTCGGAATAATAGTTAGGGTTATTTTAATTTAATATAAAAACTTTAATATAAAAGATTTCGAAATTCTAAGCTTATATATAAAAAAATTCAATTGAATCTTTATTTATTTCTTTTTTCAGATTTTCAAAAAGTTTTAAATTGAAGTTAAAAGAAATAATAATCAATTGAAACATTTTTGATTAAATCATTATCTCTCTTAGAATTGGGGTTATTATTAATATTAATTATTAATAAAATCCTTGAAATAATAGTTAGATTTATATAGTCTATAATTATTGAATTGAAGTTCACTAGGCTTAACTTACCAATTTAACTCACCAGCATTCATTCATTAATAATCGTTTATAGACTTTAAGGTTTATAATAAAGCCTATAATAAAGCCTATTTAAGACTTTAAATCTATAAATGGATTTATATTAGAATATTACTAGGATAAAGCTTACAGCATCTTTCAATATATAATCTTTTAATAAATCTTTCAATATATAATCTTTTAATAAATCTTTTAATAAATCTTTTAATAAATCTTTCAATAAATCTTTCAATAAATCTTTCAATAAATCTTTCAATATATAATCTTTTAATATATTTTAATACTATTCTCTCAAAAGACTAATATTTTATTAAAAGTTTTTTAATATAAAATCTTTTAATATATATTCTTTTAATATATATTCTTTTAATATATATTCTTTTAATATATATTCTTTTAATATATAATCTTTCAATATTATTTTTTCGAAATATTAATATTTTTTTATAAATCTTTTAATATAATTTTTTAAAAATACTAATATTTTATTAAAATTCTTTTGATATATTTTAATATTATTCGTTTAAAATATTAATATTTTATTAAAAATCTTTCGATATAATTTAATATTATTTTCTGAAAATATTAACATTCTTTTATAAATCTTTCAATATTATTTTTTCAAAATCTTAATATTTCATTAAAAATCTTTTAATATATATCTTTTAATATTCTTATTAATATTCTTTTTTTTTAATATTTTAATTAATAATATTTCTATTAATATTAGATTTTCAATCATATAATTTAACTACCCCACATCTCTTTTTGCTAAATTACTATTACTTATACTCTTTCTAATTCAAACTTTAAAATTATTAATATAAAATAATCAATTTGAAAAATAATTTAAATCTATTTTCAGTATTCGAAATATTGATTAAAATAACCCCTAGAATACTAAAAAACTTTATTCAATTTATTATTTTTTATTACATTCAAAATAATAACCAATTTCATTTATTTCATAAATTACCATCTCTTGATTTCGAAAATTACTATAACTTTCTTTCAACCTCATCAAAACTAAACTTTAGAATTAATTCTACAAATCCATCACTATTGAATATATCGAAAATCTAATTTCATATATAAAAAATTCAATTGATTCTTTATTCTTTTCTTTTTTCAGATTTTCGAAAAATCTAAAATTAAAATATAGAAAGGTAATAATTAATTTTATTTATTTTGTAAGTTATCACCTTTTGATTTCGAAAATTACTATAGCTTTCCTTAAACCTTTTTAATCTTAAATTTTAGGGTTATCTTTACAAATCAATCAATATTAAAAATATCGAAAATCTGAATTTATATAAAAAAAATTCAATTGAATCTTTATTTATTTCTTTTTTCAGATTTCTAAAAGACTTAGAATTGAAGCATAAAGAAGTAATAACCAAATGATAACTTTTTGCTTAGATTATCACCTCCCTTAGGGTTGAGGTTACTATTGGTGCTGACCACCAAAAAAATCCTTGAAATAATAGTTAGGGTTGTAGTTATTATTAATATTAACTACTAATAATATCTTCGGAATAATAGTTAGTATTCTTCTTCTTATTAATAATCTTCTTATTAATATTCTTTTTATTAATATTTTTCTTATTAATATTCTTCTTATTAATAATCTTCTTATTAATATTCTTTTTATTAATATTTTTCTTATTAATATTCTTTTTATTAATATTCTTCTTATTAATATTCTTTTTTTTATACCTTTCTTATTAATATTCTTTTTATTAGTATTTTTCTTATTAGTATTCTTTTTATTAATAGTCTTCTTATTAGTATTCTTTTTATTAGTATTCTTTTTATTAGTATTCTTTTTTTCTTTTTCTTATTATTATTTTTTTTATTAATATTCTTTTTATTAATATTCTTCTTATTAGTATTAAATTAATATTAAAATTTCGATTATATAATTCAACTACCCCACACCTCTTTTCGACTGATTATTACTATACAAATTGAAGCTTTTCTAGAATTAATATAAATCGATCAATTTAAAAGATAATTTAAATCTGTTTTCAGAATTTAATATATTATTGAAAATATGTTAGAGTAGAGAATAGCAATGAATCAACTTTAGGTATATTTTTGGGATAAGACTTTTCATTACTTCTCTAAAACTATTGAAAGCATACAATTTTATACCCAATGGGTTGACTTCGATACAAAAACCCGAAGTTAGAAATTAGATCTTCAGAATATCTTGAAAAAGAAAGGGGTTCATAAAATATTTTAAAATAAAGGAATCTGTGGTATGAAAGAGGCTCAAAGATTTCCTGTTATATAATCTTATATGATTTATAATCTTGTGATTTTAATAGAGCTTCCTCTCTTTACATTTTGTATTCCAAAAAATAATTTATTTATATTTTATAGGATAGAAAATGATCCCTTATTATATTGCTTACAAATCCTAATTATTATAAAAATAAGATTAAAAACATTTCTATATTTTTATAAAAAATAAAAGAAAAGAAATTCCTATACTTTTTATACTATAAATAATTGAAATAGTAAATACAGTATTCCTTATATATTTCACCATTTCATTGGCAAATCATCGAATGCTTTATAAAACTAATCCTTTTTTTTAGGTAATATAATTATTTTAATAGTATATCCCTTTTAATTAATATACAATTTGTTATAATTACTTTTTCAATTTGGTGGTGTTTTATTTATTATATTATATTTTGTTATTGGTTTATTAGGTTTAATTATTTCTATTTATTTATATTGTTTTAAATATATTACTAATATTTTAATTAATAAATTTTGTTATTTTGAAAATAATCTTTTTACTTTTTGTAGTTATTGTTATTATCAAAAGAAGTTCTGTATATTAATATCGAATCGATATATTCCTGATATTAATTTTATATATTAAAGTTATATATATTATAATATTGTTTTTAAGGATAATACTGAAAAAAAAGTGGGCAATAATGTTACGATTTGATGAGGGAAACGATATATAAAGAATGTAGAAGCTTTTTTGTGTAAAAAGGTTAAGTAAGGGGGTATTTATAAACTTTAATTAATAGAAAAACTAGGTCTTTTGGTAGTTAATAGATTAAATTGAATTAATAATTTAATGGAGTGTTTTATAGATTTTTATTGTTTTATAGTAAATTATCCATTGTTTAGGTTTCGAATATGTTTATTAATATTTTTGGGAATATAAAATGCTTTGTTTTTTTTGAATATTATTATACTAGGATTTATTATTAATCTTATTTCTTCAATAAATTCGAATTATAAAAATAAATTTCTTATTCCTGTAATATATTCTTGTGTAATTCTTGTAAATGTTTTGGTTATATTATTTTTAATCTTTGTATTTGTAGTATTTATAGTTTTTGTATTTTCTATATTTATATTTGTAAGATTCAATATATTTTCAATAATAATAGGAATATTAGGTTTTATTCCTTTTTGGATTGTTTATAAAATGTTAGGTGTTTCTTTTTCTTATATCTATTGTATATCGCGTAAAAGGCATAAAATTAAATCTCCTGAAATATCTTTTTCCTTTTTTGGATTGAATGGTGATAAGTATTAAAATGAAGATAAGAAGATAAACAATAAAAACTCTTAGATTTTCTATTAAATTTCTACTATTCTTTTATATATAATTATTATATCTTATTTCAAAAATAATATTTGAAATATGTTATATATAGTATGCTATAAGATTATTATTGATTTACTAATTATACTTTATTATTCAATTTCTTTTATTTCTTTTTTTATTTATAGGACTTCTTAAACTATTCAATACAAAATCTTATTATTTATTTCTAATAATATATTTGTATTTAGCTATTATATTCCCAATCCCAAAAAAGGTTTGTTTTTTGATTTGAAAACTCCTTATTCTAATTGAAAGGTTTATATAGAAGAATCTAATAGTCAAATGGATTCTTTTGAAAAGCTTTATTGAATTAATAAGGATTCTAGCTATCAATTCAAAAGACTATAGATTATAATCATTTAGTTATTACTGAATTAGTATAATAACAATATTGAAAAAAAAAACTTTTAGAACTCTGAAAATAATAATGTGGATATAATTGAGGATGAAATTATTTTACTGATTATAAAGGAAATGTGTAATAATAATAAAATAGATATTATTGATTTTAGATATTCTTTTTCTTTATTGGATTTTCTGAAATAATAATATTAAAAATCTAATTTTATTATAAAATTCTCTAACTACATTAATATAATAATAATTTTCTAGTATTATTTATATATTAATTTAAAAAGAATTTTTATAAAGAATAAAATATTATAAAGAACTTAGCATTAGTTTTATAAATCTAATTTTAATAAGGATTCTATCAATATTGATTTTGAAATTTACAAATTAATATTGAAGATATACAAAAGATAATGGTAGAAATTGGTATACCTAGTAATAATTTGTAGTATATTAATATTTAAAGGGTTATATTCTTATTCTTATTAAAGCAAGTAATTGTGAAAAAAAAAGAGATAAACTCAATTTCGAGAAAAGGATAATTCGTTATCGAATACTAGGTGGGATTCTATTATATTATAATTTTCTTTTTTCTCGAATTCTATATTAATAATTTTTTTTTTTGTTATATTCTTCCAATATTTTCTTTACATTATTAAAATCACAAAGGGCTTTCTATATATCTTTTACTAACTAATAGTTTTTCTATTAAATTAAATATTAAAAGCTTTTTTCCTTTTTTTTATATATTATAATTCATTTCATTTTATATTCAAAATGATTATCTATTTTTTTTAATAATAATGGATTTGTAATATTTAATCATTCATATTATAATTCTAATAGAAATATATAAAAGATATTATAAATTTTATAGATTGATAATAGTTTAAATTTGTATATTTGATTATTGGTTTTTATATCTATTATTAAAAAAAGGTTTATAAATCTATTTGAAAATTTCTTTTTTGACCGAAATTGTTTAATATTCTAAATACTTAATATTATTTTATTTTCAATATTATATCAATATAAAATTATATTTTCCATTTTATTTGTTTTATAATTAATAATTGTTTATTATAATTCTTTAAGTTTCTCTTTTTTTTTATTAAATAAAATAATTTATTTGTATATAATTAAAACTCTCCCTGTAGTATTAGTATTCTTATTGATATAATTGAAAATAAATAAAAACTTATATATTATTTAAAAAAAAATAATCTTTATAATATTATACTATATTGTATTATATATAAATTCTATAAGTAGTAATAACAATATCTAATTATTTTAATAATAATTAGTATAATAGTTAATATAATGAATCAGATTCTGATTTTGCTTTTTTATTTGATTATTGGTTTATAAATAAAACACTATTGAGAGCTTATATTGTATTCTTAAGTAAAACAAAAAACTACCCCAAAATTTGCTTGTGAATTGTAATTTTCTATTTGAAATAATACTTTTTAAAATTTTGAAATCTTTGAATATATCTTATATTAATATTTATATTAATTCCAATAATATAATCGATTTGGTTATAAAGATATATTGGATCAATTTTATAAATCTATTTATAATTATTAAAATTATATTATAAATATACTTGTTTGATTTTGATAAGGATAAATCTATAATGAAATCTATAATTATCTTTTTTCAAGGATTATAAGGTATAGAGAAGATTTACAACTTATTGTATAATTTATACTTCTTAATAACGATTTACTAATATATTATATATATCTGAATATAATTTTTGATATCTTTTTTTATTAAAAATTAAAAGTATTTTGATTTTAAAAATTTAAATATCTTTGTAATATCTTAATATCTATTTATAAAATCATTATAATGAACTTCTAGAATTTCTGTTTTTAAAATAAAGTTTAATAATATATAAATATTCCTATAATATATAAAAAGTTTATTAACATTTACTTACTAAAATGAAACGATTTTAGTGGAATATAGTTTTTGATTCAAATATTTTTTATTTTTTATAAAATCATTATTTTACTGAAATTATAATAAAGTAAATCTTATTATTTCAAATATTGATTTGAATATTGTTTTGTTTTTTATTAAAATGTAAGCTATTTAACAAGATATCAATTATTTGTAATTAGTTTCAATTAATAAATATGATTGTTTATAGAATGATAAACTATACTTTTTTTTTTATAAAAGGTTTATAATATTATATAAAGACTTTATTTTTTTGATAAAAATATTTAAAAATAGTTTTATCATTATTAATTTGTTTTTCAATTTATTTTGAAATATAAATAATATATTATTGATACCTTTTATATTTGTTATATAATTTGGATAATACAATAGTTTATTAATAGGATTTAGTTTTTCTATTTTATACTTTATTTCGAAATTATATATTATTAAGACTTCAATTTATCTAATTTATTGACTATTTAGACTTTTTTTTATTATAAAGTGTTGAAGTGTATTATAATTCGATATAATTATAATAGTATATCGATTATTTATTGTATAATAATATTATTTTATAAAAGTAATATATATAATCAATAGTTTTTAATTATAAATGAAATATTATTGTTCTATTGAAATTAGTTTTCTTAAATAAAATATAATGGGATGTTATTGTTTGATTAGTATTTCTAAGATTTCTTTAAAGAATAGTTGAGATAATATGTAATTTAGTGTAAATATCGATATATCGATTTCAAATATTATATAAAGTAATAAATTAAAATATTGAAAAATAAAAATTGAAATAAAAACTTTTTTTAATATTTCGAATATTTTTTAAGCTTTATTTATTCATTTAAATATTATTATTTTTTTTCCTTTATAGATACCTTTTATCAATATAATTATATTATAAATTATCGCCAAATAGACTCTAATAAACCGATAATAGAAATTTATAAAGTTAAAAAATATTTATACATTTTTTAGATTGTTCAATACAAATTACTCAATAATAATCTGAATCCGACTAGATTCTATAATTATATCTACAATCGAAATAATAAAATCTAAGAATTCAATTTTATTAATATAAAAAATATATTTTTTTAATTTGATATAAAATTTATATTCAAAAAGTTATATAAAAATCCTTTGGATATTTATTATATATATAATTCGATTTTTAAAATAAATAAAGATATTATCAAAATATACTATATAAATATTGTTTATTAGATCTATTAATGCTTGATTTATATATATTTGAAATATAACTAAAGTATTGATTAAATCAAAAGATATTATTTTATATTTATATTAACCATATTACATGCAAAACACCATCTTCCATTTGTTTTCTATTCAAATATAAATATAATAGTATACATCTCTTAGATCTAATTTAATAAATATAATGTTTTATTAAAAACAATTTAAAGATTTATTAATAAAAGGTAAAAGGGTTTTATTTTTTTTTATAATTTGATTTAATTCTTTATAATCAATATATAATCAATAACCTTTTTCTTTTTTGAGAATAAATATAATTGATATTTTTATAAAATTAATAGATTGTTTTATTTATTCCTTTTTTTAATATTCGTTTAGATATTCTTACAATATCACAGATTTTTGTTTTAATAAAATATAAATTAGATTTTAAAAAAATATTGAATTGAATTCGAAATTAATATAATATTTTATTAAATAATAATCAAATAAAAAACTATTTTTGTCTTCTAAAAAAGTATTTTTATATTCCTTAAATTCTTTAAAAATAATAAATAAGAAAAGTATAAATATTAAACAATTATTTTTGTTTTTTTAAAATAATATCTAATCTTCTAGAAATATTGCAAAAACTTGAGCTCTGTTTTTCATTTCTTTATAAAACTTTTTTGTTGAGATTATCTTTAGATTACCAATTTGGGGTTGATATTAAAATAATATCGATTTTTAATCAATATTGGGATTAATTTTTTATAATTAAAAGAGATCTAGAATTATATTTATCCAAAATAAATCTAATATTGTTGATATAAATTTGTAGATATAGATTCTTTGTTTCTCTCGAATATCTTTCATTTCAATAAAGAAAGTATGGTCTTTATATAATATTATTATAATACCATTTGTGAATACAAGCAGGATTTTTTTTTAAAAGGGTTTTTAATTTTATTTGATATATTTGTTTTATTAAATAATATTAATTTATACTTCTAAATCAATAAAATATCAAAGTGTTATTAGTTTACTTTCTGTATTGAAAATCGCTATAATTATAAATATTATTTATTCTTTCTTTTAAAGATCTAATATTAATAGAACACTTATTATTATTGCTGGGTTTAAGTATTTCCTATACAAATAGATTTGGAAAATTCATTATTTTGTGGATAATTAGTTTCATTATAATTTTTGTTACAATATCTATATATTCAGAGTTTTTAGTAATAGATAATATAATATTTCTTTTATTGATATCAATAGCATTAGATTATTTATATATAATTTATATATAACAAATAAATAAAAGGTTTATTAATTTTATTCGAAATATATTTTAAGAATTAATTTGATCCTTGGTTTTTATTATCTATATTTGTAAATCTATTAACTTCTTAATAAAAACATCTATAAAAGTTTTTATTTTGGATTAAAGATTGATTATACTTTCAATTACAATACAATTCCCTAATTTCAAATCTTTGATATAGTTTATCTATGTTTTCTAGTTTATAAATTTGTTTTATAAAATTATTATATGTTTTGGATTATTATAAGAATTCAATTATCCTTTGAATTATTTTAAATAGAAGCCCTAATAAAAACCTTTCCTTCCAAATACTATCCACTTCTAAATCAATATCTTCTTCTAATCTTTTTAAATAAATAATAAAAGTGTTTATTGTTTTATTCTCTTTTTGCTTAGCATATATCATTTTCTAAATTGATAATTGCTATCGGAATTCTTTATTTATAATTACATCATATATATATTCTTTAAAGTCTTTCCAATTCATTTGTTTATTAGTTGACTCACCTTTATATCAATATTATACCACTAGGAATTGTTTTTCGAAGTATTGAATAACATAATGTATTTTCTTTTTATTGATTGTGAAGTAGTATCTTCCATCAAATCGAAATATAATTTTTGCTTGAAAGAAAAAGTCTTTTATATCTTTGATATCTTTTTTTTCATATTGTTTTAACCTTTATAGCTTTGGAGATTTTTCTGAAAAAGGGATGAAATCCTGGTGGATTATATTTGATACAAATACTAAATCACTATAAATAGTTGGGGTTGATACATATAGAATACTATTTATAGCCATTTTGTGGGCCTTTCTTATAACTACCATATTTTCCCGTATTTCTTGAAGTTACTAGGCTAGGGTTATATTCTCTTTATTGATTAGTTATGGTGAGGTTGTCTGTATATCGATACCAATATCTTGTAGAAATTGGTTGGTATTTTTGCCTGATTGAAATAGGGTTGTATTACATGATTCTGTACCCATAATATTATTAGAGGTTCTTCTTATAGAAATTATAATAATATTAATAACTAATCAATAAATAAAGTTTTTAAAGTTGACAAATTGCTTTAAAAAAAAATAAAAAGAATTGTTAAAATAGAGAATAATAATGAATCAATTTTAAATATATTTTTGAAATAAGACTTTTCATTATTTCTTTAAGATTATTAAAAGCATACAATTTTATACCCAATGGGTTGATTTCGATACAAGGGCCTAAGGTTAAAAATTAGGTTTTCGGGATATTTCGAAAAAGAAAGGGGTTTGTGAAATATTCTAAAACAAAGGAGTCTGTGGTATAAAAAGGGCTCGAGGGTCTCCCGCCACGTGATCTCACGTGACTTATAATTTTGTGACCTTGACAAAATAAGCCTTAATTCTTTATAAAACTTTATTAAGTTTTCGATTTTATATTGAATTAGAAATAGTAATCAAATTTATTTATTTTGCTAATTACTATTTTCTCTATCTTCAAAAATTATTATAGCTTTTTCTTCAACTCTTTCAATTTCTTCAAAATTAGAATTAATTCAATTCAATATAAAAATTCTATTATAAAAACTTTTCGAAATTCTGATTTTTAATAAATATAATTCAATTGAATTTCTATTCATTCCTTTTTTCAGATTTTCGAAAAACTCTAAATTAAAATCAAAAAAGATAATAACCAATTAATAACTTTTAATACTTATTTGCTAATCACCACCCCCCTATTTTTCATAAATTACCATAGCTTTTTCAATCTCTTCAAAATTAAAATTATTTCAATTCAAAATAAAAGTCTTATTATAAAAGATTTCGAAATTCTAATTTTATATATAAAAAATTCAATTGAATTTCTATCAATTTCTTTTTTTTAATTTTCGAAAAATCTTAAATTGAAATCAAGAGAAATAATAATTAATTAATAACTTTTAATGCTTTTTCGCTGATCACTACCCCCCTGTCAAGGTCACAAGGTTATAAGTCACGTGAGACCACGTGGCGGGAGACCCTCGAGCCCCTTTCATATCACGAACTCCTTCGTTTCAGAATATTTTACAGACCCCTTTCTTTTCCAAGATATTCCGAAGACCTAATCTCTAACCTCAGGCTCTCGTATCGAAGTCAACCCGCTTGTTATAAATTGTATACTTTCAATAGTTTTTAAAGAAGTAATAAAAAGTCTTATATCAAAATATACCTAAAGTTGATTTATTACTATTATCTACTCTAACACCCCCTATCTTTAAAAATTACTATAGCTTTTTTTCAACCCTCTTCAAAATTAAGATTATTTTAATTCGATACAAAAAGCCTAATATAAAAACTTTTCGAATTCTATTTTCATATATAGAAAATTCAATTGAATCTCTATTAATTTCTTTTTTCAGATTTTCAAAAAGCCTTAAATTAAAACTAAAAAAGGTAATAATTAATTAGAGTGTTTTTAACTAAATTACCACCCCCCTTAGGGTTGTAATCACTACTAATACTGACCACTAATAAAATCCTCGGAATAATAGTTAGATCTTTATATTTATATTTTATTTAAAATATTAAATATATTTAATTAATCTATTTCTATACATTTATCTACTTTAAATAATTATTTAATTTTTATAAAATAAATTTCTAAATAAAGAATATATAAGCTTACTTTAATATTTATATAAAAATATATAAAATATTTTATTAGAAAAAATCTGTTAGGAAAAATAAAAATAGCTTTAAATATAATTAAAAATTCTATCTATTTAATTTAAATATAATAATAAAAAGGGATATAGTTTTTTAATTATATATAAAAAATAAATCGAAATAAAAAGACATTTTGTAATAAAGGAATAGATAAAAAAAGAATATTAATATTAGAGAAATTCATTTTGCTAATTGTTTTATTAGTTTTATAATATATTATAAAAAATATAAATATATTATTTTTAAGGATTTATAACTAAAGATTATATTTATATTGATTATAGTTATTGTTTATTATAATTATTATTATAAAATGAAATATAAGACTTTTATAGAATATAATTAATTAATAGGAGAATTAATTAAAATAAATGATTAATAGGAGAATTAATTTATATAAGTATTTTTAAATAATTTAAAAAGATTTTGAATTTGCTTGTTATTTTATTTTAAGATTAATATTTTTTTAGATAATTCAAAAATTATAGTTTTCTTTTTAGATTATCTAAGAATTATTTTTTTTTAGATTATCTAAGAATCTTTTTTCTTTAAATTATTTAAGAATTATTATTTTTTAGATTATCTACAAAAAAATCTTGAGTTTACTTATCATTTTATTTGAAACATTTTTTTAGAAAATCTAAAATAGATATCCTTTTTAAAGAATCTAAAAAAAAGTTAGTAAAATCTATAATTAATATATTAAAATATTCTATTATATTTTTTTGATTATTAGAATTGATATAAACTAGGAATTATATATTCTATTATATAAAATAAAAAGATAAAAGTTGAATATTTTAAATTTTAATTGAAAAATCAATAGGAATGAAATAATCTTTTAATCCTTATCGTAATAAAGAGATAAGGATTAAGAGAGCCTCTTATCGTCGGACATAGGTGTAGAATTGCTATATAATATATAAATAAAGATTGAAGTCCCAATTAATAATATAAGAAATCAGGAATTCAAAGAATTGCTTGTTCTCACACCTTTAAATCTTTTTTCGATTTTATTTTATATCATTTCTTTTAAACCTTTATTATCCTCATCCCATTGATTTACCAACATTCAAATTCTTTTCATCCTGGAGTAATAGCCAAAACTACCCAAAACATACTTTTCGATAATTTCCTATAAAAAAACGATTATCAAAAATATTAGAATACTTTTGGTTCAAGAGATAGAGAACTAAAGAATGAATAAACTTACGTCTTCCGAATCTTTGGATTATCTTGGATTGAATCATTTCAAATTACTGGGTGATTAAAAATTGATAGGATTTGAATATATTCAAGGACTATATGAAAGGAGCTTCCAATTAAAGGAATTGCCCTCTCTTCTTCTCAGTCCCGTCAAAAAATGCATGCTTGCGTAGAGGTTATCGAAACCCAAAAGGACAGAAAAGCGACTTTTTGTTTCATGTGTTTAGAGACACTTTTATTATTGGTACACAAGTATCTCAAATATCTATCTATCGAGCTTTCTACAAAACAAGCAGTAATACAAGTTCCGAGGTGCTCTAGAGTTGTTCTGTAGGTGCCACAGCAAGGCGAATCATCTTATCGTTATCAATGGGCTGGAATGGAGACAAAGCTCGTTAGGAAACACCATAGTCTCCCATCATACCTTCTAAACCCTCAATATGACTTTTAGCTATCTTCAACTCCTTTTGCAGTTTCTCCAAACATTCTTTTGCGTCATCGGTCCCCTTCTCTAACTCTCTCATTTCCTTCTCCCCAACTCCAATCACTATTTTAAGTCGCTCCATCTCCTTGTATTTTCTTTCAATTTCTCTTTTGTTAACCACTATTTCCGCCCTCAGTCTTTCCGGGACAATTTCATAAGCCCCCTTCAAGTCACTTAAAAGCAATGGAATACTTTCAACCCATGTTTCATGAGCCTGAATCTGTGTTCGAAGCGTCTCTTCTCTCTTATCCAGCTCTCTGTATCTACAACTTTCATCCTTTAAAGCCATTCTGGATTTATCTACTTCGGAGGTAAGCTTAACGCGTTTGGACATATTTTGCTGGATGTTTGACTCTAATTGTTGTGCCTGAGATTGCTTTTGCTCGAAAAATTGTGTGTATTGTCGCTTCAAGTTTTTCACTTGAAATGATAAATCGTCAAAGTGTATAGGAGGTAGTTGTGTAGTAGTTCCATATTGAAGGGGGTTGGTGTCTTGGTTTCCCCTTGAGACAGTCTCGGAAAGTGTTACAGTCGGAAGGATGGAAGGTGATGGTGATGGTAATTCCAAAATAGGTGACAATTCCCGTCGTTGTGATGATAGTGAGGCAAAATCTGCAAAGACTAATGTAGACAACTCGAGTGATCGTGATGCTGTTGAATCTAAAGGTTTGGATACCGTCGAGCGCGGATGCGTAGTTCGTGGGGTAAATGATTCTAGTGATCGCGGAGGTATTGGCGAAGCTGAGCGTATGAATTCCGAGGTCGTCAAATTACTTTCCTCTTCGTCTTCCTCTTCGTCTTCCTCTTCGTCTTCCTCTTCGTCTTCCTCCTCGTCTCCCTCTTCGTCTTCCTCGACCTTCTCCTCTCCGTGTTCATCGTCCTGTGCCTGTTTATCTTCTCGTGTTGGTGCCTGTGCCTGTGCCTGTTCCTCTTCCTCTTCATCTTTCCCCATACGTTGATGAAATGCCAAGATTTTCTCTACCAATAGGTCTCGTGTTTGTTGAATGTCAAAATGAACCAAGGCCTCCTCACCAGTATTGACAATATTGCTCCAAGCAAAAATAGCCACAAACAACCCACAGGATACTTCATCCATTTGTTGCATACATCTGACATTTTTGCCTGAAGGATTTGAAGTAGGATCTAAAAGATTGAATTCCTGCTGATCGGTTTGCCTTTTCATCCATTCCAGCACCATTTTAAAAACCTTGAGATATCTCGACAGATTGACAATGGAATCATAATGTTTGAATAGATTTTGTTTAGGTTGAACGACAACTAAACTCCAATGCGGCTTTGCTCCTGGATGATGAATTGGAACTATGATGGATTCATAATCAAAGTATCGTCTGATCTGGAAGGTTTGTGTTGAATATGTCAGGGCTAGTGGATCTAAAATTCGAACATTTGGAGGTGCATCGAGTGTATCCAGAATGGTTCTTAAAGTCTCGTCGGTCCATTGCTCTTGACTATAGACCTTCTTTGCCAATGATGTATAAGAAGGTCGATGATGCATCATTCCGTTGTCCTCGTCGCCCTCGTCGCCCCCTTTATCGATTATATCATAGACTTTATTCGTCTCGTTGATTCGTTTTGATGATACAAAAGAAGAATTTGATTGCACAAGCTCATCAGAAAAAGATTCGTTGGGTAGCTCGATATCCTTCAATCCGTTCAACATTAATTGTTCTTCATTTGTGAGTGTTCTCTCAGAGGGAGTCTTTTGGGGTATAGGGGAGGTATTGACGTCAATTTGTTTGATACTACCGGATTCGAAATTATTGATAGAATCGTCTTGCTGCCAATCACGATCCTCGACCTGTGAAGGTGCACGCCGAGATACTTCTGGCAATGAAACGTCGCTGAAAATGCTGAAATCTAGATATTGTCAGTAAAGTAAGGGGTGAAGAAGAATATAACTTACCATCACAATCGCTTGGAAGAAAACTATCTTTTAGTGAAGAATCTCCCGAGATATCAGCATCCCCTCCGTCATGCATGCCATGAACATAGCCATTATCGAGGTTTGATTCATCGGCACAGCTTTCCCATTCACTCTCTCCATCCGTCTTCACATCACCAATGTCCACCGCCCTCTCTCTTTCTACATCATCAACATCAATGGCAAAGCCATCATTCAGCCGCGAGTCATCGCCATCGCACCCATCAATTTTTTCGTTCTCCATATCTGTAATCCCATCGTTCTCCCTACTGTCATTAGTGCGACCGACAGAACATTCAGCCAGGTTCGAATCATTGTGATTCCCCGCCACGCTTTCGATACCATCAGCAGGGCTATTACTTTGCCTAAAATCATCGCCGCTGCTTTGGTTATCCCTCTCACTCCTCCCAATCCCCTCACCTTCCGCATCATCAACAGTACCGCTGCCATCATCATTCTCATCCTCCTGCATAACCTTTCTACTCAAACACAGATCATCATATGCCTGCCTGACATCTGCCAGAGCAAAAACATTCAAATCTGTCCTCATCCCACGACCAGATTTTCTTCCCACTCTAGCCACATCTATAGCTGCATGCAACTCTCGAATCCCCATACCATCATATCTTTTTACAATCTTTTGAATCAACAGTAACGATCTTCTCGACTCAGAAATCTCCTTGCCAATCCAGAAATACAACTCCCACCATCCGTCTAGATCAAAAGCTTTGACCAGATTGATAACCAGTTTCCTAACATCATTTTTAAGGCTCTCGTATGAGGATCGATAGCATGAGCGTATGAGATATTCGATTTCGTCATTTAATAGACCGGAAGTCGTGAGGATAAATTCTTGAATGTTGGAGCCAGAAGAAAGAGGCGAGGAGGATACGGGAAAAGATGTAGTGTTGTAGATGTTGAGGAAACGAGACCATTGTTCGCGCAATTCTTCTACACTGGAGATGGACGACCGAAGGCTGGTTTTCAATTCTTCGGTCGCAATGGCAAGGGAATTGTTCATATTGATTGAAGTGCGTTATTACCGGTACAGAGACAGGAGAAGATAATGACTCTGATATAACAAACTCAGGTGGGTAGAATTGTGAGTGAAGGTATATTTGGGTATTATTGCGGTCGCTGTCGTCGGCACAGACAGGGTTGATCTCGGTCTCGGAGCAGATGTAAATTATCGGCTTCTTGATCTCGCCGAAATCACTAATGTGAGATATCAGCTTGATTGTCTTAAGCTGCGAAACCAGTGGAGCTGATTACTTGAAACGATTAGATAGGAAGCAAGAAGCGAAAGAAAGTAATAGACCAAAATACCTTCAGGTTCCTCCCTCTTCAACAATTTTCCCTCTTTCCTCTTCTTCTTGTCTTATGACGAGAACGCTCAATAATACCATGATTTCAATCGTGATTATCGACTTTGTAAGAAAGCACAATTGTTGTTTGGCTGGTGAGAAGCGCTGTTTATTCTAGAAAGAGTCTGGAAGAAAATAACAATGAAGAATAATTGATGGCATAGCACGCGACGTCGAGGATGGTAAAGATGAGACGCGGAACCCATGTGGCTCGAAACATGTGCAAAATTTGTATGTGGCTTTTTGCACAAGTTACTTATCTAAGATAATGGTGCACGGGCTCATGTGTGGCTAGAAATCGGTGCCAAAACTTGCGTGTGATATCATTGGTCAGTCATGACTAGTGCACCAATCGAGGCCACAGCCCGAACCTGCCTCAAACCTACGTCTGTGTGACATGCGCATATGTAATATCATCTTCATTGATTGATTTTCGATTTTCATTACAAGGTTATCGATTTGAAATGTGATAAGAATAATTTTCCTAGATATGTTCGACCGGATGTTCGTAAAAATCAAGTGATGTTATAAGGATTGAAATGATAGAAGTTATGAAAAAAGCAGCCTTGGAAAATACAAGTATTCCTCGATTTTGTTTACACTTGACAACCGGGTTGTCAAGGGCCGCCCTCCAGATGAGTAATCCAAGTAAAGCTTCGTAGTAGTAAAATTAGATCTTTCATATTTATTCGTATAGTAACCGTGTACAGCTAGCTGTTCGTCGAATACTAAAATCATATCAAAAATAATCATTTTGCTTTATTTATAATAATAAAAAATAAATATTAAAAATCATTATATTAAATCAAAATTTCTTTAATATTTTTATTATATATTAAAGAATTTAATTACAATATTTATTATGATTTAAAAATATATGAATATCATTATTTATAAGATTAAATTAATATGAAAGAAAAAGTTCTTGATTTTCGCTTATTTTATTAGTAAATTTCAGTATTTCAAATTTATACTAACTTTTTATATAGATTTTATAATCAATAATTTTTTTAAAAAGAAATAATCTTATTTTTATTAAAATGTAGTTAAAATTAAAGAGATTAATATAAGATTCATTATATAAAAATTATAATCTTATAGAAAAATTTATTAATGATTTATATGAGTTTTGGTGCGATTTTAGTATTCGACGAACAGCTGTGCCCTAGTACTATAACATGATATGATCAAGAAATAATAATCCTGGTGTAATACTATAATCTATCAATCTGACTATTGATATGATAAAACTCATAAATTTAATTCTCGACAACTTAGATTATATAGGAGAGAAACATGAGCTCTACATCGGGTCAATTATATATATACTTTCAACTATAGCTCTTGTCCTGACTACCACTCTCACACATCCTTGTTACTGCCACCGACACGCCAACATCTATATGTTTTCAATTTCTTTCCAGGAGTTTTTCAGACTCCCCTCCGTCGCCCTTTGCCTTCTCCAACTCTTCAGATCTCACACCTATTAACAGCAATCAATCATTCCGCAAAACATTCGACAGATTTTTGGTCGGCCCAAAGACTTAATACATTATACATATACATCAAGAGACCAATGGGTCTCCTGTATCAAAAATAATGCCGCTACAACCTGTTACCACCATAGAGGAACAGTCAAAATGGGTAGGCATCGGACTCGATGACAGATAGGCCTCAGATATTTTTATTGAACAAATGAGCATGAATATATAATATAAGCTTCCATGACTAGGTGTTATACTTTTAACACGTATCATGTGTATATACACTAAATTAGCTTAGTGTAGATTAGGTAAACAAGGACCATTATCTTAATCCTTGCCTCCTAATTCTAAATAATATCTTTTTTACTTTATACAATGTTTATATATAATAACAAATCTCGTTTTTTACAGATAGAATTGATTATCAGTTATAGCATTAGATCTTTTTTTATAATATTATAATTTTTCTACAATCAAATTCTTCTTTAAATACTCTTTTCAAATTGTGAATAATCTTATATTTGTAATAATTGAATATTAAAATGATTTCAATTTTATTTCAAATAGAAAAATTAAATATTTATAATAATAATTAATAATTCAATTATCAAACCAAGAATTTAATCAAATCAATTTTTCTAGAAGATTATTATTAAAACAATACTAATCAATTTGTTTTTTATTTTATAATCAAACGTTTATGATAAATTATTATTTCAATAATAAAAAACAATTATTTGAATTCTGTTTAATTTGAATATAAATGATCAAGTTATATTCACTATTATTTAAGAATTTTCATTAATTAATATTTTTATAATATCTATTAATATTTCTGAAATATTTAATATATTTATTAATTGGTTTAATAATTATAGTCAAATGATTGAAGTAGTTTAAGGTATTATTAATGTTATTTTTATTTTATAGATTATAAGATAGAATTAGCTTTTTGTAATGTTTAGTATACTATTGTTTGTATAAGTATATAATTAAGTTTTATTTTCAAATAATATTAATAATAATATATTAGTAAATAAAATGAAATTATCAATTACAAGTTTTATAATAAAACAATTCTAATAATTATTATAAGTAATATAAGCTTTTATACAATCAAACCTTATATTAATAGATATTTTATATTTTTGTTTTCAAGATTTAAATTATTTTAAATTGAATAATAAAGCAAATATATTTATTGAGATAATGAACAACATTTTGATTTTTTATAATATATATTTGTTTATTATTTATATAAAAACTAAGATATTAAATATTATTAATAGATTATTTATTATTTATCTTGTTGCTTTTTAATTTGATTACTATCTATATAAAAAAGCTGAATTGTAATATATTAACGAAATATTTGATATAATATAAATAGAATTTAAAGTTAATATCGAAAATTGATATATCAAGTTTGAAATATATTTTTGTATATTATTAGATATAATATTGAAGAAGTTAGAAAAACTCAAATATATTATTAAAGATATATATCAATATAAAGATTTCAAAAAGTTTATTCAAAATATTATAATATTTGATTGAAGTGTAGATATTATAAAATCGGAATATATTCAAATACTTATTATATATTATTATCTAATTACAAAGCTTTATATTTATATATCTATATTTATATTAAAAATAAATCTATTAATCTTTATAAAGCAAATTAAACAAAAAAAGGATAATTGGTTTAACATTTACCACCTTAATTTCTTAAAGAATTATTTATTCGATTAATATAATAATAATTTTTTTTTATAAATTATAATACTAGAATAATTGTAGATTTGCTTATCTCTTTCCGTTTTTTAAGGATTCTTTTAATTTCTATAAAAAATATAATATTAATAAAATAAAGAATAAAATTAAATAAAACATTTCTTCATTAAATAGGAAATCTTATTGAAAACAGAATTCCAAATAGAATTATAAAATAAATAAAACAAGAGTTTATAATATAAAAAAGAATGAGAAGAAGGGATCTATTAAAGTAAATAAAGAGATAGAAGATTATAACAATTATACATATAATCAAGTTTATTATTAAAAGTTGGAAAACTACTATAAAAAGTCAAATAATGAGTTTAATATTAATTGTAAAGAAATAGAGATATAATATATTCATTTAATATAAAACCCTATTCTAGTTCTATTCAAATCTTTAAATATTAGGATATCAATTGATACAAAATCCAAAATCATATAACCGATATCCCTACATCTTACACAACCCTGTATCTTGCACACTTTTATTTCTTCTAAAAATAATATTTCAAAAATAATATATAATCAACCAATCATTAGATTCTATTGAAAATTATAATACAAATACTGTAATATTGATTCTTTTATATAAAGAAATAAAATTATAATTATAATTATTAATAAAATAGAAATTTTGATATTAAGTTTATTGAGATTAAAATATTATATATTAATTTATTTAATAATAAAAATAATAAAAATTTGTTTTTCGAATGTTTTTATATAGATTTAAAGATATTTTAATATAAAAAATTAAAAAAAGTTATATTTTATATTAAAAACTCGAAATTATATCAATATATAATATTTCTAATAATCAGTTTTGTTTTTAATAAGAATCTTTTATAAATTAAATATTTATAATATTTTGAAAAAAAATTAAATCATATTATATTATTTATATATTAATATTAATATTGAAATGATAAAAACCCATATTTTATTATATATTTATATATATAATCAATTGTTAAAAAATATTAATATTTAAATATTAAAATTATATAATTAGTAATAAAGAATTTTTATGAAAATATTTTTTGAAAAGAATTTTTGAATATAATTTAAATTTTGAAATCAATAAATAATATTTAATATTATAAATTGAATTTAAATTTAATTTAAATTTCAAAATCCTTAGAAATATTATATAATTTGAAGACTATTTAATAGTTAAAATTCTTTTAAAAAAGAAAATATAATACTTTTAATTCAAACAAAAGATATATAATAGATTTCTTAATCAAAATATTAAAATAATTTATTTTAATTATTATTATTTTCTTTTATATATTCTTTTATAATATAATTAATAAAATTTCTAAGTAATATTTTATTTTGATATCATTTATTATTATTATATTATATATTTTCTAATATATAAAAATATAACTTTATAAATTGAATTTAAATATTCAATTTTTTAAAAAAATTATAAATAAATATATCCAAATATTTTCAAAATAATTATTTTTAAATTCTTTTTCTTTTTCTCAAAGTTATATAAAATTTAAAGTTTTATATAAAACTTGATTATTTATATTTTTTGAAATTTTAAATTTTCAATTAATAATAATAATAATAAAATATAAATAATTATTTTTTCATTATATAATTTATTTTAATATCAGTTTTTATTACATTATTAATATCTTAGAATAATATTATTAAAAATCATTTAATATTTAATTCAATATTTCAAATCTTTTAAATTTTAATATTATTCTTAAATAAATATAAAGTCTTATTAATTTAATTTTAAAATTATTATAATGATATTTGAATTTAAAATTGATTTTTGATTTAATAAGTCAAAATGTGCAAGATACAGGGATGTGCAAGATGTAGGGATATCGGTTATTAGGAAAATATTCAAGGTTTGTGTTTTTACAAAAGAAATTAGAAATCAAAATTTTGAAAATTTTGAAAATTTTGATTTTGAATATATATCAAATGGTTAAAAGCTATTTCGAATTATTAAAATCAATAAATTCAAATATTGATATTATAATTGTAACAAAACCTTTCAAATAAAAAATTAATTATATATTTATTTTAAAAATCAATATGGAAAATATAAATCTACAAAATATTCTGTATAATTTAAGATTGATAATTTATTAACAAATGTAATATTTCAAACTTTATAATTTATTAATTAATTTGAGCAAAACATTATAGTAATTAATACTGGAGGTTTATATTTGATTCAATAGAAATTTCAAATAATTTATTTTATAATTAATATTAATAAATTTTTATTAAATTATATTTTTAGAGATTAAAAATATATTGAAATCAAAATATTATTGAGCAATTCTTAAAATAAAGTATATCTAATCTAATCAATTATTCTTTTTTACTTAAAATATATTCTATTATAAAGATTTACATTATAAAGAAAACCATAAATATTTATAATCTGAATTCCTAGAGATACAATATAAACCAATTCATAAATTTGGATTTCTATCTATCAATATCAAATAATATTATTATTCATTTCTATTAAAAGATTTATATTATAAATCAATTCAATATAAGAATTCTAATAGAAAATGATATTAATATATCAGAAAAATGGATTATCGATTTTGATAATAGAATTTTGATTTTATTTCAATATATAGAGTTATAGATTAAGATGATAATACAATCAAATAAAATTGAAAGAAAAATTCCAATCTATATTAAAAATAAAATTATCATTCTATTCTAATTACAAATGTTTGTGATTATTATTGATAATAAAAATAATAAATTATTCTTACCAATCTATAATATAATTTATAAACTTTTGTTGTAAAATAACTTTAAATTTTTTGTATATTTAATATTCAATATATTCAATTTTATTATAATTAAAAACCCTATAAATGAAGAGATAATAATTTATAGAAATTTGAAGCTCGAAAATATTATTGATTCCAATATTTAGGTAGTAATGATTATAAATAATATTAATATTTGTACTATTTTGTTTAAATATTAATTATTACTTTTATTTTTATAAAATATCTTTTAATAAAAAAATTACTTACAGTTATAATAGTTTTTATTTTATAAGTAATTAATAATACAAATAATATTCTAAAGCAAAAAAATATTAATAATCTAGGAATTGTTGAATAGAAATTTGTTTTATTAAATAGAATTACAATTTATAGAAATAGAAATCAAAGATAATAATTAAAAAAGTTAATTGAAGTTAATTCTATAATTTGAAAGAATCGAAAGGGTTTTGTAAATATATTAAAAGATAAGGAAATGGAAATCGATTTATATAAAAATTGAAAAGAAAAATTCAAACCAAAAAAAGCAAAAGTTTATTCTACAAATTGAAAAGATTAGAATTTAATAAATAAAATCTATAACAAATTTTACAAATAAGACGATTTCAAATAAATAATAAAACTAATTCCATTTAGTTTTTTAATTTTTTATATTTGAAAAAAGATAATCAATAATAAAAGAATTATATTAAAAAAAGACAGAGTAATTATAAATATCTATATATTGAATTATATTATAATTCCTAATATATATTCAATTTCTATATAAAGCGATATTATTGTAGTAATAACTAAATATTCTTTTATTTCTATAATCGATTATATTAATTTTTTTTATTAATAATATATTAAAAAGAAATATTAGAATTACTTTATTATATCATTTTATTATAATTAAAAAATATTATTTGTATAATAATAAGATTTAGAAATTCTTTAATTTATATTCAAAAATATATTAATATTATTTTGAAAAAAAAGAAAAGGTTTATACAAATATATATCAATAATATTATTATCTTCAATTATATATTTAAAAATTATTTAATATATTTTCAATAGATTTTTTTACAATTCAAAAAAACAAATAGTATTTTAAACCTAAAGAAATATTATTTAATTTATTCTTCGATTACTTTATTTAATCAAAAAATAAATACTTTTAATTTTGTGTCTACAAACAACAAATTTTCAGTTATTCAAACCTTAATCTTTTCTCAATCTTTAAAACAATTAGAATATTATCTTAAATTCACTAATTATTTATAATAATATATAACTTATTATACAAAATTATTAATAATATTATAATAACGAAAATATTAATTGAATTGGTTATTATATAATTATAAAAGTAATATTATTACAAAAACAAAAAGAGAAAGATTGATTATAATTTTAAAATTTAAGGATCTTATAATTAAAGAAAGAAATTCATTTAATAAATTATAATTTGTTTTCAAGAAATTTTCAATCTTATATTATTTTAATTCTGAAAAAAGGTTATATATCAATATAAATATATCGAAAAAGGGGATAGACAATATCATCTATCATTTTATAATCGATTTGTTCATTTAGAAATTTATTATATTAATTATATTCTTATTATAATTTATTGTTTCTATTAAATCTGATTATTGACTAATGGAATTAGAGATTATAGATTTGTATTAAATAATTTCTAGGATTTGGTATCTAATTGAATTATCGAAATTTCTAATAATAATATCCATAGATTATTTTACAAGTATTTAGATTACAATTTAGATTTTAATAAATATATTCTTTTTAGTTTAATTAAATCCTTATTATTTACAAAGTTCCAAATATCTTTTTTAATTTCGCTTCGATATATAATACAAGCCTGAATATCTTAATATTATATTAGATATTTTATTATAACTTTATATTATTAATAAAGAGATAGAAAAATAGAAATCAATTCAAATAAAATATATATACAATATTGAAATAATAGATACTATGGTTTATTCTATAATAATACTATAAATCGAAAAGATCTGATTATAGAAACTCAAGTAGATATATATATTAGATTTGTAATATATTAAATTGATTAAATAAATTGAGGAAAATAACAGATTAAGAATCAATATTTTAAAATTATTTTTCAATTTAAAAAAAAATATTTTGTATATAAAAGTTGATATAATATATTTTCAAAAAAAACTAATTATATTTAAAGCTTTAAAAAAAAAGATTTTCAATTATATATATAATTAACTAAATCATTCTGATTATGATTGAATTTATAAAATAGTTTCTTTCAATTTTAATATTTTTAATATTTCGAAAAAACTTTGATCTTTTTTTTATTATTATTATTGATATAAAATATCATCAATCTTTAGATATTAACTTTATAGATTACTATAATTAATTTTAATTTTATTATATATCTTTTATATAATATCTATTAATTTCATTTTGATTCTATTTAAATCGATATCAGATTTGTTTAACTATATATTATCAATTATAAATAAATTATTTAAAGTAATTACTTTGATTTTAAGAAAAAATATCTGAATAATAATTTAATAAAAAGATTCTTTAATTCAATATTTACTTTTAATATTATAAGGAGTATTTCAAATAATAATATTCGATTAAAATAAGAATTTATATTTGAAATATAAAAGGGAATTATAAATTCATTAAATATTAAATTACTATTTAATACAATATAATATCCTTGAATAAACAATAATAACAAACAAACTAATTAAATTATTAAAATCACTTTTTGATATTATTTTAATATTCTGAAGGATATTTCGTAATAATCAATAATTCTATTATATCTATTTATAGCTTTATTAAATTCTATATCTTAAGATATCAGTATAACTATTATTATAATTATATATAAATTGAGAATTAAGGAATTATTTGATATTATAATAAAAGTAATTATAGAATTATTAGAAATACTACTTTTAAAAACTAAATCTAAATTAGTAATAGAATAAGGAGTAGAAATATACTCAATAAAATCTATTAATAATATCAAATACAAATCTGTAATAATTGAGGCAATTAATACAATCAAATTTACAGCTATATTTATAAAGTATTACTTCAATTAATAATACAAACCTATATTCTTTAAGATTAGAGATTATATTTCTTTAAAATTACATCAAGAGTATAATATATCTAATATTACAGGTAGAAATATAAAAATTAAATAATAATTTGTAGGTTTATTTAAAGTATTAAAGAGGATTAGATATCTAGTTTATCAAATCGAGTTATTTAAATTTATAAAAATATATCCGATTATTAATATTATATATCTCAAATCTATATCAAGTTTTATATAAAATCCCTATCATTATCCTTTTATATAAAGAATTCTATAGAATCCAAAACTAGTTTTTGAATAGATTTTATATAAAAGAATATAATACAAAAAAGAAAGAAGAAAAATAATTGAATATTTGATTTATTTCTTAAAAAGAGAAATAAAATGGAATAAATAAATATTAAATAAAAAAGTATTAATAGAATTGATTAGGGTTTTCGAGAAGTGATTATATATATAGCTGAAATAGAATACAAATACTAAATGTTTTTTGCTTTTATTTTGAGATAAAGCATCATTTTATTAGTAGTATTTGTTATACTTTTAACATATACTATATATATATATAGAGATCAAATTAGCTTAGTGTAAATTAAATAAACAAAAATCATTATCTTGATTCTTGCCTCCTAGTTCTAAATAATATCTTTTTTACTTTATACAACGTTTACACTAGATTTCTCAATCAGCATTGTGAATTGATATACTCTAGTTATAACAATCCTAATATAACATTGTCATCTATTAATTATACTGATTTTAACCAATAATCGAAGTCTTATAATAACAAGGTTTTGGGCTCTCATATATGCTCCCCATAAGTTCAAATATTATTAACGTTTTTCCTTAAATGAAAAAATCCTATTAAATAAAAATATTCATATTGATATTTCAAAAGACCTTTTTCAATACTCGATATTGAATCGATATCAACTATTTTAACTTCAAGTTTTTTTTCTAATAATTCAAAATTAATAAATTATTATACAAATCTAATTTAAAGATTAAATTCATTTGGATTTAATTTTCTGTTATAGATTGGAGCTGAAAACTAATCAAAGTTTTATAAAAATTTTGAACTATATTAATAGTATTATATAACAAAATTCCTATAAAATAATAAAGCTCATTTTAATCCTCTAAAAGGTTAGAAATACTTAAACAGAGTGAATACAACTTCTAAATAAAAATAAATATATAAAACAAATTATTCTTATAATTCTTAAACACAATTTGACTTCTTCTATATTCAAGAAATAAAAGTTCTAAGGAAATCTTAAAGATTTAAAATCTTCGAATATTGAAATTCTAGAAAAACATAAACAAAAATATATATATATAAAGATTAAAAAGATACTAAAAAAAATTAAAGTTAAAAAGGAAAAAGTATTATAAATATAGATATAATAATAAACTATCAGAAAGCAATCTCGAATACTATATCTTTCGAATTAGATTGTATATATAATATAGTAATAAAACTTATAACTTTTATCATATGTATTTCTATTTATATAATAGAATATTAAGAATCTTATTTTATAGATATTATTCTGGGATTTTTGATTGAATTTAATTTAATTGGAATTAGATTAATTGATTAAAGGAAATAGATTAATGAAAGATGAGAATGTATTTACACAATAATTAGATATTCTGAATTTATTAATAATAAATTGATTATTGATTTGAGAAGAATACGGAAGACATAGCACCTATATATTTATAGGTCCTATATATCTAATTATATTCTATTTCAAAAACTAGCTAAATGGAAAAATAGTAGGCATTATATAGGTACTACTGAAAGAACTAGTTTCTTTCATATTTACTTAATTCTTTTAATATAATTGTCTTTATATTAAAGTTATTCCTTTGAAATGAATTCCCTTATAGTGAATTCTTTTATTTATATATTCAAAACTTTTTTTTATAATTTTAATATAATAATTTTTTATTAAAATAGAATCAATCTTTTTTGATTCCTTTTCTCTTTATTTTATTACTTTAATATTAATCTTATTTATATTAATTAAGTTAATAAGAGTTTGATATAACTTTTTATTATTATTATATTGATTGAATTAATCGAATTGTTGATTTATATAATTTCGATAATTTATTTTCTCTTATAGGATTAATATAATATTATAATATCAATTATTAATCTTTTTTTATTGGTTGTATTTAATTTGATAAATAAATTGTATAATTATTTTAAATTAATATATAAAACTAATAGAATTTTTTTTTCAAGAACAATATTAATTATTGAAATGATTACTAAATTAATATCAAATTTCTAAATTAATTTATATAATTTAGATATTAAAATATTATATATAACTTTTTTAGATTTAATAAATAATTAGTAAATAATATAATAATATTATTATATTTATTTATTATAATAATTATATAGTTTATTTGAAATAAATAGTTTTTATTATTTGAAAAAAAGGTATTTGTAAAAACAATAATCTTGAATGAGTTTAAATCAAATTATATATAATTCAATTCTTTGATAGAATTCTCTTTTTATTATTTGATATATTTATTTAATATTATAATATCATTTTTATCGGATTGTATTATTTATGTAATTTTTAAAAAATCGAAAAATATTTTACATTGATATATTATTATAATATATATTTTATAGATTTGTTATAGATTTGTTATATAATATATTGATTATATAAAAAATAAATCCAAATTTTATTATATATTTTATGAATATTTATAAATTCTATAAAAACAAATTCTAGATTATTATATTATTTCTTTTGATAAAAATAAATATTGTTATATCTTCTTTTTTCTAGATTTTTTATATATAATTAGATTTTTGAGATTAGTAATAAAATAATTAGAATGTTGATCTTATATATAAACTCGAATCTAAAATATAATTATTTATGGAAAAGATATTGATATAAATATTTAATTATTTTTCAATAAATCCAAAAGAATTTCTTTAGGATTTATAATATATATAATTAATATATCAAAAGTAAATAATTTAATTTAACTAGATTTTAATAGAATTATTTTGTATTTATTGAAGTAATTTGAAATATAATCAATTTGATCAATTTGATCAATTTGATTAATTTGATAATAAGATTTTATTAATATAAATTTGAATTTTATAGATTTATAAAGTAAATTGAATATATATATCTTGTTATTTATTCCAAGGAGTAAGAAAAGTCTTTTTTTTTTTTGAAATAATATTATTATTCTTTTTTTAGATTAATATATTATTATTCAATAATAGATTATAAAGTATAATGATTAAAGATTTATTATATATATTTATAGTTTTCTATATCTTTATAAAATTATAAATCTTACAAATTTTTATTATAATCTTTAAGATTGTTATTATTTATTATAAAATAATTAATATCAAAGAGTTATTTTAAGTAAAATAAGGAACAATACTAAAAATAAATAAAGTAAATATTAATCCATTTGATTCTATAATATTATTAATAGTTTTAATAATCATTTGAAATATAGGAATTCTATTAATATCTAAATCATAAATCTCTTTGCAAATGATTTTATAAAATTTATACAATAATATATTAAATCTCTCAGCAATATTAATCAGATAATAAATTTCTACAAAAACTATTTTTATTTAAATAGATATTGAAATAACATATTACTGAAACTTTCTTCTAACAAAATTGATATTTATATTATAAATGATATATTCTAATAAATCGATATATATATCAATCTAATATTTATAAAGTTTATTCTATATATACTTTATAATTATATTACTTAATTATCAAATAACTTAAAAACATATAATTCAATTAATAATATATAGAATAAAATTACTATTGATATAAAAAATATTATATAATTAAATTCGAAATTCTTATTAAATAATAAAAAACTTAAATCTGTTTAATAATTTATTATAAACCTAATAATAATAATAAAACTTTATAAATTATCTAATTACTTTAAAATCCTTATTATATTTTGAATATTTAAATACTTTATAAAATTTGTAAATAAATAAGTATTCAAATCAACAATGAATTCGTTATAGCTTGATTTTAATAAAATAGTACTCTCTATTATTAATAAAATAATTGATTAAATTTTAAATATTAATATTTAATAATAAAAATATATAACTAAATCTTTGATATATAAAATAAATGCTTTTAAATATAATAATAATATTTTAAAATCATTATAAAAATATTGATTTATAAAAAATATTTCAATTAATATAATTTGTTTTAAAAATGTTTTTCAATAAGAATTAATAGTGTATTTAATTTGATTAGTTAGATTCGAAATACTTGAATATGAATTATATATTATAAAATAATATTTTGGAATATTATTATATATAAATAAGATTTTGATATAATATAATTGAGAATTATATATAATCGAAAGGATTATATATTAAAGGAAGTATAAATTTGTAATTATTATATTGAATATCTTTTAAAGATCTATATTAGAATTATTCTTGATATAAGCTTTGAAAAAGATATTATTTTTTCTGAGAAGTATGTTCTATTGATATTTAGATTCTTCGAAATTATTAATTATTATAATATATAATTCTTGAAATATATTAGAAAATCAATTTAGATTTGCTTGATAGTATTTTTTAATTATATTTGAAAATATAATTGAAAATATTATTATTGTTATTTCAAATAATATAAATATCTTATAATAATGTTTTTCAAATATAAAAATCTTCAGATTAAAAGAATTATTAATACTCTTATATTTATTATTATCTTTATAAATCTTCAAAAGATTAATAAAATAGTAGTTTTAATTATATTGATCGATACTTTGATTATTCTTATAGTTGAAATAATTAGAATTATTATTATTTCTATTACTTCTATTATTATTATTATTATTATTCCTATTACTTCTATTATTATTATTATTATTTTTATTTTTATTATTACTCTAATCGTTTTTATTATTAGAATTATTCAAATTGTTATTATTATTAAATAATCCTATAGAATTATATAGGATTTATATATATTGAAAATCATAAAAGAAAAATGAGTTTTTATATATATCAAAAGGAATAATTGAATTATCTATAATTTTATTAGATTTCAGTAAAATTAAATGATTAATTAGATTATCATTTAAAAATTTATTTAAAAGATTAATAGAAAAATCGATTTGAGATTTGGTATTCAGTTTGATAAAAAGATTAGTTTATTTATTGAATATAAATAATTGTATTCTATCAATCTAATATTTTATAAATTATTTTATAATCCAATTATAATGCTTTTCATATAAAAATATTTCCAAAAAAGTATTCTCAACATTTATATTAAAATCAATATATATTCTATAATATTATAAAACCTTATAAAAACTATATAGTATTAATTTACTAGTATTTCTAAATGAAGATTATCAAGTAAAATCGAAATTATATATAACTATTTTCTGAAGGGATATATTAGTAATCCTTATATTCGAATATATAATTGTTTTGAAAAGAAAGTAATTATTAATATATGGTTTGATTATAATTCTAAATATAAATTCTGTAAAAAACTATTTGATTTTAAAAAGGTTTTTTGGAAAGGAATAATTCTGGGGTTTCTTTTTAAACTTTATATCTTTTGAATTCTTTTTCTTCTGAATTATATTTCTATTGAAAAGAATAAAGGAAAGAGTATTAATTATATCATTGTAATTATATTTGAGGTTATATAGTTGATTAGTATTAATAATGTGTAAACAAGGGAATTCACTACAAGGGAATTCACTTCAAAGGAATTCACTTCAAAGGAATGACTCCAATACAAAGTCAACTGTATTGAAAGGATTAAGCGAATGGATTAAGCGAATGCAAAAGAGACTAGCTCTTTCAGTAGTGTCTATATAAGGCCTACTACTTTCCTATTTAGCTAGCTCTTTAGATAGAATACAATTAGATATATAGGATCTACATTACGTGGGTGCTACGTCTTTCGTATTCTTCTCGAACTAATAAATAATATTATTATAAATTCTTGTGATATTAAGAGTAAATTATTTAGATTACTTGTTGATTTATTTAAAGCTAGTATTATATATAGTTATCTGGGATAATATAATGTTGATAATAGAAGTAAAAAAGTAAAAAGTAAAGATAAAAAGGGGTTTCGAATAATTAATTAAATAATTTGTAATATCATTAATTAATATATTAATTTAAAAAGAACCTAGAAGATATTGCACTCATATATTTATGGATCCTATATATCTAATTGTATTTTATTTGAAGAAATAATTAAATAGGAAAATAATAGGTTTTATATAGATACTATTAAAAGAGCTAATCTCTTTTGTATTCGCTTAATCCTTTCAATATAGTTGCCTTTATATTAGAGTCATTCCTTTGAAGTGAATTCCCTTATAGTGAATTCTCTTATTCACACATTAATAATAGATTATTAATAATAACAATATTAGATGATAGAATAAGTGAACTTTCTATTATTATCAATTATATAATTAACTATATATTATAATATTAATCTTTATATTAATTTTTTGGAAATAAAAAGATTAATGAGAAAAGCTTTATTATAAATATGAATATAATAGTAAACTATTAAAAACCAATCCCTAATACTATACCTTTCGAGTCAGATTGTATATATGATATAGTAGTAAAGCTTACAACTTCTATTGTGTATATTTTCATTCACATGATAAAAAGAACGAAATAAATATAAAAACTAAAATAAACTAATATTAATTAAAAATCTACAGAGGGGTTTCTTTACTTCATTTTGATTTATCTTTCAATCTAAAGTTTAACTGCTATATTATATACTATGGAATATATTAAATAAACAGAAATATAATCTAACTTGAATATAAATAAACTATTTTCCTTAAAAATGATTAATTTAAATTAAAACTTGATAACTTTTCAGATTCAAAAACCTTACTGAAATCTCGATAATCAGAATAATCTTTTTAAAATATAAAGATTTAAATCGATTTGATTAATATCTCAAAAACAATTCTTTCGATATGGAATTAAAATATAAATATTATATTATAGTTAATAAAGAAATTACTTTCTCTATATATTATATATGTCTATTATTCTTATATTTTATTTCAAGATTGATAAAACTTGATTTTAATCGATTATATGGAATATATACGCCTTTTAGTTAATTAGTACTTAATTGTTTTAATTAAATACGGGGAGATTATAGTATGTATTCTTTCTAGTTATTTTCTTTCTTAGTTGTTTTTAGTTTGTTAATTTGATCAACTAAATATCAATTTAATATTATCATTTAATTTCTATTATAATGTCTACGTTCTATTCAAATAAACTTTCTCGACGAAAAATAATATGATTATTCAATATTCATGGTAATTTATATATATATAATAAAATGCACAAATTCAAGAAATGTTATTTCAAATTATACATCGAATATATAATAGAGATCAAGATTCAACCACTCTAAAATATAGGTTATCAAAATTTTATAATAAGATTTAAAATTAGAGTATATTTACTAATATTCGAATAAATGCATAATTACAAGTCGGATCTAATAAAATTCCTAACATACAGGATTTAAAACACGGTTTATAACCGGAAGCTGATTAGTCGAGAAAAAGTATGAATATCTCGTATAGCGAATTGTCACGGGTTCAATACGTAGTTGGGTGGATGCCTTAGGCAACCACCCTCCATATAGTCGGCGCCTCCCCGCCTCCTCCTGTACAACCTCGTAGAATATCATATATCTTATCTAGCATTCAGACCATACTATAATAGTATATTCTACCTTTGAAAAAGTCTTGTTGTAGCAAAAGCAATCCAATTTTGAAAAGAAAAATCTTTATTCTGACTTTTCATTTGTTCGAAGTAGATCTATACTTTCTATAATTTCGAAATCTTTTATGCTTTTTAGAAAATCTTTATATTTATTCCTATCTTCATCTTTGTTTTTATTATATTTTCATTTTCGTTTTTATTTTTGTTTTTCTATTATAATTAATATATCAAATATTCCAAGTATTTATTTATTATTATTTGTTTTATTTGGGATATTTGATGTTGAGATTAATAATACTTTTAATTAATAGTGTTGGATTGTAAAAAAAATCATTTAATTTTTAGGATTATAATTTTTATAATTTTGTTTTATTATTGATATTAATATAAGATTAAAAGGATTATTTTAATTATATATATATTATTATTAATAATATATTTGATTCTCTTTATACTCCTTAATAAGTATTTAAATAAAATCTGATTGTAGAATAAGTTTTCAAAATTATTATAAATGATTAATTAAATATTTACAACAAATTATTTGAATTATTGTAAATTTGAATAGTTTTTGTTTAGAGAGGAGCTAATCAATATCAAACTTTAAAAAACCCTGACTTTTTTTGAGAAGAGAAGATAGAGTTGATATTTGTATAAAAAGAGTATATTATTTAAAGGTAGGGTTTAGGATTTTATTAAATAATAAACTCAATTGTTTTAATTTAAAAAAATAAATTTTTTATATTTAATCTTTTTTATCAATAATTGTATATATTAGAAAAAACTGATTAATATAATAAATAATATCATTTATAATATCTCTGTGTGAATAAGAGAATTCACTTATAGGGAATTCACTTCAAGGAAATGACCTCAATACAAAGGCTACTATATTAAAAGGATTAAGCGAATACAAAAGAGATTAGCTCTTTCAATAATACTTATATAAAATCTATTACTTTTTGATTTAGCTAGCTCTTTAGATAGAATATAATTAAATATATAGGATCTATATTATATATAAATACTATATTTTCTATATCCTTTTCAAATCAATACTAATTAATAATATCACAAATTTAAACTAATTATTCGAAAGATTAAACCCTTTTTTTTATCTTACTTTTTCATCTTTACTATATATAGTATTAGTTTTAAAAAAACTAGCAAGCAATCTAAATAATCTAAACTCAAATAAATTATTTCTCAGATTATAGGAGATTATTATAATATTATTAATATAGATTTATTATAGGACTCTATATTCGATTATAATAATATAATAAATATTCTTTCTTATCTTTTTATAAAGAAAGATATAGTTTTGAAAAAAAAGAATTTAAGAAATGCAAAATTCAAGAAGGAATCCTATAAAAAAAATTTAAAAAATCTTTTTATAATTAAATAATTCTTTAAAGGATTTATATTTAGAATTATAATTAAATATTATATTGATAATTATTTTCTTTATAAAATAGTTGTATATTTAAATGTGAAGGTTATTGATGTATTTTTTAGAAGGTAATTATATATAATTTCGATTTTATTTGATTAGTTTTTTTAATTATATTTTTAGATGTGATTAGAGAATATTATTAAATAAATCTGGGCTGGTTTTTTGATATATTTTAGGGATTGTATATTATAATAATTAATAATTTCGAAGGATCTGAATATTAATAGAATATACTTTTTAAATGGAATAATATTTTTTTCAAAGTTTATATTAAAAGAAATCCTAATACAAATCTTTAGGAGGTGTTTATTATAATGATTATAGATTTGTATTTTTTTTAGTATATAATACCTTTGATTATATATGATTCTTAATTATATTATATCAAAGTTTTGTTTGTATATAATAATATTTCAGAATATTGTTTTGTAATATATAATCTTTGTTTGAATGTTTTGAATTTAATTAATTAGATTAAGTAGATAATCGATTTTTATTAAAAGGTATTTCCAAAATAGATTATAATTGAAATGTTTTTTACAAATCAATGTTTTTATAATAATAAATCTTCGAATTCTTTTTTTGAAAATCTTATAATAAGTATACTAATAAACAATTCTTCTTTGTATTATTTGATAAAAACAAGAACAGTTATTATTTCCTTAATTGTAGAAAAAAAGATTATAGATATTACAAGTATATTTAAAAAAAGAAAGATTTATTTAAAATGAATTATTATATCAAGTATAATAAACTCAATGATAAAAGTTTTATAAAATAATATGATTAGTTTTTGATTGATTTTAAATAAAAAAAACAATCAAAAAGATAATAGTAATAATAATTATTTTATTGATTAGTATTTTATTAATACAAATGGTTCTAGGGAAATCTTTAGAATATTCTTGATATTAATAGATACTTGTGATAATTTATTAATAATAATTATCTTTAATAATACTATAAACATTTATATATTAATAATTAAAATATTTATTATAAATATTGAATAATATAATAATAATAAACTCTTTAATATTATAATTGATATAAAAATAATTAAGAAATCAATTGTTGAATATAATTAATATTTAGTATAAAAAAAGATTGAAGATATTAAATATAATAAAATGATTGTTGATTAGATAATAATTTAATTTGATATTAGAATAACTTCTTTTATTAATTTATTTTATATAAAATTCCTATTCGAAAATATAGAATAAAATGTAATAAAAATCAATATTCTATTTTTATTTTATTTGATAAATATAAATAAACTCAAATTCAAATATAATAATCTTAAAAATATTACTATTATATTCAAAAATATTTATTTTATATATCAAAAACTCAATTATACATTTTTACTATAAAATATTAATATTCAGAATATAATTAATTATTCTATTGATAATAGAAAATAGTATCTTATCGAAATTGAATTATAACAAATTTATTATCGATTTGAATATTCATTTATTTATAAATTCTATAAAATATTTAAATATTTTAAATATAATAAAGATTTTAAAGCAATCAAACAATTCACAAAGTTTTATTATTAATATTAGATTCATAACAAATTATTAAATAGATTTAAGTTTTTTTTATTTAATAAAGATTTTGAATTCAATTATACAATATTTATTGATATTTTTTATATCAATAATAATCCTGTTTTATATATTATCAATAAAGCTATATATTTTTAAATTATTTAATAATTTAATAATATAATTACAAAATATATATAAAATAAACTTTATAAATATTAAATCAATATATATATTAATTTATTAAAGTATATTATTTATAATACAAATATTAATTTTATTAAAAAAGAGTTTTAACAATATATTAATTCAATATTTATTCAAATGAAAACAATCCCTATAAGAACTTATCATTTAATTAATATTATTGAAAGATTTTATAACTATCAAGGTACGGGTAAAGACTTATATTGTACCATAAGGGTTCTAAATGCTATAAAAGATTGAGGCCCTATTATAGAAAGTAGAGTATACTAAGAGTACATTAAGAGTTTGTGTTTAAAGTACAAAGGTAATATAGTTAGTATTATAACAATACCCCCTTCTTAAAGCTTGCTTATTCTAAACAAATTAAAATATAGAATAACTTTATCATTTTTTAATAAAATTATAAGAAATCAATTCAATATTAATTAAATAAAAATCCAAAATCTTTTAAAATAATATTAAAACAATTTAATTTCTATTATAAAATTAAAACAAATTGTTTTTAAAATAATAATCAATTGATAGATTTTCTTTGATTTATTTGATTTTTATTTAAAAGTTATTATTGATATAATAATATTTGAGATGATAAACTTTTTGAATTTAATTTATATAAATAGATTTGATTTGTTTAGATATATTAAATGAAATATAATAATTATTTTTTTTTAGTTTTAAAGGTTTTCAATTGATTGTTATAATAATAGATAATATTTTCATTTGATATAATAATAGAAATTATATTTGTTATAATAATTGAGAATCTCTTCAAATTTTTATTATTTGATTTCCTTATATATTTTGTTATCTCTTTTAAAAATTCAATCTTGATTTCTATATAATTCGATAATATTGATAATATCTTGATTTAATAATTCTAGTAAATAATAAAGCAATCAAAATAATAAATTATAAAATATCGAAAAAATCTTAAAATTAGCTGGGAGTTATAATAAATAAACCTGTTTATAGATTTTGAGGATTTTATAAGAACTATTTTATTTATTATTATTCTTTTTTATTAAACAATTAATTTTTATATTCTTTATATTAATTTATATTTTATTACCTTTTTTGTAAAGGGGAATATCGATTTGGGTTTTGTTAGTATAATCTTTATATTTTTAAATCAATTAAACTACAAATACTTTGAATTTAATTAGAATAAAATTAAATCTATTTATAATCTTATTGATTTTGAAGAACTCTTATTTTCTTTGATATAATAGATTTGATGGAATTAATGTGAATAATTCAATTCCGAGGTGTGAGTAGTAATTATAATTAATAAAGAATAGGGATATATTAATGATTTCTAATATAATATTATTCAATATAAATTCTATAAATAGAAGTTAATTGAATTAATCATTTTAATAAAAGTTTATGAAAATATAAAGGTATTGTTTTATTATAGTATTAATTCTTTTTGTTTAATTATTGAATTTGAAATGAAATGAGAAAGATCGTTTTAAAGTGATTGATAAATATTTGGATAAATATTTTCAAAATTCAAAAACGAATTGAAAGTTTTTATTGGATATAATATTATTGGGAATGTTATATAAACAATATATCTTTTCAACAAATCAATTTATAAATTTCTCTATAGATAATTCTATTATTAATATAAAGTATTATATTTTAATCAGATAGTAAATAATTATAATAATATATTAATATTTCTTTTTATAATATTTACTAATTAATAATAATATGATATAATCAATAAAGATGTTTGATTAAAAATGAAATGGTATTGGTAAGAGTTTAAGGAATCTAGGTGTAGTGAAATAGGAGGTTTTAATATGAAAACAGAGTTAATAAATTTGTATAAATATTTTAATTTCCTTAGATATATTGAGTTATTAATATATATAAGAAACGAGATTAATAGTTTTGATATAATCTGAATATTTGATTAATCTAATTGAATATGTGTAATATATAATTTATATATAAAATTTGATAGAGAGGGGAATAAAAAGATAGTTGTAATAAAAAATCTTATTGTTAATTAATTTATAATCTTGTAAAACTATTCAAAGGTTCTTTCGAATATTTAGTAATCAATAGTAGGCAGAAAGATTTCGAAGTATTATATATATAATTATAACTAATTCGGATAATCTATATGTTTTATTAATGAGATTATTAATCAATTTATTAATATTGGAAATAATTATATTTATTGGAATTATAATTAGATTTAAATCATTGTTCATTTATCGAATAATATTCTTAAATATAGTAATATCGAATATCTATTTTAGAAAGATTGTTTATAAGCAGTTCTTGATTTGGTTGTTATTAAAATCGATATATACTGAGTAGTTTTCAGTTTTATAATTCAAAGTATTAGGGTGAATAATCTTATAATTAAATTGATATATAATATAGAAGTTAAATCTTGATAAGAATTTGATTTATTTAATTTGTTATTAATTCAATATTTTTATTGATATAAAGTATTCGAGATTCTTATAATCGATAATGATTTTGAATAATTTTTGAGTATTGTATAGTTTTGATTTCCATTTCTTTAATGATTTTATAATCACTAGGAGTTCTTTATTATAAATTTTGTAATTATATTTAATAATATTGTATTTTGATAAGAAATATATTATTAAATATAAATCTTTTTTATTATTATATTATAAAAGGATATTACCCGCGATTCAATCGAAAGTATTGGTTTTAATTATTGTATAATAATAGTAATCAAATATGGTAAGGATTGGGGTAAAGAAGAAAGCGTTTTTTAGTATTATAAAAGCGTTTTTTTGTTCAAAATCCTAATTTCACACTTTCTTTTTCTTTAGAAGGTAATTAAGGGGCTTTACGATCTTAGAAAAATTGTGAATAAAATATCAATAAAAATTAACAAATCTAAGGAAATACTGAAGGTTTTTGAATTTAATTAATAATTTCCAATTGAATATAATATCAATTTTTTTCAGATCCATTTCTATACCTCTTGGGGTAATAATTAAATCGAAATATTTGGTTCTTTTTGTTTCGAATTTGCATTTATCAATATCGATTTATAATCTGGTATCGATTAATTATTAGATAACCTTATAAATATATTCTCTGTAATTTATAATGTTTTTGAAATAGATCAAAATATTATTTAAGTATATTATATAAATTTTATTTAAAAGGTTGAAAAGAATATAATTAATATAATTCTAGAATAAAATTAATATATTATAGAATCCAAAGAGTATTACTAATGATTTGAATAGATTGAAACAAATAATAAAAATAGTTTTTCATTTATAATCCTCTGTAATTTATAATTTGTTAAAAGTAATAATAATATCAAGCTTAATATAGATTTTAGTATAATATAAAATATCAAGGGTTTTTTTAATTAGTGGTAAAGAGTATCAGTTTTTGATAATAATATTGTTTAAATTTTAATAATCTTAATAAATTCGAATATCTCCTTTTGGTTTAATAATTAGAAGGAATAAAGCAATCGATTAAAAATGAGATTTCCAAATGAATCCTTTATTTAGATTATCATTAAACTATCTATAAACAATTTGAAATTTAATTGGAAATATTAAATAGCTTTTGTTATATAATAATTTCTTGTTTGATATAATTTTGATTTTGTAATTTTATAAATATTATAATAGAAGTTTGTTAACAAAAAAAGATAGGAATTCTGGGTATAAATTATAAAGCCAAAAAGGCAGTTTATCTTGGATCTTTAATATAGAAAGAATAAATTGATTTGTTTTTTTTATAAATTTATTAATATTATTATTTATTAAACCTTGATATAATTGAATAGAATTCTTGATTATTATGTAATATAGATTGTAAACTTTATCTAATTTATTCTAGAATATTTTTATAATATAAATATCATTGTTTTTATAGAATTATATAAAATTATTAATTATAAAAAACTTTATATCTTGTATTTTGGGGTGGATATTTTATACAATATTGAATAGCTTGTTTAAGGGATTTAATGGTGATGATGATAATAAGGGTAAAATGTTCTAATTTCATAGTAATCTCTTATACTTTCTGAAATTAATAATGAATTGAACTAGAGCTGATTTCAAGGATAAACAATTGGGGATTATTCTAATTCAAATATCTACTTTATTATTAATGTAGTGAGTATGGTAGGGGTTTTTGTTTTCATTGTTTTCAAAATTGATAATATCAAGATTTCTTTGAATATCCAAAGCCTCAATAGATTCGAGAATTGCTGATTGATTTCGGGATAGTAAGGATTTAATTTCGAAGTTTTTGTTAATAATATTTTTTATAAAAGTTAGTTTCGAAATGAGTTTTTATAAAAGTAGTTTGGAATCAATTATAATTTTACCATTTTTTGATAAAATTATCTTACAACTATTAGATATATTAGGAATGATAATTACCATAATATTAATAAAACAATAATATCTCGAGTAATATATGGATACAAACTTGAACATTATTATTAATTAATTGATAATAGAATTATAATATTGAAGTTAGGGGAGATTAAAGATTAGCAGATTTGTGGTTGATAAGATAATAATATAAAACAAATCGATTTTTTAATAATTATTGATTTATATATTCAGAAATATATACCAAAAGAGGATATCGAAAAACTTCCTATTGATTAGGAATAAATAATAAATATAAAAAAAGAGTTATATAGATATTTGGAGTTTAGAGATAATTTTTTTATCAATAAGGCTATAACCCACAGCTCCACTGTCTATAAAACTAACAAACGGGATAATTATATTAAATACAAGGAAAATTTTTATTGAAATTTTAAAAGATTTATTATTCATTATTCTAAAATATAAAGAATTTCTAAATATAATTAATTTTTTAATTTATAAAGATAAATTTTCTATAAAAAATTTTGATTTATAATTATAAATCAAGATTAATCTTTTGATATATTAGGCTAGAGAATAAAGCTTTTATTCTCCTTTAAATAAATAAATCTTTTAATATATCCTTCCAAATCAAACTTTTGAATAAAATTAGAGAGAATCAATAAAATATAACATAATAATATAATTAGGAAACAATTAATAAACAAAAAACGATTAATAGATGGGAATAGATTTTGATATAAGAAATTGATAATATTATAATAGAATCTAAAGTTCTGATATTGATTAACTATAAGGAAACAATTAGTATAAGAGTTGTATTCTATATTAATATTAATATTATACTTTATATCATTGATTTGTTTTTTATTGTAATTGTTTTTAATATAACCTAGTTTCTTATAATAAAAACAAAAATTAAGGTTAAGATATTACTTTCGAATATAATAGAATAAAAAGTATTAACCTTATCGAGTGATATCTAATTACATAGAGTTATTAAATGGCTTTGGTATAAAAGAGGCTATAATTAAAACTAGCTTTCTATTATAATACCTTGATTAATTACAATTGAAATTAATACCCTAACTCTTTCATTGATTATCAAAATAAGTTTTCTCTTCTAGATTATTATAAACATTTTGTTACTAAATTATCCATATATTAATATTAATAGTAAAAAATTTATTAGAATAATTGATTAAAACATTAATCAATTCTTATAAAACCTTAAGCTTAAGATTAACGATTTATTATTCAATGGTTTTTTTATATTTAATAGCGAATTATTTAAATTCAATAATGAAATTACTAAATAGAGTTTTCCTTATCTTACATTTGTTATAATTTATAAAAACTTTTTGTAAAAGATTAAGGGTTTGATATTGTTTGTTTAATTCGCTCTAAATGCTTATTATAGTATATTATTTAAAGAGTTAAAGATTGAAATTACATAGATTATTTGTAATTATATCAAAATGTATTTAATTATTTATATAAACTGAATCAAAAAATAAACTAATGAGAAATATAATTTATTAAAATTCTGATTTGTTTTTATAGTTTGTAATTAAATAATGATTGATTGTATTACAAAACATTATATATTAATTCTAATATTTTACAATATCTTGTTTATTATTATTAAACTTCTCAGAGAAAATGAGATATTTTCGATAGAGCGAGGTTTCTGGGTTATTATAAATAGTAATCTTTAATATCTCAATTATATCTTGCAATTCAGTAATTTATAATTGAATTTTATTAGCTTGAATATATACTATAATAGTTTATTCTTATAATAAAATTGTAATTGTTTCGATTAAAATAAATATAATTTGAATAATTATAAAATATATAGTATTCAAATTATAAAATAGATTTGTAAATAAAAAAATATTAGTTTTAATAGAATTAATAGTATAATTCAAAAAAAGGAATTATAAAAACAAACTAGATACAATTATTTAATCAGCTATCTTTAAAATACTTTTGTAATTACAAAACATTTTTGTAGAATTCTCAATAATAAATCAATATAGATATATTTTAATATAATCGAATAATTTTACTAAAAAATAGCAAAATTATTTATAATAAATCAATAATAGATTCAATTAATATAATTGGATTATAATTTTGATAAAATTAGGGCAATCGGGGTAATCAAAGTATAATTTGAATAAATATTTTTAAAATGAAGTTATAATAACTTTTAAATAGATAGTATAAATTATCAAGGTATGGATAAAGATTTATATTATATTATAAGGGTTTTAAGTATTATAAAAGATTAAGGTTTTATTATAAAAAATAAAGTATACTAAGAGTATGCTAAGGGTTTGTGCTTGAGGCACGAAGGCAATGTAGTTGGCGCCGTGACATTATATATTATTATATAAATCTTATAAGATTATTTATAAAGAAATTTATAGTTTGAATATCAATAAAACTTCTGTATTTTAAATAATAATAAAAGCTATTAATAATATTATAGAATTAAATAGATTAATATCTATTCTATTTATTTTCAATATTTTTCTTTGTTTTATTAAAGATAGCTTTTTGATATTGATTATTCTATAACAAATAGTAATAATCTTAAAGATTATAATAAAGATTTACAAGATTTATAGTTTTATAAAGGTATAGAAAGCTATAAATATATATAATAGATTTTCAATCATTATGCTTTATAATTTATTATTAAATAGTAATATATTAATTTGAAAAAAGGATAATAATATTATTTTAGGAGAATAAAAAGAATCTTTTCTATTTCTCAATATAAATAGCGAAATATATATATTCAGTTTATCTTATAGATTTATAAAATTCAAATCTATATTAGTGAAGTTTTATTATTAGATTAATCAAATTGATTAAATTGACCAAATTAATTAAATTGATTGAAACGATTATATTTCAAATCATTTTGATAGGTATAAGGTAATTTTACTAAAATCTAATAAAGTTAGATCATTTGCTTTTGATATATCAATTATATATATTATAAATCCTAAGAAATCCCTTTTGAATTTATTTAAAAATAATCAAATATTTATATTAATATCTTTTTTATAAATAATTATATTTAAAATTCGAATTTATATATAAAATCAATACTCTAATTGCTTTATTATTAATTTCGAGGAACTAGTTATATATAAAGAATCCAAAAAAAAAGAAATTGATAGATTGATAATTAAAGGTATATTCAAGATTGTATTATTAATAAATATTCCTTTAGGAATATATATTTTTAAATTGTAATTTGTTAATAAGATTAAAAATAAAGAAATAAATATCGAATTTTATAAATCGAAATTAATTATTCAAATATATAATAATATTAATAAAACAATTGTTTTAATATAATTATTAATAATTCAATAATTATATTAGTATATTCTAATCTTATTAATTATAAGTACTTGAAAGGATAATACAGATATATATATTCAGAATATTATTTAAATATATATTCAATCTATATTAAATCTATATTATACATTTTATACTTATATTTTAAAAGAAATAGATTTATTTATTAATATAATATTATTTTTTATTAAATTATTATATAATATTCTAAAAATAGAAGACTATTAATTCAGAATATATTACATTTGTTATCACAAGAAATTTAAAATACAATAATCTATATATAATTTTTATCTTTTATATACTAATAATAAAAGGATTGGATTTGATATTATAAAATTATAAATAGATGATACACTTATTATAAAAGATAATATATTTATATAAATTGAAAATAGATAATTCAAATAAATCGATTTTATAATTAAAAATTATAAGGAATTAATTCACAATTATTTATTGAGATTTAATAATATTACTCTTATATTCCAAAATAATAATATTTATTTCAATTAAAAGAATTAATATAATAATTTACAATTTGTTTTTATAAAATCTATAGATATTTATAAAATATATAATAAAATCTAAAAGTATATCTTTATATATAATTAATATGTTATATAATAAGTTTATAAAATATATATTATAATAATATATTAATCTAGAACATTTTTTGATTTTTCAATAACTATATAGATAATATAATTTAATAAAAATAATATTATAATATTAAATAAATGTATTAAATAATAGAAAGAGAATTTTATTAAAAAATTGAACTATATATTACTCGATTTAAACTTATTCAAATTATTGTTTTCACAAATATTTCTTTTATAAATAACAAAGACTATTTATTTCAAATAGATTATATAATTATTATAATAAATAAATAAAATAATATTAATATTATTTATTAATTATCTATTAAATATAAGAAAATTATATATAGTATTTTGATATTCGAATTATATAGATTAATTTAAAGATTCAATATTAATATAGTAATCATTTCAACAATCAATATTATTCTTAACAAAAAGATTTTGTTAATCTTATATATAGATTCGAAGTTTTTATATAATTTATTTATTAAATTAAATATAATTAATAAGAAAAGGTTGATAATCGATATTATAGTATTCTATCAATTTTATAAAAACAGAAAGATTATTGAAATTATATAAATCAATAATTCGATTAATCTAATTGATGTAATAACAAAGGGAAAGTTATATCAAATTTTGATTAATTTGATTAATATAAATAAAATTGATATCAAGATAATAAAATAATTGAAAAAAGTATAAGAAAAGGATTAATTCTATTCAGTAAAAAAATCATTATATTGAAATTATAAAAGAAAATTTTGAATATATAAATAAAAGAATTTATTTATAGGGAATTTATTTCAAGGAAATAATTCCAATATAAAGATTATTATATTGAAAGAATTAAATAAATATAAAAGAGATTAGTTCTTTTAATAGTGTTTATGTAAGGCCTACTACTTTCCTATTTAACTAGTTTTTTTAGATAGAATATAATTAGATATATAGAACCTACATTATATGTGGGTACTACGTCTTCTGTATCCTTCTCGAACTAATAGATTAATATTATTAATAAATCTTTTCTTAATAAACTTAATGGATTTCATATTTTAGTTGATATATTATATGAAATCTTAATTCAATCTAATAAATTTAAAATAATCGATAGAATATCTTTTTTAGTTTTTTATATTGAATTAGAATATCTCAATATTGTATATTATAAACAATTATACAAAATAATTATAGTAATAAAAACTAAAGTTTTATATAATCTTTAATAACTATTTATATAGAATTCTAATTTCTATTCTTTTATTGATATTAATAATTGAAAAAGAAAGTTTGAAGTATAGAATCAGAATCTATATGAAAATAAATATTTAATAAAATCGAAAATAAACTCTGATTTTATATATTATACATAACTATAATCAACATATTATTTATTATATTAATATTATTGAATCTTATAGATCTCAATACTTTTAAAATAGAGGATTAATAGTGAAAAGAAAAGTATCAATTAAACCTATATTATTATTACAAAAAACCTAATTATTTGATATAGAATTGTAAAGCTAAGAAATAAGTAGATAAATAACAAACAATTAAAAAAAATTTCAATTTTACAAACTTTTAAGGAAATTTCTATAATTATAATTTATATAAAGATACTCCCTTTATTTATAATAATTAATATATTAATAATTGAAATGGATTATATAATCGAAACAATTTTCAGGAATATAGTTTTAAGGAAATTATAATAATAATAATAATGTTTATATTATAATTTATTTAAAATAATAATAATATTTAAATTTATTTCAGAGATTTATTGAAATCGATTTATTAATATTCTTAGAAAATATATTTAATATATTGCTTTAAAATATATTAATATTTTTAATTAATAATTATATAGAAAAAGTTTAATCTTTATATTGAATTGTTTACAAAAATCGTTAAAGAATATTGAATGAATAAAACAAATTATAGTTAATAAAAAGCTTTTATAATTTAATATTATAAATAACAAATTTTGGTTTATTAAAATTCTTGTATTCTTAATATATAAGATTATATTTAATATAATTAGTTTAATTGATAGCGAATATTTTAAAAAAATATTTATTAATTATTCTTTTGTTTTGAAAAATAAAATATATATTTAGATTTTATTTTATTGAAAAGAATTTTGTTTAACAAATAACAAAATTATAGATATTATTATTTAATACATTATTATAAATATAATTATGAATCTATATTATAAAACCTAATTGTTTTTTATTATCAAACTATCTTTCAATATATCAATTATTTTCAATTTATTATAATTTTAATACTATAATTTATATATAAACTAATTAGATGTAATTCTTTTTTTTATATTGATTTATTATATTATATAATATTATATATAGAGTATATTATATATAATTCAAATATCAATGATTTGTTTATTATAATCGATTATAGATTTTTTAATAATTTAGAAACAATCTTAAACAAAAGCTTTAAAGATATTGAAGATTTATTAATTAGTATATATAAAAAAGAAATTCAAAAAGAATAAAGAAATACAAATCTATTATTACTAATAAAACAAATTAAATATTGAAATAATATTTATATTAAATTTGAACTATTACTTTATAAAAATTTGTAAAGAGAGTTTTTATATATAAATATGGATAATAAATAATCTTTCAAATATATATATAATTCCAATAAAAAAGATTACCAATTAATATAAATAACAAGTTAAATTAAAACAAGATTATTTATTATTATTTTCAATATCAATATTTAAAATATAATTATTCTTATCAGAATCAAATATAAAGGATATTCATTGATTATAAACTTGAAGTTTTTTTCTTTTCTATTAATAGGATTATATTTATATAATACGAATTATTTGGAACAAATTTAATTAGATATTAGAATAATGGGCTATAAATAATAGAGTCTTTTTTAATATAATTGTTTTATTATAGGAAATTCATTTTGATAAATAAGAATATAAGAGTATTCTATTTGATAAAAGAAATCTAATTGAAACTTTAATTCAGTTATTATTATATTTATATAATTTTGTTTATAATTATTATAAATCGATTTATTTGTATAAAATCTCGAAAATAGATATTTCCAAGTTTTTAATTGAAAAATCAGAATCTATTAATATCAAAATTAAATAAAAGCTTCTTTTTTAATTATAAAACAAATTACTCATATTTCTTTTATATTATACAAATACTTTTCTATGATATTAAATATAAAATCATAAGATTAAATTGATATCAGAAAAGGAGTTATTATATTTTCAAAATTATTTATTATCATTATTGAAATCCAATATTGTATATAAATAAATTGATAATAATCTCGATGAAAATTTTATTTGAAAATTAAAATCAAAAAGTATTATATTATTGTTATTAATTATTAAGTCAAATAGCAATGTATATATATATATACTAAGATTATTAAAATTTGAATAATATCATAATAAAAATCATTATTCATTTTTTATTATTTATAAAACCCTAAATACTTTATATAATATTATTATATATATAAAATTAAATATCATTATTATTTTCAATAAATACTATATTATAAAAAGTAATAAATAGAAAATAGTTTTTATTATTTGTTTCGATTTCTTCGAATTATTTGTTATATTTTTTGATTTCTATAATGTATTAGCCTTCTTTCAATATTATATTAATTATATTTTATTTAATAAATTGAATAAATATTATATAGTATATTTAAATAATATTTTAGTATATTTAATAAATAAATTGGAGTATAAGGAGTATATTTGAATTATAATATAAAAGCTGATAGATGTGAGATTATAGATTAATATAAATAAATATAAATTCGAAATGATTTCTATTCAATATTTAAAATTAAAAATTACAATTAAAAGCATATAAATAAATTCTAAGAAGGTTATTATAATTATATTTTGAAAATAGTTATTTTTAATAAAAGATTTGTAATACTTTTTAGATTTTGTAAATTTCTATTAACAATTTATAAGGGATTTTTTAAAAATGTATTAGCTTTTCTATAATCTATTATAAGAGGATTTCAATTAAAGTTGGGATATATTATATAGAAATGGTCTTATTATATTCAAAGATATATTTATAATAACTCTAATTCTAATATATTTTGATTACCATAAATAAACGATTTTAAAAACAAATATTTTAAATTGAATATTAAAAAAAATACTTTTTTAATATAATTCTAATAATCTTTTAAAATTAATAACTTATTTTTCAATAAATATTCTATAATAAAATATAATTATAAAATCTATAATAAAAAGTTTCTTATAATTATTAAGTTTAATAAAAATTAAAACTTTAAGATTTATAATAGAAATTTGAGATTCTTACAAATCACAAGAATTTAAAGTATTTTATTATAACAAAAACTTTAAATTAATAATAAGTTTAATAATCCAAATTCGTTTCTTATTATAATTTTCAAATAATTTATTGATTAAAATCCAAGATTATTTAATTGAATACTCTAAGCTAGAAAAGAAAAAATAGATCAAATCTTGTAATTGGGAATAATAAATAATTAAAGAATAAAAAGTATATAGTTTTATTAATAAATAACTTTAATATTAATTTCTATATTAAATTGAAAATCGATATCTATTTGATATTAATAAATTTCTTATATTTATAAATAATAAATCAATTAACAAGTTTATTAATAATAATTATAAGAAATCAAATATAATTTAATCCCTAACATTCATATTTTGAAACACAGTTCATAACTGGCAGCTGATTGATCTAGAAAGTATATAAGGTTTGTACAGGAACATTATAATATAGTGTTAAATTAAAGTTCAACAAAAGGAGGTAAATGAATTTATAAAATAAATTTGAATATTATAATCAAAATCCTTTAAAAAAGAGCTTTTCAATAATATTATTTTTATAATTTTATAATTAATAGTTATAAATATAATAATAAAGTTGTTAAAAAGCTATAATATTATCAAAAGTTATTGTTATATATGATTCTGATTAGCTTAAGTGATTACATAATATATTACTTCAAAATCTATTACTTCAAAATATATTGCTTCAAAACTTTAATATTCAATTAATATATCGATAATAAATATAATTAATATAATTAAATAAATTAATATATTGATAATAAATATAATTAAATAAATAATATCTCTAATATATAGAATTTAAAATAAAATTTATAATTCAAAACTAATTGATTTAGAAAATATATAAAATCTATATGAGAGTATTCTTTTTTTTTAACATATAGAATTTAAAATATAATTTATAATTAAAAACTAATTGATTTAAAAAGTTTATAAATTTGTATGAATTTTTTTTTAATATACAAGATTTAAAATACAATTTATGATTAGAAATTGATTAATTGAAAAAAAAATTATATAATAAATATCAAAGATTAGAAAATAGAATAATAAATATAATAATTATAAATAATATATAAAATATAATTAATTGATATATTTATATTTTTTGAATTAATAGTTTTTGAATAATACTATTTTTATATTAAGAAAAAGAGTTATTATTAATATATTAATTATTTAGTTGATTTTATAATAAAAAGTTTAGATCTATAATAAAAAAGATAAGGAATTAGAAAAGGAAAAAGAATTAGAAAAAAAAGGGATTAGATTTATTAGATTTATTAAAGAAAGAAAGAATAGAAAGAAAGAATAGAAAAAAAGAATAGAAAAAAAGAATAGAAAAAAAGAATTAAAATAAGAATTAAAATAAGAATTAAAATAAGAATTTATCGGGACAGGGATCATGTGACCGCACTAGTGCCTCGGTACTATAGTATAGACATATTATAGTTCTAGCTTTTAGAACTTCAAGTAATATTACAATAGTATAAATTATAGTACTATATTATTTTTATTATCCCTATAGTAATATTAATACTATTGGTTCGAGAAGGATACGAAAGACGTAGCACTCACGAATATATAGGTCCTATATATCTAATTGTATTCTATCTAAAGAGTTAGCTAAGTAGGAAAGTAGTAGATCTTATATAGACACTATTGAAAGAGTTAATCTCTTTCATATTCACTTAATCCTTTCAATATAATAGTCTTTGTATTGGGGTCATTTCCTTGAAGTGAATTCCCTATATGTGAATTCCCTTGTTTACACAAATACTAATTAGTAATATTACAAATCAAAAGTCTAGTATTTTATTTTGAAAGTAATATGGTTTTGAATTAAAATTAATATTTCTTTGAAGAGATATAAACTTTTGTATTAAAGCAAAATGATTTGATATCTATTCTTATATAAATAAAAATCGTTAATAATGTGATAGTAATTCTTATATTAAATATTAGTTTAATATAGTTTGATATTAACAAATCAAAAGTAGTCAGTAATATAGTAATAACTCTCATATTTAATCTTAGTTTATATTTTATTTTTCAAAGCAATATAGTTTGAAGAATAAGAATTTATAATACTAATTTGAGTTTAGTAATATTGCAAACAAAACAATTATAACTTTACTAGTTTTTAATAAAGTTATAAACTTATTCAACCTATCTAATTATCTATTTGTTATTTATCAATATAATAGAACAATTTCCGAAATTCTCTTAATCAAAGGAATATATCTTCTTTAAAGATATAAGTGGAAATGTATCAAGTATACTATTAATCATTGAAACCAAGGTATTTGATAAATTGATTAGAAAATAGAAAAATCATTTCTTTGATATTAAAGAGAATCTGAATATAAAAAGATTTAGAAGTTTTAATAAGTTTAAATTGTATAAATATCAATAATTAATATTCTTTAATTAAAAATCATAATTAGACTATTTTATAATATTCGAATATTTTATATTAAAGCAATTTCAAATAATTGATATATATTTTCTATACAAATTTAGATATAAACTATATTTATATAGATTAATTATTATTAAATATATTATATATATATAATTCAATTAATATATATAATTTTGATCGATATAATTTAATCAAGATATAAAAAATAAATAAAACAAAAGATTATTAAAACACTTTTGGAGAAAAAAATTTGTATTTCAATCAAAGAGTATATAATAAAGAATTATAAACGAAAACTTGTATATATTACTATCAGAATCTAAAATATCTTATATTAATAATCAATTTGATTAATCTAAACTTTCAGGTTTTAATTAATATATTATATTATAGCTAATTTCGATTTTATAAAGATTATTTTGAATCAATAAGGGTAAAAGTAATGATATTAAATAAAAAATATCAAAATTGAAAGTATATTGTTATCTTTAATATTCAAGTAATTTTAGATCTAATACCTCACAAAAAACTAAATCTATTGAATCAATTGTAAGAGTTCTAGCCTCTGCTCACAGCACTCTCCTCATTTTTCAATCACTTTATATTAAATTTAATAATTATTCCACACCACATTATTTATTATTTAAAATTGAATCAAATTTTAATAAATAATAACTAATCCTTTAACTTGAATCATATTCTCCAATTTGTACATCAATCTTTCTATATATATCTAAAATTCCATCGGGTTTATTTTCTCCCAGAATGCCTTTAATTTATATCTTAATTCATAATAAAAGTAGATATAAATAATAGTTTTTTTAATTTCTTCTTCATCTATTGCCACACCTTTTCAATTAAATTGAAATCTAACGAAAAGAGAGGCCAATCAAAGTCTTATATATCATACTCTAATCAAACTAGTTTGATATAATTAAAGCGAACTTTCGACTCATTTTTCATAAAAATATAAAAAGTCCCTAATTTATCGAATAATAGGAAAACAATAGGCTAAAACATTTTCTTAAAATATATTGAACTAATAATGCCTTTAATCTCTGGTTTTTTGTCCTAAAAAGATTAATAAAGATTTACAATTCCAATCGATTGTATTCTATATTATTATTAATATCCTTTCTAATTGATATATCGATTTAATATAGAAAAAACTTTTTTTTCATTAATTCTTTTAGTAATCCAAATCTTATTATTCTTTTTTATTTCAAAAGAGTTTTTATCCGACTATATAATCTTCCTTTAATTATTCTTTCTTAGATTGATAATGACGATATTATTAATTTCTTATTATCAATAGAAATATACAAAATCTAATCAATTTTTTGTTTGTAGTTTTAAAATAAAGGGCTTAGGGTATATATACTATAGAACATTTATAATTATTTCGATATAGCTCTTGATAAATTATATATATTGAAGCTTTCATTTCTAGCACATTTTTGATTTATTCAAAAGTCATTTTTTTTATTCTAATTTTTTCCTAAAGTCCTTATAATTTGTTGAATCTTTTTAGTTGAGAGTATAAAATTCTTTACTTTTTGTGATTAATAAATCTGTTTTTCTTTTAGTTTACCTAAATCTTTTTTATTTAATTATAAATTATGTTTGTAAAATGTTACTTTTTTGAAAAAGATATTAAGAATTGTTTAAAACATTTAAAAAAATAGAGTAAATAATCGCTTCTTATATAATCTAAAAATATTATTATATGTATTTGATAAATGTTTCAAATTGATTGATAAGTAAAAAAATTCATATTTTTTTAAAAAAAAAAGGAATTTAAAATGTAATAATATGATTATGATTTTAGATACAACAAGAGAATAGATTATTTAAAAAGCATCTAATCATTTTTCAATTAAAAGAATTTAATTATTTAATAATAAAAAAGATTTGATAATTAAATTGCTTTTACTATAAATTTAACATCCTTTTTATATGAATGACTATGTACTATATATATTATAAAATCTCTTATACTGAAAATATTTTCTTATTTTAATTTAGTTATAGAAACTTAAATTGAAATTTCACAAATAACTTATATCATATTATTTACAATTTTAATATTTCTAAACAATAAATAAATGATTTTTGAAATTTAATATATTTTATAAATAATTGAAAAGTCTATATTTTGCAAAGTTTATTTTCATTAACAAATTTTTAATGAAAATTTGAATTTCGAAAAGGGATTAAATATTTTATTCAAAACAACTATTTCCAAATACAAAAGTCTGTTTATATTAGAATTAAGTTATACTCTTATTAAATAATACATTCTATATTACTTAGTATAATAATAAAGCTTCTATTCAAAGAATAAAATGAAAGTAATAGATATAATGAATAGACCCCCCTTTAGATCTTAGGCTAATATCTTTATCGATCCTTTAGCTTTTATACTCGCTCCTCTTTTCTTCTTTTTCGTAGCTTCTATACAGAAACTTTTCTGTTTATATTTTCCACAATTCTAATATTTGAAGATCTTGAAATCTCTGAAATTTCTCCTAGACTCTTAATTTTTTTTCCTATTGAAATTCAATAATAAACAAATTACAGAAAGTGTTGATTCTATTTGTTATAAATTAAATGAGAATATCACTAGTAACGAATATATTATTAATATTATAATATATGAAATAGAAATTTGTATAGAGATTAATATTAAATGTCTTTTTTATCTCGAATATTAATGTTATTATTACAGATTTAATTCTAAAATAAATAATCTTTTTTCTAAAGATTTATAATACTTTCTTTACCTTAAAAGCTATATAAGTAGAGCATGATTCATTTTTAAAATGTATGATTATAGAATTACAGTTCGATAGCCAATAAAGGCCTATCTATAATAATTATATATATTTTTAAAAAAAACCTAGTAATAATTAAAGAGATAAAAGAAAATAATTATAAGAGCTCAAAAACAGATGAAAAGTATTAACGAAAAGTTTAAAGAGGAATGAAAATGAATTATTAATATCAATTATAATTTGTTTTTTAATTACAAATTAAACTATTATATTATAGAATGAATAATTTATATGAAACTTTAATTTGTTTTTACATTATATTTCAATAAACATAAATTATAATGAGGATTTAAATTTAATAAAAAGTGTAAGATAAAGATATCAGAGAAGGATTAATAATTTTTAATAGATACTGATTAAAATAGTTGAATAATTCTTTTTATTTTTTATTCGGATTTAATAAAAAGTTAATTTTATAGAGAAAGAAAGAAGTTTGAAAACAAATAAAATCTAGAAACTTTTTATTTAATAAATAATTTTTGTTTTAGATTGAAACTTTTAATTAATTTTTATAATCTAAGAAACTTATTAAGATTTTATCAATTAGTATGAACTTTATAAAATATAGGGATATATTATATCATTATTATAAAAATATTGTTTTTCTAGTATAATTGTACGTATCTTAATATTAATCTTTTCTAGGAATTTTATAATATTGAAAGTATTAATTATTGTACAAATACTATAAAACCTATATTTTAATAAATTTAAACCTTTAGTTATGAAGAAACTCAAATTTTAAAATAAAATAAAATGTTCATTTTAAATAGGAAAATATAGTTTGATTATTAATATTCAATATCGATTATATTATGAAAGTAGTAAAACAATTGTTTTAGATATAATCTGAGAAATAATTTGTAATAATATATTAATACTATATATCATCAGTAACTAATAAATAATATTAATAATCAATATTAGAGTAAGTAATAGCAATAAATCAGTTGGGCGTAATGTAATATAAAATCATTTCATTAATTCTTCTAAATTTATAAAAACTATACAACTTATATATATATATATATATATTTGTTTTTCTTTTTATATAGTAAGTCTAAGAGTCTATTATTATATACTTAATGGGATTTAATAGGTTATAATTATAATAAAACTTCTTTTTTTCATATTTGATATTCTAAAAAATAGTTTTTTATTTTGCCGAAATTGTTTAAATAATTTATAATTATATTATAATATATTTATACCTTTATTATATTTTTAATTTTTTATTTCGATATTTCTATATATTATTGATATTTTGGAATATAAAGAAAACAGTTTTTATATATTTTATTGTTTTATTAATAGATTATTATATATATTATAAAAAAGTCATATTTTTTTACAAAATATAATTTATTTAAAATGTATATTTTCTTTTATTTATTTTTGTCTTTATAATAGCTATATTTCTTTCTATTAATATGATATTTATTATAATTTGATTAATTATTAAGTCTATAGGTTTATTTGTTTTTACTTATTTTTATTATTTCTAATATATTAAAATCATATTTCTTTATAATTTCAGTTCTTTCGATAATAGTTTCCTTATTTGGTATAGTTATTATTATAAACAGAAATAATAATATATCTCTAATATTTATATAATATATTGTGAACATTAATTTTATATGTTAAAACCATACTTTTTATAAAAAAAACTATTAACAATAATATCAAAAAGAAATAGAATAAAGGAATTATAATTCATTGAAATAAATATTACATTAAAATATAAAAACTTTTTTTTATAAAAGGAGGTTAATTAAAGAAATATCTACAAGTTTTAAATAATAGAAAAACTAGATTTGATAATTTCAATGAAACTTAATTAATTTAGTAGTTTAATAAAATATCTTATAGATTTCTAATAATTTATCATCAATAACCCTATATTCTATCATTGTCTTTTAATTGATTTATTATATTTTTTAAAATAATCTTTCTTTTTGAAATATTATTATCCTAAACTCCTTATCCAATTCTACTTTTAAGATTAATTTAAACTATGAAAGCAGATATCTAATATCTTATATGTGTTTATACTTAAAGAATATAACTGAATTACTATCTAAATTATTATCTTCTAATTCTTTTATTACTTTAAAAATCAATTATATTATTTATAACAACTAATTTCTTAAATTATAAATATTCTTAATTCAATATTAAACCATAGGATTAATTTAAGACTTACTCCAATCTATCTTTCTTTAAAAGATTCAAAATTGAACAATTCAATAAATGTTCTTTTTCTTCTGATATTAATAATAATAAGGATTCAAATAAATCTAAGAAAAATAATAATAAACATAAAAATAATATAATAATTCAGTATTAAATCTTTAACACTTTGAGACTTTTTTCATTTATAATATTTCTTGAATGAATATTAAGAATATGTTATTTTTTATATATAATAACATTATCATTATTATATTTATTACCCCCTATTATATTATAATCTCTTTATTAATTTTGAAATCTATAATTTCTTTTTTTATTTCTAAATTTTTTAAATTGTTTTTGAAAAGGATTCTTAGAATTACGTTTCACATGTTTTTTTATATTTGTTTATCAATCTATTAATATTCTTTATAACCCTTTTTTTCAAGGTTTGTAATTAAAATCTAAGAATTGAAATTAAGGAGTTTATATTAAAGAATTTATATTAAAGAGTTTAATGATTAAATAGAGTTTCATATAAAATTTGAATATAAGAATATAACTATTAATTGATTTTTCGAAAACTTAAAAATAGTTAATAGTCATTTGTAAATAAATCAATTATTTAATAAGATTTTTAAGAAAGAAAAAAAATGTAAAAAAATAATAATAAATATAAATAATAAAAAGAATAAAAATAGAAATAAAGAAAAGTTGATATTTTTTAGGGATTAGATTTCTTTAAATATATTAAATTAAAGGATTAATTTCATTATAACATTTTTTTAATATTTTGATATAATATTATTTATTCAATATTATTTATTTAATATTATTTATTTAATATTATTTATTTAATATTATTTATTTAATATTATTTAATATTATTTATTTAATATTATTTATTTAATATTATTATTAATATTATTTAATATTATTTATTTAATATTATTTATTTAATATTATTTATTTAATATTATTTATTTAATATTATTTATTTAATATTATTTATTTAATATTATTTATTTAATATTATTCATTTAATATTATTCATGCAATATTATTCATTTAATATTATTCATTTAATATTATTCATTTAATATTATTTATTTAATGTTATGTATTTAATGTTATTTATTTAATATTATTTCTATATTGATTCAAAGTATATATTCATAAAAATTGGAATATCATAAAAAGTTAATATTAATTTCATAAGTTTAATATTAATAAGAATTCTAATAATATCAATTTCAAAAGTTAATTAATTGAGATTAAAGGTTTGAAGATAATATCAAAAGAAATTAATTTATTCAACAATTATATATAACATATTGATAAAAAAAGAATTAAATTTTTGTTTTGATTCAAATAGAAAATAGTAAACGCTTTAAAATTAAAAGACTTTTTATATTGATATGTAATATAAGCCTATTATTTTATATTCTTAGGGTTTTTTTCTTTAAATTTGATATTAATAGTTCTCTCTTTTTACTTTTTCTTCAATATTCTTGAAATTGTAAAAAGCCTTTTAAGTCTTTTATTAACTAATAATTCTTTGATTAAATTAAATATCAAATTTCTTTCTTTAAAATTCTTTTCATTTGATATTCTCAATAATTATCTATTTCTTTTGAAAATAATAAATCAATAATATTCTATTATTTATATTATAATTTTGATTAAAATAAAGATAAAATATTATGAGTTTTATAGATATATAATAATTTGAGTTTATATATTCAGCTACTAGTTTTTATATTTTTTATTAAAAAGTATTTATAAGTCTATTTGAAAACCTCTTTTTCGTATAAAATAATATATTATTTTGTATATTTAATATTACTTTTTTTCTATTATTATATTTTTAGAGTAATAATTCTTTTATTTTATTCGTTTTTTTATTTATTACTATTTATTTTAATTTTCCTAATTTTCTCTTTTTTTTTAAGATTAATAATTGGCTTATATATTATTACTATTCTTCTTATTGTATTAATATTCTTATTGATGTAGTAAAATATAGATAAAAATTTATATATTACCTAAAGTAAATTTGTATATATTATATTATACAATATTATAAATAAATTTAACAAATAGCGATTATAAAATCTAATTATTTTCATAACAATTAATGTAATAATGAGTATATGTTAGGATATATATATAGTAATAAGCTATCAGGACTTCAATCCCTGATACTATACCTTTTGACTAGATTGTATGTGTGGCGTAATAGTAAAACTTACAACTTCTATTTGGTTTCATATGAATTGATTTCATATATATAATAGAGTATTAGAGATTTACCAAATAGATATTATTCTGGAATCTCTGATTTAAACTTACTTGATTGAAAATAGATTTTCTTAATAAGAAGTAGATTAGAGGCAAGGATGTATTGCTTAATGATTGGATATTCTAAATTCATTAATAAATTGATTATTAATGATAAGAATATAGCTAATACAATTGTATATTATATATTATATGATTAACTATATAAATAAATATCTCTATGATTATTAGCCTTTTCGAAACGAAAAAAATAAAAGAGGGGAGCTCTATTAGGATATATATATAGTAATAAGCTATTAGGTTCAATCTCTAATTCTATGCCTTTTGACCAGATTGCGTGTGTAGCGTAGTAGTAAAGCTTACAACTTCTATTTGGTTCCATGTGAATTGGTTTCATGCACGTGACAGTATAATAAAGTGAATTCTAGTTCTAATATTCTATTTATTCGATAGTCTATTTATCTATAAACAAAAAGCTATTAATAATTCATAATAAATTTATAAGTAGAAAAGAAAATTATTTCAAAATTTGTTTATAAATTAAAACGCTCTCTTTAAAAGAATTTTTTTAACATCTTAAAATTTTTGAATATATTTTATATCAAAGTCTATACAAATTTGAATAATATAATTGTTTTATTTATAAAAATATTCTGAACTAATTCTGTAAATGAATTAATGATTATTAGAATTATTTTATAGATTCATATTTTTGAGTTAAATAGGAATAAATCTACAATCAATTTTATTTTATTTTCGAAACTCCTTCAAAGATAAAAAAGATTTATAACTTACTACAAAACTTATATTAATTGATGATGATTCATTAATTGATGATGATTCATTAATTGATGATGATTCATTAATTGATGATGATTCATTAATTGATGATGATTCATTAATATATTTTATATATTTCAATATATTATTATATATCTTTTTTATTAGAAACTAAAAATACTTTAATTTCAAAGTTTCAAGAATTTTTACAATACTCTAATATTTATTTCTAAAATTATTATAATAAACTTTTAGAATAGTTATTTTTAAAATAAATCTTAACAGTATATAGATATTGTTATTATATTTAAAAAATCTATTAATATTTATTCATTAAAATAAAACAATTCTAATAACATATAATCTTTAATTTAGATATTTTTTATTTCTCATAAACTTATTATTTTATTAAAAACATAATAAAATTGTTTTATTATTTTCATATTAATTTAAATATTATTTTATTTTCGATTAAAATATTAATTATTCATAATTAATTTTAATTAATAAAACCAATTAATTATAAAATAACAAATTATACCTTTTCTATCATTAAAAAACATATAATATTATATTAAAACTCTTTTTTTTTTCAAAAAATGAACTTTAAAATAAATCTATAATCATCAATTTGTTTTTTAATTTGTTTTGAAATATAAAAGTGTATTATCAATATTCTTTATTTTATTAGTATAATTTGAATAACATGGAGATTTATTTATTAAATTAAACTTCTAAAATTTATATATTATTTCAAAATTACATATAATTCAAAAGCTTATTCATTTAGTTTATGAATTATTCAAACTTTCCTTTATTAGAAAATATTATAAATTATAATAATATAACAACTATCTATCACATAAGAGTACTACTATATAAAAACAATATAAATCATTGAAAAATCTTAATTATAAATCAAGTATTGTTGTTCTATTAAATTTAATCATTTCAAATAAAATATATTAAAATATTAATATTAAATAAATAATTTTCTAAAAAAACAGTCATGATAACATATAATTTAATATAAATATAAATATATTGGTTTCGAATATATATAGAATAGTAGATTATGATATTATAAAATAAATATTAAAATAAATGTTTATTTTAAAATTTCAAATGCTCTTTAGATTTTATCAATCTATTCGAATTCAATTTTCTTTTTCTAATGTTCTTTATTAATAAAATTATATTATAAATAATTAATAAAATTTACAAGATTAAAAAATATATAACCGACTACAGAGTAGGATAGATTACATAATTTAGTGAACTACAAGATAGTATAGCTTATACATACAAGACCTATAAATAGAATAATTCGTTTAGTATTAATAAGATAGCTTTTACAAGCTTATTGTATATTTCTATCTAAATACTCAAGTATCTTTTAGATTATAAAATATTAATTATTTCATTATTATTTAAATATACCTGGATTTTATTATTATTTTTATTATCCAAATAATAAATCCTAAGAATTCAATTTTATTTATATGCAAAATATATTTCTTTAATTTTATATAAAACTCATATTTAATAAATTACTTAAAAATCTTTTGAACATTTGTTATATAAATTAATTCGTTTTTAAAACAAATAAAGATATTATTGAAATATATAATATAAATGATATTTATTGATCTTATTAATATTTAATTAATATATATCTAAAATATTATTAGAATATTAATAAAATTGAAGAATATTATCTTATATTTATATTAATTATATTGAGTTTAAAAGAATATTTTCTATTTATTATCTACATATATAAAAGTATAGTAATATATATTTCTTAAATTTAGTTTAATAAATATAACACTCTATTAAAATTAATTTAAAGATTTATAAATAAAAAATAAAGAGATTCTACCTTTTATTATTATTTAATTTAACTTATAATAATTAATATATAATCAATAACCTCCCCCTTTTTTTGAAATAAATATAATGAACACTTTTATTAAATTAATAAATTTTTGAATCCATTCTTTCTTTTAATATTTCTTAAAATATTTCTATAATAACCGATATCCCTATATCTTGCACATCCCTGTATCTTGCACATTTTAACTTATTAAATCAGAAATCAATTTTAAATTCAAATATCATTATAATAATTTTGAAATTAAATTAATAGGACTTTATATCTATTCAAAAATAATATTCAAAATTTAAAAGATTTGAAATATTGAATTAAATATTAATCGATTTTCAATAACATTATTCTAAGATATTAATAATATAATAAAAACTGATATTTAAATAAATTACATAATTGAAAAATAGCTTTTTATATTCTTTTTTATTATTATTATTAACTGAAAATTTAGAATTTTAAAAAATATAAATAATCAAGTTTTATATAAAACTTTAAATTTTATATAACTTTGAAAAAAAGAAAAAAGTTTTAAAAATATTTTGATATATTTATTTATAATATTTTTTTTAAAAGTTGAATATTTAAGTTCAATTTATAAAATTATATTTTTATATATTAGAAAATATATAATATAATAATAATAAATGATATCAAAATAAAGTTTTACTCAGAAATGTTAATAATTATATTATATAATAATATATAAAGGAAAATAATAATAATTAAAATAAATCATTTTAATATTTGAATTCATAAATCTATTATACACGCTATTATATATCTTTTTTTTAATTAGAAATATTATATTTTCTTTTTTTAAATAATTTTATTTATCAAAAAGTCTTCAAATTATATAATATTTCTAAGGATTTTGAAATTTCAATTCAATTTTAATTTGATTTTATAATATAAAATATTATTTATTGATTTCAAGATTTCAATTATATTCAAAATTTCTTTTCAAAAAATCTTTTAATAAAAACTCTTTATTATTAATTATATAGTTCTAATATTTCAATATCGATATTTTTTAATAATTAATTATATATATAAATATATAATAAAATATAGTCTTCTATTATTTCAATATCAATATTAATATAGAAATAATATATCATAATTAATTGCTTTTCAAAATATCATAAATCCTTAATTTATAAAAGATTCTTATTAAAAATAAAACTAATCATTAGAAATCTTATTATATATTGATATAATTTCAAGTTTTGAATATAAAATATAACTTTTCTTGATTCTTTATATTAAAATATCTTCAAATTTATATAAAAACATTTTAAAAATAAACCTTTATTATTTTCATTATTAAATAAATTAATATATAACATTTTTATTTCAATAAATTCAATATCAAAATTTCTATTTCATTAATAATTATAATTATAATTTTATTTTTTTATATAAAAGAAATAATATTATAGTATTTGTATTATAATTTTCAATAGAATCTAATAATTGATTGATTATATATTATTTTTGAAATATCATTTTTAGAAGAAATGAAAGTGTGCAAGATATAGGGTTGTGCAAGATGTAGGGATATCGGTTATTATCGATTTCTTTATTGATAAAAGATTAATTGATCTTTGAAATAAAGTTAATTAAAATTTAAAATTAGAATTATATTTTGTTAAATAACAATTAAATAAAAAACTGTTTCTCTTCTTTAAAAAAGCTTTTTTCTATTTTAGAAATTCTTATGGAATATTAAGTAATCTCAATGTAAGAATTATTCAATCTCAATATTTAAATTGTTCAAGTATCTCATTTTTTGGAAATATTATAAAGATTTATTTTTCTTATTTTATTTCTTAATAGAATTTCTTTATAGGGATTGTCTCTAGATTATTAAAAAAAGAATAGTATTATAGTGATATTTATTTCTAATTAATATTCGAATTTATTATCTATAGCTGTTGAATTGACTTAGTAAGGGGTTAAATTGGGTTCAATAATATTATAATTTATATCTACTTTTTTCATATAAAAGAAATATTACTAAGCTATATACATATTCTATTCTATATATATACTCTATATATAAATAAAGGAGAATATAATATATTCTCAATTATGTATTTCAATACAAACTTTTTTTTCCTTTTTTATATAAAGATATATTATATAAATCAGAATAATATATAGAACTCATAATAAACAATTATCTTACTGTTTAATCCAATTCTTATTCTTATATTAATTCAAACGGATATAGAACTCTAAATTTAAAACAATCAAATATTGTATTAAAAGATTATTAAATTTATTGAAAACTATAGCTTTTTTATTTTATGTATATTCATTAATTATATCAAATGATATATCTAATTTTGAAATTATATTAATCTAATTAAAATATAAAAAAATTGTATTTAATTAGTTATTTGAAATATATTTTTTATTTTTGCTAAAAGAGCAGTTGATTATATTAAGATTTATCCTACATTTGCTATAAATTTAATATTATATATATTATGTAAGTAATATTATATTAGTAATATTATATTAGTAATATTATATTAGTAATATTATATTAGTAATATTATATTAGTAATATTATATTAGTAATATTATATAAATAAATCTCTTTAATTATATAATATAAATAATGTAATAATAGATAATAAAAATATAATATTTGAATTATACAATATAATTAACATAAGAACAGCGAATAATATAAATTCTATTTTTTCTATTAGTAGATTCATTTTTATTAGTTATTATTATAATATCTTTTAATATACTTTTTAAATTATATTGAATAATAATGTTATATATATTCAAAGTTAAATTATATTTATATAAATTTATATAATACATATCTCATATATAAATAATTTATTAATATAAAATTAAAGGGTTTTTATTAAAGATTTTTATAAAAAATATTATCAATATAGATTAATATTCTTTTTTGATTATTACTATATATATAATTATTTCAAGAATAATTAAAAGAATTATAAATAAAAAGATTATAACATTCGATATATACAATCCAATCATTTACAGTACTGGGGCACTTCTATTTGGTCGATAGTCATTTTGTACAAAAACTGTTAGGATATATATATAGTAGTAAGCTATTAGGTTCAATCCCTAATACTATGCCTTTTATAGTCAGATTGCATACATAGCTTAATAGTAAAGCTTACAACTTCTACTAGTTGTTTTCGTACATATAACAGAGTATCAGAGATTAAGCCAAATGGATATTATTCTGGGATCTCTGATTTGGACTTATTTGATTGAAAATACAATAAATTTTTTTAATAAAAAGTAAATCAAAAGCAAGGATATATCTATTTAATAATTAGATATTCTGAATTTATTAATAAATTAATTAATAATAATAATGATATAATTAATATAATTATATATTATATATCATATAGTTAATTATATAAATAAATATTCTTTATAATTAATCTTTTCGAAACAAAAAGAATAAAAGAGGGGAGCTCTGTTAGAATATATATATAGTAATAAGCTATTAGATTCAATCCCTGATACTATGCTTTTTATGATCAGATTGCGTGCGTAGCTTAATGATAAAGCTTACGACTTCTACTGGTTGTTTCCGTGCACGTGACAAAAACTCATCATTTAAATATATTTAGTTTTAAAGAAAATTATATATTTATTTTTGGAATAATTATATCAATTTATTTATTTTTATATTTCTTTTGATAAAAACTATTTATTTTATTTTTAGAAATTTATATACTATAAAATATTCAATTAATATTTTCAAATTATAATATATTAAAAATTATAATCAAAACAAGCGAATTCTCAAGAACTTCATAATAAGAAAATTTTAAAAATATATATTATATCTATTAATTCTTTAAAAACAAGGAAAATCTTATTATAAATATTATTTATATATAAATAATTAAATTATTAAATTTATTTTAAAAAACTATTCGAAAGAATAATAATCTAATTTCTAAAAAGTAATAAAATAGTGTATTTGGGTGTATTTTTGAGATCGATCAAATAGAAGTGCACGATTACTATATATATAAATCCTATCGAATAAAATTGTTAGTTTCCGCTTTCTTATTATGTTTCTTCTAATTAAAATTCTATTTCTCCTCCATCAACTTATTCAAAACCCTTTATCTAAAAGAACTTTTTTTTGTTTGATTTTGATTTTATTAAAAAGCCTTTTATCATCGATTAGTTTATATATAATCTTTATATAATATCTGACTGTTTTTTAAAAAAAAAATTAAATTTAAAAAAAATTAAATTTAAAAAAAATTAAATTTAAAAAAAATTAAATTTAAAAAAAATTAAATTTAAAAAAAATTAAATTTAAAAAAAATTAAATTTAAAAAAAATTAAATTTAAAAAAAATTAAATTTAAAAAAAATTAAAATTTTTTTTTAAAAAAAAATGAATTGAAAATTTGAAGTATTTGTTAAAGATTTCTTCAAAAATATCAAATAATGAAAAAATAAAAATAAAAATATTAATAACTCCTTATCCCAATTTATTAATTTAATTTATATATAATCTAATAGATTTTTATATGAATTTCTTATTTCACTCATTCTTCAATATATATAATAAAAGTATTCATATCAAAAAGTTTTTTGAATATTTTATTCAAATTCATTTTTTTTATTATATCCATAATATTATTAAAACTATTAATTTATCTCATTTCTATCAATTCTCTTTATTCATATAATTAACAAAGTATTATAATATTGATTATTAATCTCATTTCTTTTATTATATTTAATTTATTAAAATATCTATATAAAAATACAAGTCTATGTATACAATAATTTGAATATTAAGAATATTAAATTATAAAATAATAATTTGAAGAACAGATTATATTATTAAACTAATAACCATTTTTTTTATTATTCTATATATTTCGAATATTAATATACTATAGATAACTCTTTTGCTTTTTGTATTATTATAATAAATAATATTATTTGTTAATTTGAATATATTTTTATTTGATATCTTTTTATTTATAAGAATAATGATGAATTCCAATTAATTATTTAAATTCTTATTATTAACAAAAAATCTATTAACAAATCTAAAGAGTTTTATATAATTTTATATAAAAAGAATATAGAAAATCCTTTGATTCATTTTTTTATTTGTTATTCAAGTCTTTTATTAAATATTTTAATATTATTATTTAATAAATCTTAATATCATATAATAATGAATAGGTTGTAAAAAGTTTTTAATTAATAGATTATATTAATATATATTTTTCAAGCTTTTGATTCACAATATTATTTAGAATTGATAATTTTTATAAAAGAAAAATTCAATTTTTTTGAATAAGCATTAAATAAGTTTTATTTTTTTATTATAGAATACATTTATTAAAATTAAAAGTAAATCATATATTAAATATTTGTTTGATTTTGCTTTAATGTCTATACTTTTAAGTTTTTTATTTTTATAATTGAAGAATTCTTAATCTGTCAAAATGAGTGTATCATTTATTCATATTTTTACAAATCCAAATTATATATTTTTTATATTAGTAATGAGTAAATATAAATTATATAAAGATATTATTATACTTAGTTTTTCTTAATAATATTTTCAATAGGTTATTTATCAATGAGTATTTATTTTTACAATATTATGCAATAATTTTTTGATTATTATGATTATATTATTTGAATAACTCTTTTCAAGTTCTTTTGAAAATTTTATTAATATAATCTAATTTAAAAATATCTTCGATTGTATATATGTTTATATAATATTTCGTATTATTAATTTGATATTTATTTCTATTAATATAGGTGTTAGAATTATAATGATTTTTTGGCTCAATCTTTGTATTATAGGTGTTTAAATTAAAATGAATTTCTTTTCTGAATTATTGTATATTTATATAATCAAACAAGATTTTTTGTATAGGGATTTATTATATACTCTTTAACTACATTTATGAAATACAAATTGAATAATCTTTCTGCATATATGAGAGGGTTATATTTAACGAATTCGAAAATATTTTTAATAATAAAATTATTAATTTCTTAAATCTATGAAGTCTCGAAAAGTATTTCTTTTATAATAAATTTTTTTTTAGTATGAAGTTTTATTATGAGATTTAAAAAATTTTGTTTTTTTCTTGTAATAAATACTTCTATTAAATCTTAATTATTTTATATTATAATAATAAGTTGATTATACTTATTATTAATTATATAAATATTTTGAGATAATAATGTTCTAAGAATTTCTATTTTTAAAATTAAATAATGAATTAAAATTTGTTTAGGAATTTATATAAAACTTTATAATTTATAAATTTTAAGTTTTGAATTTATTATATTTGAAGGGGTTATTACGAATACTTTAAATAGAAATTAAAAATTGCTTATTTCAAGATTATTTATATACTATTTATTATATATATAGAAACAATAGAAGTTATAAACTTCATTATTATGTTATGTATACAATCTGATTTATAAGAAGTATAATATTAAGAATTAAAGTTTTAATAACTTATTATTATATATATTCTAACAAAGCTCCCCTCTCTTATTCTTTTCGTCTCGAATAGACTAATAATTCTAAAAAAAAATTATTTCTATAGTTAATTATATGATTTTATAATATAATTATATTATCTAATATTTTTACTATTAATAATCAATTATTAATGAATTCAGAATATCCAATTATTAAACAAATATATTTTCATTTTCGATTTATTTTTTAATAAGAAAAGTTATTCTAAATTAAATAAACCCTAATTAAAAATCCTAGAATAATATCTATTTAATTTCATCCTTAATACTCTATTATATATATAAAAACCAATAGAAATTAAAAACTTTATTATTATATTACACATACAATCTAATCTATAAAAGGTATAATATTGGAGATTGAAACTCTAATAGCTTATTACTATATATATATATCTTAACATTACATTTATTCTAATAATATAAGAAATAATTATTAAAAGGATTTTAAGTTTTTCTATAATAATAATAGACTATATATCTGCTTCTACTTTTTCTATAATTTTTCTATATATATATATTAAGATGAATATAAGATATATTATTATAATCGATTTGATTTAAGGGATTATATTATAATGATATAATTTAATAAATCAATTAGTTGTTATAGGATTGAATAAACTAAAAAGACGTGTTTTTCGCGTTTCGGCAAACAGCTGTACACGGTTACTGTATATAATAACAATAAGTTTAAATATAGTAATAAAAAATACAACTTTCTAGATAAGAAATTACAAATATTCTATGACTTATATAGAAAAATCAGATTCAATTTGATTCAATATAAATCAGTTTATTTGATAATACTTCGAGGTTCTATTTTATCATTTTATTTCAATAAAATTAATAATCAAAGATTGAAATTCAATAGGATAATTATTTATATAAAAATATATTTTGAAATTAAAAGAACATGTTAGAAATATCTTGTTAAATAATATAATATAACATTTCCATAGATTATCTAAAAATACTTTGAAAATATTTTTGAAATAATTAGAAAAGCTTTTTGAAGCTTTTGATATATTATAATACAATTCGATAGATTTATATAAATTCTATTTGATTTTAAAAAATCAAATTATAAATATATATCAAGAAATCCCAAAATATAATTTTATATTATTATAATCTATATCAATATATAAAAGTTTTTAGATTAATCTTTGAAATACTATTAGTTAAATTAAAAGAATATAAATAATAAATGTTTTTTTATAAACAAAATAATTAATAATTCATTGAGTATAAAAATAAACTACATAGATTATATATGTAATAATTAAGGCTTATATAAAAATTGTAAAGGGTAGTATTGAGTATAATCAAAAAACAAATTGTTTTCTTTTTACTTATTTTCATTAGCAAATTCATTAAATAGATTTTGTATATTATTTTAGAAATACTTTATATATAAAAAATCAGACTATTAATTAATAAATCATATAAAAAAATGTATTTAGTTGATATATAATAAAACAAAAAATAAATAAAAAAATATTCAACTAATATCTATTTTAGATATAAAAATAAATTAAATTTTTAGTACAAAAATAAGAAAACACTAAACAAAAATGATATTGTTGGGTATTTATAAGTTGAATTTTTAAACAATCAATTTCAATTAGAAATATATTTTATTAAAATAAGCCCTATCAATAAAGCATATATTGTAAGATTTCTAAAAAAAAAACAAGCTGTTATGTATATATATTTAAAAAACAATCAATTAAATTAAGTATACAAAAATAATATTAACTTAAATAAAGTTTTTCAATTTCAAAATCGATATTTAGTTAATACATTTTAAGGTATTATTCTTAATATAGATATATTAAAACTTTCAATAATAGAAAACTATTAAATATAAACTCTAAAAAAATATAGATGTTTTATATACAATAAATACTAAATATAATATCAAATTTAAAAAAGAATTTATACAATTATAAGGTAATATTATTATTAAAACACCAATTGGAAATATTGTATTTTTTATTATATCTTTAAAATATCATTTCTTATATATTTTTAAAATAAAAATTATTTGCTTATTATATTTAACAATTTAATAAATATATTAAAGCAAAATAATAAAACAATTCCTATTATATAAAAATGAGGGTTATTTTTAATATTTTTGAATAAAAAGAAAAAAACGAATACGTATAATTACTTAACAAAAATCAAATTTCAATAATCTTATTACAGAGTTGATTATTTTTTTATATAAAAACTTTTAAATCTATTAAATTGATTAGGGTATATTAATATTGATATTTATATAATTAAAAACCCCAATAAACTCTATAAACATTATCAATTTTATATAAAATCTTTTAGAAGATTTAAATGTATAATTAATGATAATATTAAATTCGATCATTTTATTATTATTATTATATTTTATGTTAGTAAAAACCCTATTTTGTATATTATTAATAAAACAATTGTATATAATATTATGATTTTCATATAAAATATATTTATTAAAATTATATAGAATATTATTCGGAAATACTAGATCGATATACATTTAGAATTATTAAATTATATATTTTATAATACTAATATGAATTTTATATTAATTAAATTCAAATAAAATATAAAATTATTTCAAATTGATATTCAAAAAGTATCTATTGAATTTTATAATATAATTAAAAAAATTGAAAATTATTATATTTTTATATAATATATATATATAATATATTCAAAAAAAAGTTTAAAGATAATAAACTCAATATAGATTCAATTTTATAAATAATAATAAAAATAGTAACTAATATTATTAAATTGAATAAATTTGTATCTATACTTTTTATATATAGAGTTTATTTTCAAATAAATTTATATAACTTAATATCTATATTTATTTTGAAAAAAGTATTTATATATTGTTATGTAATTAAAAATATATATAAATTTTATTTAAAATGAATATCTCAAAAACATTTATTATATAAAATAATTTCGATATATATAAAATATTTAATTTATCCCTCAATTTTTTGGTATAGATATAAAAAGAAAGAAAAGGTTAAATAGAGTTATATAGATTATTTATAATTATTAATTAGAATTATATAATCAATCTTTCTTATAATTCTATAGAACTTTATATTATAATAATAAGATTGTTTTATAAAAAGATGTATATATTAGGATATATATATAGTAGTAAGCTATTAGAGTATTAATTTTTAATATTACGATTTTTATAGATCAGATTATATATATAATATAATGATAAAGTTTATAATTTTTATTAGTTTTTATGTATATAATAAAATATTAGGGATTAAATTAAGTAAATATTGTTTTAGGATTTCTGATTAGAGTTTGTTTGATTTAGAATAAATTTTCTTATTAAGAAATGAGTTAGAAATGAAAATATATTTGTTTAATAATTGGATATTCTGAATTTATTAATAATTAATTATTAATAATATGAGTATTAAATAATATAATTATATTATAAAATTATATAATTAATTATATAAATAAATATTTTTTATAATTATTGATCTTTTTGAAATGAAAGAAATAAAAGAGGAGAGTTTTGTTAGAATATATATATAGTAGTAAGTTATTAGGACTATAATTTTTAATATTGTGTCTTTTATAGGTTAGATTATATATATATTCTAACAAAGCTTACAACTTCTATTGGTTTCCATGCACGTGACATGTAATATATCATAAGAAAATTATTTTATCTAAAATTCTTAAAGAGAGATTATATATAAATCAAAATGAATAAATACTATTATAATATATAAGATTATAATTTAAATTGATATATTAAAAAATATTAATAGCTTATAAATTTGAATACAAAAAGGATATTATTAAAAGGATTTTTAAAAAATATAGAATAATTAATTAGAAAATTAAAAAGAGATTTGAACTTATAAAAGAATATATTATTAAAAGATTAGCTTAATATTTAACTTACTAAAAATAAATAATAATAAAATAGAATTTCATGTTCTAATTAAACAAATACTCTATAAAATAGGGAAAAAGAAAAACCTAGGAATAAATGTCTCATTTCTCAAATCAAAAATAAAAATAAAAAATAGTTCAAATCTATAATATATATAAGAATATAAAAATTATAATATAATTTTTTTTTGATAACATCAGAAAAAGCAAGCTTTATATTATAAATAAGGATTTTGAGAATAAAAAGTTTGAATATAATACCAACTCTTATCTTGAAATACTTAATAAAGAATTAGCTTTCATTTAGAAAAAATTGAATAAAAAATATCAATTTATATAGAATAATATTCTTATACATCGAATTAATAAAATAGTAAAATGATTTAGGATTAGGAACATTCCTTTAATCGATTTCTAATTTCCTGATAATCCTGATCTCAATCTCATTGAATACATTTGATAGCATCTAAGAATTCATATTTTTAAAATATTTCTGGATATTGTAATAAATAAAAGCAAAGCAAAATATACTAAACAAAACCTTAAGAATACTCTACAAACAGCTTGGAATATATTAAATAATAATTTATTTATGAAACTAAAAACTAATATAAAAAATAGAATAAAAATTTATATCACAATAGATAACTAATATGCTAAATATTAAAAGCTTAAGTTATAAAATTATTATATAAATTATATATACTATTATATATATACGTATTAAAAGATTTTTAAATTTTTATATTAAAATATTGAACATTTGATTTAATAAATAGAATTGAATGAGGGGATAGTATTGGTGGATTCCCGGGTAAAATCCGGCCGACGAACAGCTGTACCCTAGTACTATACCTTTATCAAATTCAATAAAAGATTTTGTATATATCTAGTATATAGTATTAATATCTCATATTGTATTAAGTCATTAAGTAATATGAAATTTAAAAAGAATTGATTTTAAAATTGTTATTATTTTTATATTTATTTGATAAAATTTAGTATAAATAAAGTTTAAATTCAAATTGATTTCTTTGGTATAAGAATATTATATAAGTTTATATATTCTGTTTTAAGTCTTTTTGTTCTATTTTTTATTTTATTTATATAATTATTAGACTTATTTTTTGAAATAAGTTTAACAAGTATTTTAGCATCATTATCATTTCCTTTTATCTATTATATATTAAAATTATAAAGAATGAACTGAGTTCAAATAAATTTGAGAGTTTTATAATATATAATTTTGAATATAGTTTTTATTCAATTTATATATTACTCCTGAAATACTTTTTAAAAATATTATCTTTTATATTATTTGTATTAAAAATTGATAATTTATATAATGATATTAATATTCATTTGTATTTGTATAAAATCTAAATTATTTGGATTCAATTGTTTTTCTCAAAATGTGGAATTTATATTATATAAAAATTGTTTAAGAATCAAGAAAATTATTTTTAAATAATAATATTCGATATTGTATTATATCAAAAAGAATTTATTATATAGTGTATACAAAAATATAATAAATATAGATAAAATCGATTTAAAATCAAATTATTTTGAAGAAATCAACTATAGTCAAAGATCTCTTTTTAATATATAATTCGAAGAAGATAGTATGAGGAATATAATAATCTAATTTTTCTATATAAATTATATGTAAACTCTATTTAATACAATCTTGTTTATCTTTTCAAATAATATCTTTTTTTATTTAGTTTAGCCTTGCTATTCTATAATTAAATCATTTAATTACTAATCAATATTAAATTGACTCAATAAGAGGTTATATTGAATTCAATAATATTATAATTTATGTTTACTCTTTTTATATAAAGGGAGTATTGTTAAGCTATATATGCATTCTATTTTATATACACACTCTGTGTATAAGTGGGGGAGAACGTGATATGTTCTCAGTCACGTGTTCCAATAATAGCTACAGTAGGCTTAAAATAGTGTTTATTTATATGAAAGTAAAGTTGTAATTATAGATTCTTTTATTTTTCTTTCCATTTTTATTTTGATAGGGAATTAGTGCTTATTATATGAAATAATTATAATATTATTTGTTAATATAAATAGAATTCCTTTATTAGTGGATATTTAATCTTATTTTAGATACTTGTTTTATTGAATCATATCAGTCTATATTTCTAAATTAATAAAATATTTAAGTGTTATTAATCTTATATTTATATTAAAAATTGTAGTAATTATAAAGATTATTTATTTTTCTCTTTATAGAATTAATTTTAATGGGATATTTATTATAATAATTGAATCTAAGCATTTTCTAAGCGGGTAGATTTAGGTGTAGGATTTAAATATTCAATTTCTTTATATTTTTCTTTATAATATTTAACTAAGCATATCAGTTTATTTAAAAGCTCCTCTTTTTCATAGAATCTTTAGTTAATTAATTAATTCTATAAATTCTTTTTCTAGTGACTTAATAGTTTTATAGGTTATGAGTTTGACTGTATATCTCTTATTAAATTAAAATAATAATATATTTATTATTTTAATCATTAAAGTTTAGTAATATGATTATTAATATAAGTACTAGAATAATTTAATCTTTTTTGATTATATAAGTAATATAAAACACCTTTAGTTTTATTAGATTTAATGATAAGTATAAGAATTATATTAGATATAGTAAAAGCAATGATATAGTGAATTCGATTTCAGTTTTACTAAGCTTAAGAATAGATATTTAAAATTAGATTTTGGTATATAGTCTTTTGAAGTTATATAGTTTTACTAAGACTTTCAGAATAGATATAAAGACTCTATAATAAAGATATACGGCAAATGCGATAACATGATAGCTTTAATTCAATCTTACTAGATTTTAGAATAGGTACAAAGACTTTACAATAGAGATATATAGCAAATACGATAATATAGTAGCTTTGATTTAGCTTTATTAGGTTTTAGAATAAATATATCATAAAGATCATTTTGAAACTCAAATTCACTTTATTCAATAACCTCGATTTAATAAACAGATATGAATTAGATATGAATCAAGGAGTATATAAAGTAAGGAGTTACAATATAGATTTTATTAAAGGATATTATGTTAATTAATTGGAATCCTAATTCTAAAAACTAATAACCATAAATATACTATTCTATAAAGAAAGATATTTAAAATTAAATTAGAATTAAAGTAATAATTAAAGATATTTGTAATTACTAGACTATAATTCTTTTATATTTCTTTTCGAATATAATTTGTTTATATTTTCTAATCTATAGCCATACTTTATAAATTCGATATAAGATTTGAATTATTATGGGAATTCAGATATTTTTCGAATTAAACTAAATAGAAGATTTAATAAAAGCTATTTTTTTAAAATATTTTTTATTTTTTATTTAATATTCTCTTAAGGTCTTTGAGCTATATAATAAAGGTATTTATAGTAATATTCTTTTTTTATTCTATATATATATAATTTTCGAGATTATTTATTATTATCTATTGTTTTAATTTATAATAATATTATAGAAATATTCTTTGAAATCTTTTTATTTTATTATTTTGAGAATTGTTTCATTTTTGTATTAATACTAAATTACTAAAAAATGATTTTAAAATATTGAATAATATAATTTATTTTCTTATTATTGCTTAGAAAATAATATTTATTATTATTTTGAAATATTACTTTGTATCAAGATCACAAGGTTATAAAGCACGTGAGGCTATGTGGTGGGAGACCCTTGGACTCACTTCGTATCCTGAACCCTTTGCCTGGATCATTTTGTATTCTAAATCATTTTCTCGGATCCCTTTCTTTTCCGAAAGATTCTGGAGATCTAATCTTTTATTTCAAACCTTTATATCGAAAGCAATTCACTTTTTATAAATTATATACTTTTTATAATTTAGAAGAAGTAATGAAAAGTTTTTATACAATAATATAACTAAGTTAATTCATTACTATTATCTACTCTAACATTTTGAGATATAACTTTTATTTAAAAAAAGAAGTTTTTATTTTTATTAATATTTCTTTTTTTGAATTATTTTGATTTCTATAATTTAAAAAAAAATTCTACATTAAATATAATAATCCTAAGAATTATATATATTATAATTATAAAACTATAATGATAAATTCAAGTGTTTATATATAAAATACAATCTATTATTATTTTTAAAAAAATTATTGGTTTTTTTTTTGAAAATTATTAAACCAATAATAAATCCTTATTATCAAATGATTATTGTAATTGGATTATTTATATATTAATATTAATTTCTTTCAAAAATTGAGGAATATTACTATCTAATTAATTTAAAATTGTATTGTATAAACTATAACCCCTAAGAATATTTTTTATAAAGATTATAATAATATTAATGATTTTTCAATAAATATTAATTGATAAGTTATTTTATTCAAAAAGTAAAAAAGATTATTAGATTAAATAATAATAATAAATTAATTCAATATAAAATAAAATAAAGACTTTTTATTAATTCTTCTAAACTTATAAAAACTATATAATTCATACATATATATAGATTTCTCTTAATACATAATAGGCTCCAGGGTCTGCCGTCATATATCTAATAGAATCCAGTAGCTTAAATTTGTAACAATCAATACTCATTAATAAAATATCAAAAATTAGAAGTTTTCGAAAAGAAATTTAATTATAAATAATATTATTAGAAATGATTTTAATCATATAGAAAATTAAATTAATCAAGAAAATAAATGTTTCCTATATTAATAATTTTATTTAATTTGATAGTTTTCAAATTAGAGTTATAAAGATATGAGTACTAATATTCGATCTATTTAATTCTTGATTTCTTAATCAGAATATATCAAATAATAATTGCAAAAGAAGATAAATCTTTTTCTATTTTATATTGAATTTTATTCTGTATTTGAATTTTATAATTGATATCGATTAATAGAGTGTTAAAGGAAAGAAACAAATATAAAATCTTTTAGTTATATATTCTTAAGTCAATCTTCTATTTAGTTTGTATAAGAAATAGTAGAAATTGATACTAACGAAATTGGGGTATGTAGATATATAGTATTGAAAATTCCAGAGTAAAGGAAATTACTAGTTTAAGATTCGATTTTAATTTCAAAATTTGAGTAGTATAGAAGATTATAAGGAGCTTTATATTAATCAACATTTTTGTACTTGCATGAGATTATGTTTTCTTTTATTCTTCAATGGCAAAGTATCTAATGGAAATCGCGTAGACTCTTGACATTTCAGTATATTATGTCAGGTGGATTTTGATTACAGAGGTTACATCACATATGCAACGATTCGCTCTGATCTGTACACAGTCAATGTATCTTTACATCTAATGTATCAGTTGTAAGCTTATCCAAAATGAAGACCCCGCAATTTTTGATTTTAGCATTATTTGATTGAGATGATCACTCAGCAGACAACTTATATACCAAAAATTCTCTCATTATATAATCATATTCAGGAGCCTTGAGAAGATGGTGTCTTTGTTGCTCGCACAAAATCCTTTCGACGGCTGACTCCCACAAGCAGAGCAGGCCTCTCCCAGAAAAGGTAAAAAATTTGCTTGTGCCACGACTGGCTCGTCGGCTGTAGTTCAAGGTCATAGTTCCAAAAAACCCGCGCAAGAGCCATACGCATCTCGGCATGTGCAAGACTATAATCTTTAAGCAACTGTGGGTATGAACTCGGAATATAGAATTGTACTTACTTCATGCCAATACAGTTTCTTGGCTCATGTGAAAATGGCTGGAAAACTTCGGTGGAGTCGTTCGCAAAGATTGTAGTGTCAAGCTATCTCTCGGGAACAAATTGTTCGGGGAGTGTTGAATTTAAAGGCGATGGGTACGCAACGTAGTGGCTGACCGAGACCTTTGTCTGTAGGATGTCAGCTTTGAGTCCTACCGCACCATTTTTCGAGGAACTACCCACATCTTCAGCTGTCCAGTTATCGCAGATCGAAGCGCCACCTTTGGGTACCTGACGATCCAGAACAGATGGAATAGGAGGATACAAACGGAGTCCTTTCTTTAGTGCTGCAAGAAGGCAGTCAATCTGACAAATCGACTGAACATCTATTTCTGTTTCAGTCACGAAACGAGATCGGATTTCATTGACAAGTTTTTGATGCACGGCAGGATTTCGTAGCAATCAATAAGTTGTGGAAGTAGGGGCTGTAGCCGTTGTTTCGCTTCCAGCAGTAATTGGGATGTTTGCATTCTCGCCCATCTCATCAGGCGTCATCCCTCGTTCGTCGTTATGATGTAACACATACGACAGGAAGTCTTTGCGGGCGTTGGCATCGTCCAGCTTCGCACCTAATTCTGCACGCATCTTGACCCTGCCGAAGCTTTGGTGCTAGTGAGCTTGCTGTCCTGCGACAAGATCATGTGGTAGAAGCAGTTTCAAGATTTAGAACGCTCGTGGATAACGCCTGAGACTCTGAATATAGGATGCAGGCTTGAAGCCATCGAAGACAATGGCGACCCACGGATGGTATCCCCCACTGTCAAAACATCCGAATGGTTCTCCAAATGCAAGATTGCCCAAAATATCGAAAGTCAAGAAATTATACCGGATGCATAGATTCACAACTGCTGTTTCCCCTTGTTCGTCTTCCCGAGTGCCAAGAGATGAGATGAGCTTGTCAATATGCGATTGCATGATATCTTCTTGACCCCGAAGCATTTTCTCAGAGAATGTATAGGATAATAGCCGCCTCATTCGACTATAGTCTGCATCATTGGCTATAAGTATATTCTTAGACTCTGTAAGGGTTTCACGATAGAGGCGAAGGTCTTTGCTCATAGTTGACTTGTTCGGTTTGCTATGGCCGTAGATTTTGTTCCACGCTTGAGCGGATATAAAGGACACATCATTTTGGGAAAGTCTTGCAATCGGACCGTACTTCTCATAAGAGCTTTCAGTGTGTGAGGCCACTGCCCAGTAGCTAGTTTGTACACATAAGGAAGCCCGGACGCTCGATAGGCTACTGGGCTTGATAGGGAAGCAAGTTTGTGGAAAAACAAGTTATGTATCCGAGTACCGAACAGCCACAGGATCTGAATATTATTGTCAGCACTGCAATCCTTGATTTGCCGGCCTACGTTGGGAGTACTGTGTGCAATCACAAGGTATGCTGATTGAATGAAGAATCCGCGAGGAAATGCTTACAGGAGGAGCGCATGGAACATATTTAATAAATAGCCACTCAGGCACAGTACTTGATCGAATCAGAGCTGTAGAGAACATGACAGTAAACTCTCTATCTTGATGACCCAATTGATTGAACAGAAGCATGTGCGGCTGTTAAAGTTCAAATATGGTGTATTGATTGTCAGCTCGGATACCTCTAAGAGCTCTGCATTCTAACACCTAATAAAAGACATTTAAGTTATCCGGGATCCGCGTTTGTTCGTCGGTTTTCTGTGCTAAACTATCTTTGGACCAATTACATTCCCTAAATAAGCCATCCAACGCTTATAGCTACCACTAGCAATTGCAGATCGACACAACATTCCAAAATCGAGGTATTTTTGTATTTCCGACTTTATTATACAGAATTAATTCTCTACATTCTCTATAAACCTTTTCATCTAATCCAATAATTGTTTTTATAATAATATTATTAAATAATAGATTTATAATATTGAATCGTTTCTTGTAATTACTAAACTTTAGATTTATATATTTATTGAATTTATAATCCCTATTCAATTTTAATTAATCTTATATAATTAAAAGAAAAAAAAACAGAATAAATATTCAAGTATTTCTCCTTCTCAAAACCAATCATTATAATCAAAATACTATTTCGAATATATCAAATATTATTAAAAAATAGTTTGATATTTTTGAATACAATATAAAAAGCAAATATATAATTATTATAGGTTTTATAATATTATTTAATATCTTTATAATATTCTATATAAATATACTTAGTATAACTTTTATAAAGAAATTTATTAGTTTTGTAATTAATTTTATAACTATTATTGTTTTTATCAATATTATTGTTTTTTTAATATTTTTCAATAATTATATTTAATTCTTTATTTATATTACATTTATTACTAGTTTTAAGATTTTTATAAAAGTAATTAAATTCGATAATATAAATAATATTAGAAATAATATATTCTTTAAATTTAGAAATATATAATTCAAGAAAATCTTTTATAATTTTATATTAAAAAAAAGTTCTATTTTGAATTATATTCAATATTAAAATAAAAGATTGCTTATTAAATACAAATCTCTAGTTTTATTTAATTAACCTTTTGTTTTTGTTTTTTAATAATATTTTATAGAAATTATTAAAGATGTTTTCTTAATTAATATTCTAATAATCTTATTTATAATTATAAACTAAGTTATTATTTCTATAACTAATAATATTTGCAACTTGTTTTATAATAAATATAATTAATAAAAGGTATTACAAATATTAGATATTATATTTTTGATTATTTTAGAAATTTGATATAATTATATAATTGTAAAAGTCTTTATTTTTTTTATAAATCTAAATAATAAAATAATTATAATAAATAAAGCTTTTATTCTTAATAAAGTTTTTATATAAATAAAAAAGTATTCAATTATTATTAAATCCTTTAATTATAGAATTAGCAAATATTTCAATAAAATCATTTGAATCATTTTATTTATTGAGATAGTTTATTTTTTCATTTTCTTCAATATCAATAATTCTTCTAGATTAATCGAAAAGAAATATATTGTAATCCAATATAATCCAGATTATTAAGAATACTATTTCTCTTTTAGATATAATTAATTCCCTTTCTATATTTACTATAACTACTAAATAGATATATATAAAAGATTAGTAAATATTAATTATATAATATTATTCAAATATATCAATTATTATAATTTATTTGAGATTAGATATAACAAATACTTTATTATTTTTCAATATAAGAATAATATTATAATACTCCCTATCAAAAATGAATTTAAGATTATTTGAAAAACAAAGGAGATTTAATACAAAGTGATTAATATATTTATTAAAGTTTTTGAAATAAAGATACTTAATACTTTTATAGCTATAATTATAGAATTTATTAATAAATATAAGTATAATATTATCATTATTTAATATAAATAGATTGGATTTATCTTTATTATTAGCTAGATTTTAGCCTAAAATTAGATATAAGTTCTTACAATTGTAATCCAGATATAAGTTTTTGTAATTATAATCCAGATATTTATTTTTCTTTAAATAAGAATTTCTAAATTATATTCAAAAACAAATAGAAAAAAAGATAAGAATACTTTTCATTATATACAAAGTTTCAATAAACTTAATATATTCAATTCCGAAAAAATATTTTATTAATATCAATATAATATAACAAGCTTTATAATAAAATCTATAATCAATAAATTCAATAATACAATCTTTAAATCTATTAAATTAATATCAATAAAAATATTTCTATATATATAATAATTCTTGTAATCTCTAATACTCAATGAATCGATATTATATATATTTAAAAACCTTAAATAGCTATCAATATACAAACTCAAAACTACTCGAACTATAATTATTACATTCTAACAAACTCCTAGAATTTTGAGAACTCTAAAAAGCCAAATCACTTTTAAATTATAATATATATATACAAAAGCATTGATTTATATATACAATAATATTATTCTATATATAATAAAAGTCTTTTCTAAATTAATATAAATAGAAATATTATATTCAATTTATATTACTAATCAAACAATAATAAAACAATTGATTATATATTCTATTTAATCCTATTATTTCAATATTTAATAAAAAACGATTTCATTATTTAGTATTATATATTCGAATTAAAAATATAATCTAAATATAAGGATTCAGATTTAGTATATTAATTTAATAATAATAATATAGATTTTATTAATATCCCTAGTAAACCTATATATAGGGCTAATTATATTATTAATCTTATTTTCTTAAATATCCTTTTTATTAAAACCATTATTAAGAAAGATATATATAATAATTTAGATTATAAAATACAAATTATTATTATTCTAGGATAGGATATAATCCTATTAAAACAATACTACTATAGAATCTTAGAAATAAAATTAAAAAAACTTTTTGATCTAATATATATTGATATAATCCGTTTTCCTAGCTTTCTTTTCTTTGTAAATAAAATTACAATCGAAATATATATAATAGATTTTATAATGATAATAGATATTGCTATTTATATAGTTAGTAAATCTAACAAAAAAAACAATAAAACTATATTATAATAAATCCCCAAATACAAGGAGATATATCGGGATTATCTTTACAAATATAATATCTCAAACAAAAATATCCCCTAAATAATTCAAATCTTTTATAAAATAATTCAATAAATAAAATATAATTATTAGAAGAATATTATAAATAAAGTTAAAGATAATAAAAAGCTTTATAAGATTATCAATTAATACAAACTAAAATCTAATCTAAAGTTGCCCCTACTATTTATTAATAGAAATTTTATTAAAAATATTATAAAAAAAATCAAAACCTTATATAAAAAAGTCCTCGATTATTTTAATACCTCTAATAACCTCGAATACAATCCTCTTAAAAATTGAAATGAATTAAATACTTTAAAATAATTCCAATCTTTTTCAATAAAAGAGATTGAATATAATACTATTAGAATCTCTAATATCTTTTCAAATATCAATTATATTATAATATAAATATTCAAGATCTGCTGATTAGCAATTAGTAATACTTTATATAGATTTTACAATCAATATTTAACACTTAATTTCATTCTATAAATTTAGAAACTTATTAAAATAGCTATATTATTCAAAATCAATAAAAAGAATAGATTCTTTATTTACTTTTAATAATCAATTGTATTCATTTTTTATATCTCAAAAGATTTGAAGAAAATTGTAATTCATTATTTAATATAAATTATACTAATTAATAGCATTCTCAGCTTATAATACAAAAAAACCCTTTTTAAAAGAGTTATTATAAATCTAATTACTTACTTTACATATAATATAAAAACTATCTTTTTCTAAAGATTAAAATTCACTATAATCATTATAAATATTTAAAATATTTTCAATATATTTCTAAAACAAAAACTATTAGAAAAAATAACTAAATAAAACTAACCCCTAATCCTCCTAAAACTAATCAATTCCTTCCTTATTAATCAATATATTTAAATCTATTTAAAAAATTCAATTATATTTAATTACAAAATTATATATAAAATACTATAAAACTCCCCCCTTTCCCTAATTCTATATATATTATATCTAATTAAACTTATATCACAAAATACAAAACTATACTTTGAATATACTAATAATCTCTATTTATATTAAGCTTCTCAATCCCTAAATATTAATATCCTTATTCTAACAAATAATATAAAGAAAATCCTTAAATAAAATAATAATAATAAGATTACTTTTGTTTTTAAGAAATTTGAAATGATTTATTTTATTAAAAAAAGAAGAAATTACATTCCCCTTTATATTATCAATAAAAAATTTATTATTATATTAATCATTATAACCAAAAATAAAGTATAATTTATTCTAAAATAACTCGAAATTTGATTCGATAGGAAATTCTCTTTTAAAAAATATATAATTATAAGAATTATCAAAACTCGAATAATAGTATATTATATTTATAATTTTATAAAAATAATCAATAGCTTTCCAATTTTAATTTTATATAAAATTATTATTATTTATATTATTCCTTTTTTTATATATAAAATCAAAACATGATTTAATAATAAAACAAAACTATTTTATATTTAATATATTATTTATAATCTTATTATTTTCTCTTAAATAAATTAACATATTAATCTATTAAAACAAATATTTATTTTAATATTTAGAAATATATTTTCAATTTGGAAAACTATTTCAATAACTATTTTTTTTAGAGATATAAATATTTTATTTATTAATATAATATTGAATAAAATCAAACTTTGTTTTATTATATATATCCAATCAATAAATATTTTTTATTTTATAATCTATTAAATTATATTTCTATTTATTATTAAAAATAAGAATACTGATTAATAATAGAAATCTAAAACCAAAATTCAATATTTAGGAATAATCCTTTTTAATATTATATATCTCATATTATAATCTCCATATTTCTTTTTAAAATATCAAATAAATCTGATAGAGAGTATTGATAAGGAAATAGTAATTATTAGTTTCAAGGAGTGATGGTTTTATTTCTTTTTTAATGAAATCTCAATCTTTTTAGACAATTTTAAATAAATTGTTAATAAAGAAAGATTTATTAAATATAGATATACAATATATTAAAACAAAAAATAAATTACTATTAATTCAGATTTAATTAATAATATTTTGTATATCTTTGATTTAAAGATAATCAGGGTTTATATAAACTTTAAATATACTTTAAGGATTTTTTCATTTAATAGATAATACTTATAGCTTTATATTAATAATATCTTAATAATCTAATATCTATGTAGCAATATGTTTGATTACTTTTAATAAATCTATTATATTTATCAAAATATTATATAGATCTTTGATATCAGAATTTATTGGTTTTTTGGATATATAAGTATTAAAGGGAATGAGGTTATTGATAAGCTTATTGATTTTAAAGTTTATAAATCCATTTAGAATCTATAATCTATTTCAATTTTTATTATTAGTAGGGTAGAGATTATTATCAAAAGGCTTTATAATTAAATAAAGCAATTTTAATAGAAAAAACAATAACTCATTTTTTCAGGTATTTATAATAAATGAAATCTTATTTATATAATTAAACTTTTTTTGGAGTTGGATTTATTAAGAAAAATATTATATTATATTCTAATTATATATATAGAATATAGGGATTTCGTATAATATTATAAAAAATTCTAGTATTAAGATATTAATTTAGAATGTTTCTATAATTATTAAAAAACTTTTAAGCATTTAATATTATATTATAAATCACTAATTTAATTTGGGAAATAATCTAAATAATTACTTTTATTTCTATTTTTGTTAATAATAAAAGGCTTTAGTTATTTTTTGTTTTTAATATTACAATTACTAATATTAATCAAATTCTTTAAAATCATTTGGTTTTATACTAATATTTATTTTTATTAAAAACATTTGATTATTTTTTTCTTTTTTTTTTTCTCTTTTTTTTTTAATTGGATTCTATTCTTTTTTTTTAAATTTAAATAGTGATTAAAAGATATAATAGAAATACTATTTAATGTCTATATATTTTATAAATATATATTTTTATAGTTTATATTCATTTATTTTTAAAGAATTATATCTAGCTTTTTAAAATTCTGAAAATACTACTAACCCTATCTTAATTGATAAAAAAAGAATTATTTAAATAAACTCTGATTCTTATATATATAAATTGTTTTTTAAGGTATTAAATAAATCTATAGTTTAATATATCCTTATATCCCTCAGAAGGTTCCCAGGGTTAGCCTTAAGCCAGCTCGATGAACGTTAATAAATACTACTACTACTACTAACTATCACTAGGCTCACCCTAGTAGCAGGGAAGTTATTCGTTAAATTCTCGAGGTTTAAAGTATACAGATTGTCTAGGTCACAAGATTATAAGTCACGTGAGATCACATGGCGGGAGACCCTCGAGCCCCTTTCATACCACGAACTCCTTTGTTTTAGAATATTTCACGGATTCCTTTCTTTTCCGAGATATCTTGAAGATTTAATCTCTAATCTCGGGTTTTTGTATCGAAGTCAACCCGCTGGGTATAAAATTGTATGCTTTTAATAGTTTTAGAGAAGTAATGAAAAGTCTTATTCTAAAATATACCTAAAGTTGATTCATTGCTATTCTCTACTCTAACACAGATAAACCTGAATATACAAGCACATGCTATACGGGAATCCCCTTTATACAGGCATATTTTTCAACCTCTCGAAAATTTATATAATGAAATTGATCTATACAGGCATATCCTTATATAAGAGTATACAGTCCTAATTTTCCCAATGCCCTTATAAAATTGATGATAATGGCCTAAGCTTTAGTTTATTATATAATGATTTTATAAATTCACATAATAAATTTAATATTCACATAATAAATTTAATGAAAATGGGGAGGCTGAAGGTATAAAACGAGGCTGAAGGTATAAAACAAGGCTGAAGGTATAAAACAAGGCTAAATACCGAGGCTGAAACTGTATATACGGGTATTTAGGCCTCGAAATTTTTAGGCCCGTATATCCAGGTTCATCTGTATAAGGTTCTTACCTCGACCTATGATTCTTTTAGTTAATTTTCACTCGTGCGAGATCGGAGCGAGATCTAGCCGACGCTGTAAGGAACTGCAACGCTTATCAATCATATCATTACAAGCGAAATTATTTACATTTGGCAAATGACCTCGGGCCTTCAATTAGCTCCGTTACCAGGGGAGTTTGTTTGAGGTAAACTAATATTCTTCTTCTTCTTCTTCTTTGTTGATAACACAATCGAATGTTAAAATCATAATTTCTTAGGGAATTTCTTATTGAATTTCTAATTCAACTTTTGATGTAGGTTTTTATTCAAATTCTAGCATTAGAATTATTTAAAATAATACATCTCAAATATTTATATTCCTGCTTACAAATATATTTTCAAGTACATCTTTAAATATACCCTATTGATCTTTTCAATTCAATCAATTAATTACATTATTATTATAAAGTTTATTCTAATAATTCTAATATATTTAAAGAGCTTCCATATCTTTTAATTAAATAATTTCTTTTCTACTCGTTTTATTAATTTGTTTAAAATTATATACTAAATTGGAAATGTTTAATAAGATTTTCTATTTTATCTAACTAAAATAATCCTATCTCAATATTGTTATATTATTTATAACTAATCAAAAAAAGCTTTATATTTATCAATTAATGATTTTGATATACTTATAAAAATATAAAATTATATAATATATGAAGTATAGTTTAATATGATTTAAAACTATAAATTCATTATATATTTTATAATAATTTAATTATATTAAAGTTTGAATAATATTCTTATATTGAAAATTATCTCAACATTAGTTTTAGTATAATTTAAATAAAGTTTTCTTCAAAGTCTTTTTCCAAAAGAAATTTGATTAAATATAATATTAATGTTATACATTAATTATAATAATATAACATTAATATTATATAAAAAATTGAATATCATTTAAAGATTTAAGAAATTATAGAAATTTTTATTTCATTAGTATTTTCATTATCTAAAGATTCGAATACTATTTAAATTTCAAATATTATTTAGATATTCAGGAATTATAAAAATAATACTTTCTTAACATTAGCACCAAAAACCTCGGATCTTTTGCTCATTTATAAAATATAATTTAATTGTAACTATTATTACAAAACATTTTAAAGCAAGCTTATGGAATGTTCATAGGCGAATTCGAGTTACTATTATCCAGAGAATTTTAAAAGACTCTTTTAACCGATATCCCTACATCTTGCACATCACTGTATCTTGCACATTTTGACTTATTAAATCAAAATTCAATTTTAAATTCAAATATCATTATAATAGTTTTAAAATTAAACTAATTAGACTTTATATTTATTTGAAAAAAACATTAAAAATTAAAAAGATTTGAAATATTAAATTAAATATTAATTGATTTTCAATAACATTATTCTAAAATATTAATAATATAATAAAACTATATATTAAAATAAATTATATAATTAAAAAATAGTTTTTTATATTTTTTTTTTATTATTATTAATTGAAAATTTAAAATTTCAAAAAATATAAATAATCAAGTATTATATAAAACTTTAACTTTTATATAACTTTAAGAAAACGAAAAATGATTTCAAAATAATTGTTTTTAAAATATTATAATATGTTTATTTATAATTTTTTCTAAAAATTAAATATTTAAATTTAATTTATAAAGTTATATTTTTATATATTAGAGAATATATAATATAATAATAATAAATAATATCAAAATAAAATATCACTTAGAAATTTTGATAATTATATTATATAAAAAAATAGAAAAGAAAATAATAATAATTAAAATAAATTATTTTAATCTTTTAATCAAGAAATCTATTCTATATCTTTTTTTTAATTAGAAATATTATATTTTCTTTTTTAAAAGAATTTTATTTATCAAAAAGTCTTTAAATTATATAATATTTCTATGGATTTTGAAATTTAAATTCAATTTTAATTTAATTTTATCATATTAATTATTATTTATTGATTTCAAAATTTAAATTATATTCAAAATTTCTTTTCAAAATATATTTCAATAAAAATTCTTTATTAGAAATTTTATTATATATTGATATAATTTTGAGTTTTTAATATTAAATATAACTTTTTTTGATTTTTATATTAAAATATTTTCAAATTTATATAAAAGTATTCTAAAACAAACTTTTATTATTTTTATTATTAAAACAATTAATATATAATATTCTTATCTCAATAAACTCAATATCAGAATTTCTATTTTATCAATAATTATAATTTTATTTTTATTTTTTTATATCAAAGAATAATATTACTATTTTGTTATAATTTTCAATAGATAATGATTGATTGATTATTATTATTTTTAAAATGTTTTTTTAAAAGAAAGAAAAGGGGACAAGAGACAGGGGGGGGCAAGAGGGAGGGAGAGCGGGGAAAGACGGAGAAAACGAAAGGCAAGAAGAGGGGGAAGGGCGGGGAGGGGGAAGAGAGGGGGGAAGACGAGGAAGGAGAGGAGAGCGGGAAAAGCAACGAAGAAGGAGAAGGAGAGGAGGAGAGGAGGAGAGGAGCAGAGGAGGAGAGGAGGAGAGGAGAGAGGAGGAGAGGAGGAGAGGAGGAGAGGAGGAGAGGAGGAGGGAGGAGAGGAGGCAGAGGAGAGAGGAGGAGAGGAGGAGAGGAGGAGAGGAGGAGAGGAGGAGAGGAGGAGAGGAGGAGAGGAGGAGAGGGAGAGGAGGAGAGGAGAGGGAGAGGAGGAGGAGGAGGAGGGAGAGAGGAGGAGAGGAGGAGAGGAGGAGAGGAGGAGAGGGAGGAAGGAGGAGAGGAGGAGAGAGGAGAGGAGGAGAGGAGAGATGAGGAGAGGAGGAGAGGAGAGAGAGGAGAGGAGAGAGGAGGAGAGGATAGAGGATAGAGGATTAGATGAGGAGAGTAGAGATATTTATATTATTATATTATTAATTATTATATTATTATATTATTATCTCCAAACTTTGATTTTTTATATAAACCTTAATCTTGAAGTTAGTATTGTAGAAAATAGATAATTTAAAAGTTATTAAGTTATTCGATATAGCTGATACTTTCTTTTTTTTAATTATATTGATTCAAATGAATTAATTAAAGAGATTTATTAGGAAGTCTTATACTATATTACAACTTTATAATATTAAGAATATTATACAAAGGGTTTAGGGTTATATTAAATTAAATGAATTAGCTTTTACATATACATAATACTATATATAGTATACCTCTTGGGAATAGTATTAAAAAGATAAATCTCTAATTATTATTATTGTATTTATATTGTAATATAACCTAGTTTGTTTGATTAATATATGAAAGTCTATATAATGATTTTAATTTTTATGATTTATTGTATTTCGATTGAAATTTTGAGATAATAAAGATTGGAATCATACAGAAATTGATTGCTAATCAAATTTTATTACAACTCTCAGATATGGTTTTCTTTTGAATTTTATTTTTATAATAATATTCTTCCTTATATAAAGAGAATAAAGAATATAAGAAATTTTTCTTATATTATTGAATTTTTATTATTTTATTATAATAATAGAATTTTATTATTATAATTAGTTCCCTTAATATTATAATAATATTAAGTGATTTAATTAATATTTATTAAAAACAATATTTGCCTTTAATAAATATGTAGTTTAAATCTTTTAATAATAATAATAATAATAATAATTTTTATTATTTATTAATTATTATTTTTGAACTAATTCGATCCATTTTAATAATTTAATTTTCACTAATGATTTAGTTAGACCATCAACTAATTATTCGTTTGTAGAAATCCAAATTAAATCGATTAATCCTTTATTTATTAATTCTTTTATTAAATAATATTTTGTAGTAATATATTTGTTTCTTTTATAAAAAACAGGGTTTTCTGAAATATATATTGCTACTTTATTATTTGTATATAAAACGAATTTATTCTGTTTATATTTATTTAATTCTTTTAATATTTTTTGAATATAAATTGCTTTTTTTGCAGCTAAATTAATAGCTATTAATTCAATTTCAGCTATATTTTGGGCTATTACAGATTGAAGTTTAATTCTCCAACTAATAGGTTTATTAGTATATATAAATATATAGCTATTAATTAGTTTAGTTGAATTAATATCCCTTGTAAAATCTGCATTTGAATATCCTTTAATATAATTATTAATATTATAATCTTTAATATTAATATTATTATTAATATTCTTTATATATTAAATTCCTAAATTTTTTAATCCTTTTAAATATTTAAAAATTTGTTTAGTTTCTATTATATAATTTGAACTAGAATTTGAAACGAATCTAACTAATTTTAATATAAAAAAACATATATTTCATCTAGTTTTTAAAGCTATATAAAAAGCTTTTCCTATTAATTTTTGAGTGTATTTTATATCAAAAATATTAGTTATTTCAGAATTCTTTTTGAATTCATTTTTAGAATTTATTGAAATGAAAATAATATTGTAATTTTCTATTTTTAAATCAATTAGATATTTATTAATATAATCTTTTTGAGTTAATTTAAGAGAATTATTATTGATTTTAATTTGAATGTCTAAATAATCTTTTATAAGATCTAAATCCTTTAAATCAAGATATTTTTTAATATTTTAAATGAAATCTTTAATTAGATTTTCATTAGGTTTTATTATTGCAATATTATTTATATATATATTTAATATTAATTCTAATATTTTATCAATAAAAACATATTCGTTTGATATTAATAAATTAAAGTTTAATTTATATAATATATTTTTTAATGTATTATATCAGATTCTAATAGATTGCTTTAATCTATATAATACTTTATTTAATTTTAATATATTATTCTGATTATAATTTATCATTTCAGGGGGTTTAATATATAAATTTATATTAATATTATTCTATACAAAAACTAATATTATATCAATTTTATATATAAATTAGGATCTTAATATTGTTAATACAAATATTAATTTCCAAGCTATTTATTTTATTATATTAGTAAATGTATTTAAATAATTTATTCTATATAGTTTTTCAAATCCTTTAGTGATAAATCTAGTTTTAAATTCAATAAAATCATTAGATAAATATTTAATTTTATAAATCTATCTAGTTTTTAAGGGTTTAATGATATTATTCTTTTTGATATTTTTATTAATAATATTATTATTTTTGTTTTTAATAATATTAATATTATTATTATTAATATCAATAATATCCCATATATTATTATTTTCTAAGGTTTTAATCTTATAATTTATGGTTTTTATTTAAAAAAAAATTTGATTTGAATTTATAATTTCGATATAGATTTCAGGGTTTTTTAGATTAATTTTATTATCAATTTTGATAATAATTTTCTGACTTTTGTTTGTTTTAATATTAAATCCTAATAATAATGATTGATTTTTATCAATATTATTTATTTTTAATTTAATATTATTATTTCAATATTTGATATATACTAAATAAACTAGATTATAATAATTTAATTGAGGTTCTATATCTCTTATTCTTTTTGATTGTTTTAATAGAATTAGCAAATTTGAATTATAAGGGATTTCGATTATAGGACATTTATTATTTGTATTTAGCTCTTGATTTATATTATTATTTTCATTATCTTCATCATTTATATTATGATTTTTATAATAAATATCATTATTTTTATTATTTTTATGATTTTTATAATAACTGTTATCTTTTTGAATTTCTGTTTCAAAAGGAATAAAATTATTATTAAATAGATTTTTTAATTCTATTTGTTTTAAATTAATAATATTTTTATTGATATTATTATTATTATTATTATTATTATTATTATTATTATTATTCTGATAATATTGAATATTCTTATAAATAATAAAATCTTTTGAATTAATAATTCGATTTATATTAGGGATATAAAATATTAAATTATAAAATAATATATATAATAATAATATTCCTTTTTATACTTTAAAATCCAGTTTATTATTTTTTTGCTCTTTATATTTATATATAAAAACAAAAGAACTTAAGGTTTTTATATTATTTAATTTAGAATCCTTTTTATATAGCTTTTTATAAAGAGAAGTTTTAATAATTCGATTATATATTTTATTTTTAATATATATTATACTTTGAATTAAATAAGACTATAATTTTATAGATATTAATAATTCTTTAATTATTATTAATAATCTTTTTATTAAATATAAATTTAATCTTTCAATTATTCTATTTTGTGAATAGATGTATAGGCTAGTATATTTCATTAAAATTCCTTTTGATTTTATAAAAAGCTTCTATTTATTTGATTTAAATTCAAGAGTATTATTAATTCTGATAATTTTAATTTTGATATTAAATTGATTTAATATCATATTATAGAATTCTTTTAAAATTTCAAAGGTATTAAATTTATTTTTAATTGAATATACTTATATAAATCTAATAATCCAATCAATGAAAGTAATTATATATTTTTCTTTTTTAAATCCGCTTTTTATAAATTCTAAAATATCAATACTTATTTTATTAAAAGGGTTTAAATTTATTTTTAATAGATTTTTATTAATATTTTAATACATTTTCCCAAAAGGATAGTTTTTGTATACTTTTGAATCTAATTTTAATTCTTTTTTATTAAATTTAATAGTTTTAATAATATATTTTTTATTTATATGTTCAAGGTGTTTATGCTATAGATTTAAAATATTAAGATTATTATTTATTTATTTAATATTTAATTTATTAGATTCTTCTTTATTATTCGAATTTATATTCGAATTAATATTTGAATTGTTTTCAGAATTTTCTTTTTGATTTATTTCATGGATATTATATTTATTCTTATTATTAATAATATTAATAATTTTTTTAGAATTATATTTTATCAATGAATAATAATTTATATTGCAATTTAAATGAAAAGCATTTTTAATTTATTTTGCTATAGTTTTTATATTTAATATTTTATGGTTAAAATGAAATTTATTTTCAGAAGGCTTTATATAATTAATCTAATCTTTTTTTGTAGTTAATTTAATGTTTATTAGAATCGATTTTAGATTAGGAATAAATTTTATATTTTTTATTAATAATGATTTATTATTAATAATTAATGGAATATTTCTGTATTTATAAATTGGAATGATTTCATTATTGGTTGTAATAGTGAATTTAGGTGAATTATATATTTTACAATTTATTAATCAATTTTTATTAGGGTTATAATGTTTTGTTATTTCTAAATCTAAAATAATATTATTATTTTTGATATTATTTCGTTGATGATTTTTAATATTAATATTTTTATTAATATTAATATTAATATTAATATTTTTATTAATATTTTTCTTAAGTCTATTAATATTTTTATTAATATTTTTATTAATATTAATATTTTTATTAATACTTTTATTAATTTTATTATTAATTTTATTAATATTATGTTTTTTATTATTATTTAATAATAATGTTATAATAGTTAATTCATTTTCGGGGGAGCTAATAATGTTTAATATGTTATAATTCGGTGAATTATTATTATTATTATGATTTATATTATAATTTTCATTTAATCTATTGAATTTCAGAATAGATTTCTCAGGATTTTGATTATTATAATCCTTTTTATTATTATTTTTATTATTTTTTATCTTTTTATTGAATAGCTTCTTGAATTTATTCTTTTTAATCAATTTTCTATTAATAGTTTTATTAATTTTGTATTGATTATTTTTATTATTGTTAGAATAATTTTTATTGAATAATTCAGGATGCTTTTTAAAGCATTTGCTTTCTAAATAACCTTTTTTATTACAAAAAGTGTAATTAGGAATAGTATTCAAAGATTTTATAATTTTATTTATATTATTAATTTCTGAAGAATCTTTCATTCTAGCCTCTTCATAATTTAATTCAAAATATAGTTTATTTAGATCAATTTTAGGGTTTTCTTTTAATAATTCTTTTAATAACTCTTCAATTTTTTTTGATTTAAAAAAGTCGAAATAATTATTTAAATTTTTAAATATAATCCAAATTAATAATTGATTTTGAAGATCAATTTTAATTGACTTTAAATAGCAATTAGCGGATTCAATATAGTTTGTATATTTATTAATATTATTAAAATCATTATAATTCGAATTAATGATTTTATTAAAATATCAATTTATTAAATCTAAAGAAATCTCTCCGAATATATTATTGATTATATTCCAAAGCTCTATAACAGATTTAATATTTTTAAATCTTTCATTTAAATCAATATTTATTATTAATCTAATAACTGCTAATGTTTTATTGCAATATTAATTATATTCTTTCAATTTATTATTATATTTTATTTGAATTTCTGTAGATTTAAAATCTGTAGAATTTCTTTTTAAATATATTGATATTTGAGGTTTTTCTTTAGAATTATTAATAATATATAGTATATAATTATTAACTTCTAAATATAAACTAGCTTTTTGAATCTATTCTATATAATTAAAATGTTCTATTAATAATTCATTATTAAAATGTATTTTTGTATTTATTTTTAATATATATTTTTATAATAAAACTATTTATTTAAGAATATATTTTAAAAATATAAATAAATTAATAAAAATATACTTATATTCTATTTATTAATTTATTTAGTAAGATAGCTTTAAAGCAAATTTCCAAAACGTTTTTTAATAGTGTATTTTTAAAACTAATATTAAATTATTCTTTTTTATTATAAATAATTTAATTTTAATGCTTTTTATATTAGATTCTTTTTGGTGATCTTCATTTTTGTTGAAAATTCGAATTTTATTTTTCTGGTGATGTTGTATTTGATTCGATTTATTTGAATTATATTATTTTTAAATTAGATTTTGATATGTTTTTGTATTTTTTAGAATAAAATATATTATATTTTATTTTTATCAATTTTTTATCGATTTTAAAACTTTTTATTTTATTAATGAAAATCCTTTTTTAAAAATATTTTTATAATATTGTTAATAAATTAATTTTAGATTTTTAGTTTTTAAAGTTTTTATATAGGGTTTTATTGCTTTTTATTATCGATATGTAATACTTTCGATATTATTAGTTAATAATACAATTATTTGTTTTCATTGAATAGTTGAATTATTGTTTAATTTTAAATAAGCTTTTTCAAAATACACTTTTCAATTCCTATATTTTATTGATTATCGAAAAAAGGGATCCAGATTTTCGAATTGTTTTTCTTCAAGTATATTTTGATCGAAATTTAATTTGAGATATGTATTTAGAGTATTTCGAAGTTTAAAATAATAAATTTTATATTTTGTTTTGAAATAAAATTGAAATTCTATAAAAGTTTTATAGTTTTTTGATTTATTCAAAAAGGTTTTTAAAGATATTTTATATGTAGTAATTATATCGTAAACTTCTATAAATATATAATATTTTAGAATACTAAAAAATCGATTTTCTTTTATCAATTTTCTATATATTTAATGAAATATATTAAAAAATCGAATTTTAAGGTTTTATAAAGCTCTAATTCGATTTTTATTCGATCTTGAAAGCTTTGATCACGTTTTTCTTACTTTTCTAACTTTTCAAAATAAGGATTATATTAAAATGTATATATTCCTTTTGCTTCAATAAGAATTTGAGAGAAATTAAATAAATTAAATAAATTAAATAAATTAAATAAATTAGATAGTTCAGGAATATTTCCTTTGTAATTTATATATATATCGAATCTATAAAATAAATAATAAAAAAAGTCGAAATCTTTTTCTTTTTCAAAATCTTCGATTAATAATTTATAAGATCAATAAATGATTTCTTTTTTATAATATTTATGAATAAAATAAGTAGGATTTTAATAATTTTTTTTTATTTCTTTATTAATTTCAAGAGTTATTTGAAAAGTATTAGAGATTTTGTTATTCAGAATAAGATTCTGAAATTCCTTTATACTATTTTCGAATATGAAATATTCGAATATTAAAATACTTTTCATATAAATAAAGATATTAAATAAAAAGATAAAAAGAATTGATTTTGAATAATAGATTTGAATAGAATAATTATTTTTTGAAATATTTTTGAATTTTTGAATATTTTATATTGAAAAATATGATTTTTTGATCCAGAATGAATAATCTAATCTTGAATTTTATTTAAGATTTGAATTATAATTAAATAAATAATAATAAATTATATAGTCCTTAACTATACTAAACTTATAATCTATCATTAATCACTCATTTAGTGTAGAATAAGCTAAACCGAATTGGGAATAATATTAAAATAATATTATATTGAAAGTTTAGATTAATAAAATAAATAGAATTTATTATTGAATTGTATTATATTATATTATATATATTCATATATATATATAGAAATAGGTATTAGAAAAGATCTGAATACAAAGATCCAAGCCACTTATTTATATTTTTTCCTATTCCCTATACATAAATAATGCAAGCCTATAATATATATAACATACTTGAAATTTCTGATTTTGTAATTAATTTTATCAATTTTCTTTATTAATTTGCAATCAATTTTTATAATAAAGAAAAAGGAAAAATAATATTATATAAGATTGCATCTGTCATTCCGCATTCGGATTAGCTTCTACATTATATTTCATATTTTTCAAAATAATGAATTATTATTTTGAATAAAGAATTAATAAAGGATTTCCTTTTTAATAAAGAGTTCTTTATTTTATTTTTATAATAATATTCTTCCTTATATAAAAAGAATAAAGAATATAAGAAATTTTTCTTATATTATTGAATTTTTATTATTTTATTATAATGATAGAATTTTATTATTATAATTAGTTCCCTTAATATTATAATAATATTAAGTGATTTAATTAATATTTATTAAAAACAATAATAAGGGTATGTATTTATAAAATATATGAGTATTAGAAGATATTTTTATTGGATTTTTTAATTATTATTAATTAAATAAGAGAAGAGTAAAGTTTGATTAAAAAGAAAGAAAGAGAAAAAGAGAAAAAGAGAAAAAAATAATCGAATATTTTTAGTAGAGGTAGATATTAGTATAGAATTAAATAATTTCAAAGAATTTGGTTAATATTAATAATTGTGATATTAAAAACAAAAAATAATTAAAATCTTTTATTATTAATAAAAATAAAAGTAAAAATGATTATTTAAATTATTTCTTGAATTGAATTAAGGATTTATAATATAGTATTAGATATTTAGAAATCTTTTGATAGTTATAGAAATATTCTAAGTTAATATTTTGATATTAAAACTTTTTATAATATTATATAAAATCTTTGTGTTTTATATATATAATTAGAATATAATGTAATATTTTTTTTAATAAATTTAATTTTAAAAGAAGTTTAATTATATAGATCAAATTTTATTTGTTATAAATATTTGAAAGAATAAATTATTATTTTTTTTATTAAAATTATTCTATTTAATTGTAAAGTTTTTTAATAATAATTCTTATTTTATTGATAATAGATATTAAAGTAAATCCTAGATTTCAAATGAGTTTATAGATTCTAAGATTGATGAGTTTATTAATGATTTTATTTTTCTCAATATTTATATATTTAAAGAATTAGTGAATTTTAATATTAAAAATCTATATAGTATTTTGATAAATATAAAAAGCTTATTGAAAAGAATTGGATATATTGTTGTATAAATATTAAATTATTGAGATATTATTGATATAAAATTATAAATATTATTTATTAAATAAAAAGATTTTTAAAGTATATTTGAGGTTTATATACATTTCGATTATTTTTGAATTAAAGATATATAAAATATTATTAATTGAGTTTAAATTAATAGCAATTTGCTTTTTATTTTGATATATTATATATTTATATTTAATAAATTTCTTTTTATTAATGATTTGATTAGAATTGTTTGAGAAGATTGAGATTTTATTAAAAAGAAAATAAAACTATTATTCTTTAAAATTAATAATTGTTGTTTTCTTATTAATACTTTTTATTGAATTTATTTGATATTTTGGAAAGAAATATAGAGATTATAATGTGGGATGTATGATATTAGAAAGAATTATTTTTAAATATTGAATTTCGATTTTAGATTTCTATTATTAATTAATATCTTTATTTTTAATGATAAATAGAAATATAATTTAATAAATTATAAAATAAAAGATATTTATTGATTGATTGAATATATATAATAAAACAAAATTTGATTTTATTTAATATTATATTAATAAATAAAATGTTCATATTTTTAAAAAAAAAATTATTAAAATAATCTTTTAAATCGAAAATGTATTTTTAAATATTAGAATGAATATTTATTTTAATAGATTGATATATTAATTTATTTAAAAAAAACAATAAAGTTGTGAATAATATATTGGATATAAAATGATTTTCTTTTATTATTGAATTATATTTCGATTTTATATATAAAAAAGGGAATGATATAGATAATAACAACTTTATATAAAGCTGAAATTAAAAAGTTATTAATTATTTTTATGAGATTGTAAATATAATATGCTATTATTTAAACTTTAATAATTCTTATAATTATATATTTTTAAAAAAAAAGTTTTTTATTAAATCAAATTTTTAATTATTTTAAAATAGATTATATTTCATTTTTAATTATAATAATCAATATAATAATAAACTTTTTATTAATAATATAAAAAGGAATATAATCCCCTCTTTTTTTAATAAAATAAATTATTTCGAATTTCTTAAAAATAAAGACAATCTTATTATTATTGTTTTATTCAAGAATCTTTTTTATATTATTTATTAGAGTAAAAATGTTGATATTTAGAAATTAGAAAGCTTAATATAAATAGAAATTATTAGTATATTTAAAGTATAATTTTGTATTTTATAATATAAATTCAATTAAATATAGTATATATAGAACTAAGAAGAAAAGAAAGTTTTATAATATTCTATATACAATCTTATAATTAAATATAATCGAATTCTTTAAATAGATTCGAATGTATTGATTAATAAAAAAGAAATCAATTAATTTTAAAAAAATCAAAAATTAATTTTATTTAATTATTCTTTTTAATAATCTTTATTTTAGAAATATATTAAAGATATTTTAAATATCTATAATGATTATAATAATTTTTAATTCTTAAAAAAAAAAATTTATATTGTATATAAAATAGATAATCAAATCTATAATAATTTTTAAAAAAAAAGCTTTCTTATATTATAAATTAAGAATATTATTGATTAATATAATCTATATTAAATAATAAATTATAATTCTTTTTAAGCCTTTTGAAATACAAAAAATAAATATAATTAATTATTAAAAATAAATAAAAAATCTATTCTTTTTATTAATTTTGAATAATATAATTATTTCAATAAATTTTTAGATTTGTAGAATAAAATTAAATATTAAATATTAATTATAAAATCTATATAAAGTATTATCAATTATTAATTAATAGATTTTAAATATTTATTTTATAATATAATTGATATCTGAAAAAATATTGAAAATTTTAATGATATTATATTCAATCTTTTCTATTGAAATAGATTGAAATCATTTCAGAATATTCAATCTATTCCAATTTTTGAGAAAGATTATATTTAAAATTATTAAAAATATTGAAATGATGAAGGATTTTTTTATATAAAATTTCAACTTTTTTTTATAATATCTTTAATAAGATTTTTATTAATAAATAATAGAAACAATTTCAGATTAGATTTTAGTTTATATTAATTAATAATTTTATAAAATTCCTTATTATTTTTGATTTTATTTATAATATTTTTTGAATAATTATATTTTGTTTATTAAATTACTCTATAAAAAATTTGAATTATTTAGTAAATATTTTTATTCGAGGTATTATATTTAAAGAAATAATTCTGATATATTTCCTTATATTTAAGGATTTATTATAATTTAGTTTTATTATTTTCTTTATTAGATTTATTAATTATATAAATAATAGTATTTATTATTATTATAAAGTCTATTATGTATATTTCAATTATTATTTTATTTATAAAAAAGAAATTAAAAAAACAGATTATATTGATGTATATTAGGTTAAAGAGTTTTTTTAATTTCGTTTTTGGGATTTTGTAATAGTATTGTTTTAATAGGATTATATTCTATTTTAGAATAATAATAATTTGTATTTTGTGATTTAAATTATTATATATATCTTTCTTAATAATAATTTTAATAAAAAAAATATTTGAAAAAATGAGATTAATTATATAATTAGCTTTATATATAAACTTATTAAAGATATTAATAAAATCTATATTATTATTATTAAATTATTATATTAAATTCAAACTCTTATATTTAAATTGTATTTTTGATTTAAATATATAATATTAAATATTGAAATCGCTTTTTATTAAATATTAAAATAATAAAATCAAATAGAATATAAAATCAATTATTTTATTATTATCTAATTAATAATATAAATTGAATATAGTATTTCTATTTATATTAATTTAAAAAAAGTTTTTATTATATATAAAATAATATTGTTATATATATAAATTAATATTTTTATATATATATATTATAATCTAAAAATAATCTAACTCTTCGAAATTCTCAAAATCTTAAAAGTTTATTGGAATATAATAATTATAACTCAAGTGATTTTGAATTTATATATTAATAACTATTTAAAATTCTTGAATATATATAATATTGATTTATTAGATATTAAAAATTAGAAAAATTATTATATATACAAAAATACTTTTATCAATATTAATCTAATAAATCTAAAAATTATATTATTGAATCTATTGATTATAAATTATATTATAAAATTTATTATATTATATTAATATTAATAAAATATTTTTTCAAAATCGAATATATTAAGTTTATTAAAATTTTATATATAATAAAAAATATTTTTATCCTTTTTTTTATTTATTTTTAAATATAATCTAAAAACTTTTATTTAAAAAAAAAAAAATTTAGATTATAATTATAGAAACTTATATTTAATTCTAAACTAAAATCTGATTAATAATAAAAAAATAAATTTAATTTATTTATATTAAATAATAATATTAATATATTTATATTTATTAATAGATTTTATAATTATAATTATTAGAAATATCAAATATTTTTATTTCAAAAATTTTAATAAATATATTAATTATTTTATATTAAATCTTCCTTATTTTTTGAATAATTTTAAATTTGTTTTTGATAAAAAATATTATAATATCGTTTTTATATTAAAGAACAATAGAATATTTGTTATATCCAATCTCAAATAGATTATAATAATTAATATATTTGAATAATACTATATATAATCAGTACCTACTAATTTTTTATTTATATTTATTCGATGGCCGCAATGGATGTAGAGAGGGAGTTGATTGTATCTAGAGGGGGAACAGTATTCTTAGCAGCCTGAGCCTTGTCTATCATAGTTGCCCCATTGTTTAGATTTATAAAGAAAGTGGGGATTTCTGCGATTGTATAGTTATATCAGATCTCTAGGATGATTAGGGATATAATATCTAATATTTATAATATTTTTTATTAATTGTATTTATTATAAAATAAATTGCAAATATTGTTAATTGTAGGAATAATAATTTAATCTATAATTATAAACAAGATTATTGAGATATTGATTAAAAAGAAACTTTTGATAATTTCTATAAAATATTATTAGAAAATAAAGATAGAAAATTGATTGAATAAAATCAAAGATTTGTATTTAACAAACAATTTCCAATTCTAATATTGAATATAATTTGAGATAGAATTTCTTTTTAATATAAAATTATAAAAGGGTTTTTCAGATTATATATTTCTAAATTTAAAGAATATATTATTTTTAATATTATTTATATTATTAAATTTAATTATTTTCATAAAGATTTTGAAGTTAATAATAGACATAATATAAATAAAAGATTAAATATAAATATTAAAAAATATAAAGGAAATAATAATATCAATAAAAATAATAGTAATTATAAAATTAATTATAAAGCTAATAAGTTCCTTTATAAAAACTATATTAGATATATTTATATAAAATATTATAAAAATATTAAATAATATTATAAGGTTTATAATAATTATATATTTGCTTTTTATATTATATTCAAAAATATCAAATTGCTTTTTGATAATATTTGATATATTCGAAATAATATTTTGATTATAATAATTAATTTCGAAAAAAGAAAACATTTGAATATTCATTTTATTTCTTCTTTTTTAATTATATAAAATTGATTAAAGTTAAATAGAGATTATAAATCTGATAAATATATAAATCTAAAGTTTAATAATTATAAAAAGCGATTTAATATTATAAATTTATTATTTAATAATATTGTTGTAAAAATAATTATTAGATTAAATAAAAAGATTTATAAAGGATATAGAGAATTAATTTTATGTAACAAAATTGAAAATACGAAGATACCTCGATTTTGGGATGTTGTATCGATCTGTATGAGTTCTTTATAGAATCCCGAAAAACTGAAAAGAATTTTGAACTTTCTGAAAATCAGAAAGACTCAGAAAATATCTGAAACATTTGAGATTCTGAGAATAAATGAAAATATAAAACTCTATCACCTTTTTACGAAATTCTTGAAACTAACAGAAATTTCGAAAATTCAAAAGATCTGAAAGATTTTGAAAAGATTTGAAACTCTTAAAAGTTTTAAAGATAATTTATTTGCATTTACTTATTAAAGAAAGATGATTTCAACAGATATTCTTTTATTGTGTATTAAATATAAGCTATGCAATGTAATATTAATTGTTTTTAAAATAACTAATTGAATTTTTTTTTATATAAAAAACCTGAAGTATTATATAAAAAAAGAGTTTATTTAGTAATATAGGAAATATACATTAATTGTATTCTCTAGGTATTATTTGGAATAGAGTTTGTTTTTGGAAGGAATGTTAAATTACTTTCGTACCCCTAAAAACCTAAAATATTACTTTCACATTATTAAAAGTATTTCAAATTTACTTTTATATTATTTAAATTATATTCTTTTCAAATTAAGATCTATATATAAAATCTATAATTGAAAATTGAAAATTTAAAATTGAAAACTGAAATCTAAAATCAGAATATGAAATAAAAAGCTGAAATCTAAGATTTAAAATATAAAATCCAATTTATTAGATTTATTTTCTAATTTCTAAATATAAATTCCAAGTATATAATATAATATTAATTCTCCAATATAAATTTTAGCTTTCGACTTTTATAAATTTTAATTTTAAAAATTATAAATTCTTATCTAAAAATTATAGAATCTAAATAATATAAAAGCAAATTTAAATCGATTCTAATAATGTAAGAGTAAATAAATTCATTTTTAGTAGTATTAGAGTAATTTACTATTAGAAGGAATTGTTTTTTTCAATATTCTTTTTAATATTTTTCTGATATATTTTGATTTATTGATTCAGAAAGATATTAAAAATATTTTGCGAAAATGTTTTATAGATAATCTAAAAACCTAACATTATAAAAACATTTTCTATTCTTAGTTTTCTTTTGATTGAGTTTTAGAAATGAAATAGCAAGTATGTCAATAATCTGAATAATATCAATTCAATTGTATGTTAATAGAATTTCATAAATATACTACAATCTAAGTGAAATTTAGTATCTTAAAAGCTTTCAAAGTTTTAAAGTTATTTTTAGAAGTTAGTTATTTAATAAATTGTTTTAAAAAAATTAAACAAAAAGAATTATTAGAATTATACAAAGTAATGATTAATAAAAAATATAGATATATATAAAATATAAGACTTTTTGTTAATCCCTTTAAAATTTGTTTCTAAGATTATTATATATATAAAAATACTTCAGTATGGGAATAATGATTATTCTGATGTCGACCTAACACCGATGCTTGTAACAATCATTAATTATATCATAATTGATTTTTAAGATCTGATAAATCCTGAAAAGCTTGAAAATTTTCGGATTATAATATATACAAGAAGATTAGTTTCTAGGTGTAATAATATTAATCTGTGTATAATAATAAAAGTTTCAGATTAATATTAATAATATCATTATACTCGATTTCTATTATTGATTGAAATTTGAATAAATAACAAGTGATAATTCTGATTTTATACTGTTAATACAAATTTAACACTATATTTCTAAACTAAAAATCAAAATGAAATAAAGGATTCAAAGTTAATATACTATTTCAATAATAATAATATAGATTTTACGAATATTTATAATGAATTCTTTTTAAAAGCAAATATCTCTTTGATTTTTCTTTTGTTGAAAAATGTATATATATTAATTCAAATTATAAGTTCTAAATTGTTGTCAATTCAGTATAAGATATAATTTTATTGGAATAATATTATTAATGAAATCTCAAAAATGAAAATCAATAGATTTTTGTATTAATGTAGATTAATAGAATCTGTTTGTAGAGCTTTTCTTTTTTAATTAACAATTATTGAATAAAAATATATAAAATTGATATTTTTATAATAATAAACTTTACTAAACATATAATTAATAAATCAACCTTAATGGGATGATTAAAAATATTAAATAATAGGAATATAATTTTAATATTAATAAAGTAATATTTCTATAATATTCAAATCTTTGAATATAATTTCCCTAATTTTTGAATTCTTAAACAGTATTCAAATCTCTATATAATATTGGTATTATATCTAATTTTGGATTTAGAAAAAAAAATATTTTGTAGAATTATATTGAAAATTCAATATAACAATATTATAAAAGTTTGGATATAATTCTAATAAAATAAATCATATAATATAAATATACAAAATGAAATTTTATTTATAGATAGTTTTATACCACTATAATTTGATTTCGAATATTATTTCGAGGATTAATATATATCTTTTCAATTATTTGAATTATTTAAATGATTTATTTATAAAACAATATTTAAAAAATAATTCTGAATTTATAGAAATCATTATACATTGAATAAAAATCGAATATAATAAATGATAAGATCATTCGAAAGGTGATTAGTGATTTATTTCTAATTCAATTCTCTAAATTTATTTTTTATTTTTTATAATAATATTTGTTTTCATCGAAGTTTATTTTAAGAGATTGTTAATTATTCTATATTATTAGCTTCCAAGGATTTTATCACTTTTTTGTAACTAGAAATAACAATACTCTTACTAGCACTCTTTATAGTTATTTTTAATATTATTCAAGATTTCTATGATACTTATATTACACAGCTTTCAAAATGTTAAGTTTAAGGTTCGTTTTTCCATTATTGATTAGGAATTTTGAAGTTATTCGAAGATCTAAAGCTTTTTGAAAGAATGCTTTGTACACTAGCTAAAATGTGGTAAATACAATTAAAAATAATAGTAATACTACTAGTAATAACGATAATAACGATAACAATAATAACAATAATAACAATAATAACAATAATAACAATAATAACAATAATAACAATAATAACAATAATAACGATAACAATAATAACAATAATAACAATAATAACAATAATAACAATAATAATAATAATAACAATAATAACAATAATAACAATAATAACAATAATAACAATAATAACAATAATAACAATAATAACAATAATAACAATAATAACAATAATAACAATAATAACAATAATAACAATAATAACAATAATAACAATAATAACAATAATAATAATAATAACAATAATAACAATAATAACAATAATAACAATAATAACAATAATAACAATAATAACAATAATAACAATAATAACAATAGTAACAATAGTAACAATAATAATGATAGTAATGATAATAATGATAATAATGATAATAATGATAATCTATTAATTTCGCTGGCCTTTTGCTTCTAGCTCGTGTAATAGTAGTAGTAATAATATTTATTAATATCCAGCGAGCCGGCATAAAGCTAGCCCTAGGAATCTCTTGAGGAATATAAGGATATATTAAACTATAGATTTAAGATAATACTATAGAAAGCAGATCGTATATATAGAAATTAGAAGATCTATTTGAATAACTCTTTCTCTATCAATTGAGATAGAGCTAATAATATTCAAAGATTTCGAAAAATTAGATATAGTTCTGAAGAACTAGTGAATATATATTATAAAAGCAAATATTTATATTAATAATTGAAGCCAATTATATATACATATATAAGTGATCTTTATTATCTCCCTAATTACTATTTAAATAAAATAAAGAAGAAATAAAACATTCATTTAAAAAAAAGGAGAAAAAGAAAAAGAAAATATTACTATTAATAAAACCAAATACTAAAATAAAACCATATTGTTCCAAGAAATTTAATCAAAATTAATAACTAGGATATCAGAAAGAAAAGATAATTAAAACCTTTCATTATTGAAATCGATAAAAATAAAAATAATTATTTAAATTATGTTCCAAATTGAATTATCGATTTTCAACAAAATATTAAATATTCAAATGTTTTCTAATATCTATAGAAATAGTTCAAATTAATATCCTGATACTTAAATCACCTATAATAATATTATACAAAATCTCTATATTCTAAATATATAATAAGAATATAATATAATATAATATTCTTTATAATAAACTTAATTCTGAAGAAAGTTTTATTATATAAACTAAATTTTATTTATTATATATTTCTAATAGAATAAATTATTGTTTTTGTTATTAATATTTTTTCAAATAAAAATCGAGTTTTTTAATTATAATACTAATTCTATTGATAATAGATTTTGAAATAGATTTTAAATTCTAAATAGATTTGTAAAAACTGAAATTAACGAATTTATTAATTGCCTTGTTTCTTTTAATTGTAATATATCTAAAAAATTAATGGATTTTAATATCAAAAGTTTATATAATATATTAACAAATATAGAAAGTTTATTATAAAAAATCTACTATATTACTATATAAATACTAAATTATCAAAATAATATCTATACAAAGCTATAAATATTATAAATTAAATAGAAATATTTAAAAAATATATTCAAAACTTATATATACTCTAATTATTTCTATATCAAAAATATGAGGAATAATATTAATTATATTAAAGTTTATAATAAAAAAATTTATTCTAATAAATTATAGATCTATACCCTATAAGTTTTTATTTTATTTTATTTTCACTTTATTCAAAACAATTCGAAAAAAATAAGATTTTATCAAAAAGAAATTGAAATTATTACTTTTTGAAATTAATTAAAATAATTTCTTTATCAATACTCTCTATCAGATTAATTTTATATTTTAATAAAAAATATAAAAATCTTAATATAAATTATACAATATTGAAGAAAAAATCCTTAAATATTGAACTTTTATTTTAGGGATTTATTAATATCTGATTCCTTTATCTCTGAAAATAAATATGAATAGTATCCAATAAATTATAAAATATAAAGTATTTATTATCTAAATATATATCATAAAATAAAACTTGATATTATTTAATATAATATTGATTAAAAGAATATTTGAATTTCGAAATAAAAATATTAAAATTTGGAAATTTGGAAATCTAATAAAGATATAGATTATTAGTGTATTTAAAGTAAAGTTTAATATTTAATAAAATAAATTCTTTTAAATATAATATATAATATAATAAAGAAAAAAATGAATCCTGAAATATTTTGTATTTTATATTATAATTAAGTATAATCGAATTCTCTAATTTTATTTTTTTAAATAGATTAAAAAAAAACAATCTTTATATTATAAATAAAATAAGTAATTATATTTATAATTGTTCTTTTAAATAAAACTCCTTTATATTATAAACTGAAAATTCTATTAATTAATATAATCTATATTACAATACTAGAGCACAGATAGTTGTCGCCCAGGATTTCCCTGGATTTTGATCTTAACTATAATTTATTCAATCTATATTATTAAATCAATTATTCAGTATTATATTTTAAATCTTTTAGAATATCTTGATTTATAAATATATATTAATACAATAAAATTCTATAAAAATAATTCAATTGAATTATTTAATATTTCATATATCAGTTCTTTATTGTAATATAAACCTCAATTCTATTTCCTATATTAGTTTCTAAACTTATAATAATTCATTATTCAATATATCCCAAACTATTTATAGAATACTTTCTAGTCTTTATTTAATATATTTCGATTAACTTTTATTTATTGCAATATCCAAAAACATCTCAAAAATATATACTTTTAGATATTACCAAATATACTTTATAAAATTGAAATCGGAACTATAAGGAAACTAGAAATTGATCAAAGGAATACCTTTTTCCTGAAACTAAATTAGTATCTTATAAACTCAATATATAGAAATATTATTCTATATAAATTGATACTCTTTATTTAATTCCTTCCAATAAAGAACTATTTCTTTATTAAAAATCTTGAAATAAAAGTTGATATTATATTCAAACTTTTTACTCTCGAAATCTTTATCTATAATATATAATTTGCTTCTTTTAATATTACAAAAACCTCCTTATATTATAACCTTCATATTCTTATATATATTATAAATTTCAATTATATTCTAATCCCATTTCTAAATTAAAAAATAAAATATCCATTCTTACTTTTTCCCTTTTCTTTATTCTATAAAATATTCATTTGATTAGAAAACTAATCCTTATTCTTTCACTATTTATTCTTTAAAATTTAAACACCAAATTAACCTTTTAATAATATATTTTTCTATAAATTCAAATCTTTTCTTAGCTTTTCAATTAATGATTCTATATATCTTAAGAATCCTTTTGATAATATCCCTTTTGATTTTCAATCTATAAATTATAATTATTTTCTAATAGATTAATTTAAACTATAAATATATATATTATACTATTTTATATTTTTATTTATTTATATAAAACTTTCTTCTATACTTTTTAAATAGATCTTTTTTATTATTATATAATTCGTTTATTTTAATAATATAAGATATTATTGTATAAGTAATTTCCAAAGTATTTACAATCTTTATAAGAATAATGTTTATTAAGGTTATTCCTGATATTCTATTTCTATTATATAAATTGAAATACTTCTAAAAAACATTATTATTATTAATTGATTTTAATAAAATATATATTGATAATATAATTAAAGAAATAAGTTATAAGTATTGAAAGCAATATATAGAAAATAATAAGATTTATGTGTTTTGATTATTATCTATACATGATTACTATAATTAACAAAATAATAATTCTTTTCAAATTCTTTAAGATATAGAAAATAAAAATAATTAATCTTTAAAAATAAACAAAAGATCTATTCTTTGTATTATTCTTAAATAATATAATAATTCTAATAAGTTTTTAAATGTATAGAAAGAAGCTAAATATTATATAACAATTATATAAACTATAAATAAAATATTTAATTATTGATTCACAAATTTTGAATATATATATTATAATATAATTTGTTTTTAATAAAATATTAGAAATCCTAATTATATTGTGTTTTATTTTTTCTATCAATATAAATAAAGATTATTTTAAAATATTTAATTTATTTCAATTTTTAAATAGATTCTATTGAAAATTATCTATAATAATGAAATAAATGAAAATCTCTTTATATAAAACCTCAGCTTGTTTTTAAATATCTTTGATGAAAGTATTATTGATATATAGAAATAATAGTTTCAAATTAATCCTTAGTTTGTATTAGTTAAGAATCTTATGAAACTTTTTGTTATTTTCGATTCTATTTATAATATTCTTTTAATAATTGTATTTTATTTATAATATTCTTTTAATAATTGTATTTTATTTAATATATAATAATATCAAGATCCGAGTTATTAATAGGATTTTCTTTTTGGAGATATATTTCTAGAAGTAATTCCGATAAGTTTTTTTATATTCAAAGATTTATTATAATATTGCTTTTCTATTTTCTTTATTAAGTTTATTAATTATATATATAGTAAAATTCATTATTATTGTAAAACTGATAATATATATTTTAATTATTTCTTTATTGATTAAAAAGAAAAGATGGAGAAGGCAGATTATATCGATTTAAATTAAAATAGAAAATTTATTTAATTCTAATTTCTGGATTTTGTAATAATATTATTCTAAAAGGGTAATATCATGTTTTAGAATAATAAAAACTTGGGTTTTGTAATTTAAATTATTGTATAATTGTTTTCTAATAATAATATTAATAAAAAAGATATTTTAAGAAATAAGGCTAATAATATATTCTATTCAATAAATAAAGTTATTAAAAATATTTTAAAATCTATATTACTATTAATAAATCAATATACAAATTCTAAATCTTTTTATTTTAATTATATTTTTAATTCAAAGATATAATATTGAATATTGAAATCGCCTTTAATCAAATAATATATTAATAAAATAAAATAGGAAATATAATCTGTTGTTTTATTTATATTTAATTAATAATATAAATTAAGGATAATATTTCTATTTATATTAATTTAAAGCAAATTCTTATTATAAATAAATTAATATTATTATATATATAAAACTATATTTTTATATATATATTTTATAATCTAAAATCAATTAAACTTTTTAGGATTTATAAAATCTCAAAAATCTATTAAGGTATAATAATTGTAATCCAAATAATTTTATATTTATATATTTATAAATATTTAGAATTTTTAAATATATATAATATCAATTTATTGAAAATTAAAGATTATAAAAATTGTTATATATAGAAAAAAACTTTTATTAATATTGATTTGATAGATTTAAAGATTGAATTATTTGAATAATCGAATATAAGTTTTATTATAGTAGTAGTAGTAAACTTTTAATCGATTCGATTTATATATAGTTATATTAAAATTATACAAAATGTTTATATTTATATAATTCTAACAGAATAAAATAGATAGAAAAAGAAAAAAAATCTATCCCTTTTCGAATTTCTTTATTAGATTTTTGAACAATTTTTTTAATAATCCTTTTCAAATTTTTTGAATTATTTATAATATATACCTATCCTATTCAAGAACCTTTTATTTGTAGATCTCTCCAATATACTTATAAAAACTTTATATTATTTATTTTATTACAACAATTTCTTTTTTTCTTATCCAATTTTTTTCGAAATATTATAAAAATTATAATTAATTATAATATCATATCCTCTTTAAAGATTTGGATTTATTTTTTTAAGTTTTTGAGTTTTTTTTTAAAAAGTTATTTTTTTATTATAATCTCTTTAATTTATTATTTATAAGATTTATATCTATCTTTTCTTAATATACATTGATAATATATAATTTTCTCTTAAACTTATTTTTTATATTTTTTATTATTTACTAATTATTCTATCAATATAAATAATATAATTATATTAGAATTTGTTATATTACTTTTTCAATATAAAAAACAAAATTATTATATAGAATTGAATAATTAAATAGAATCAAATAATAAATATAATAATATTAAGATATTATTATTCTTAATAATATATACTTTATATTTAAAGGATTATTATTCCTTTAATTATAATTAATAATATATTATTTGTCATATGAAATAATATCAAAATTGATATTTTTTTAATAATATTATATAAAAAGTGTTATATATCTAAATCAATATATTGTTATAAATAAAAGATTTAATTTTTCTTTTTATCTATATAAAATAATTATAAATATATTAAAAGGATATACTATTATTATATATATTAATATATCTTTTATAAAATATTTTTTGAAAAAAATAGAATCTTTTAAAAGAAATTATTTTTCATTTTCCTATATCTAAGAATTTTCTTTTTGATAATTAAAACCCCTTTATAAAACCTTCGAATACTAAAAGATTTAGATTATTACAAAAATCTATAATTTAATCATTTATTAATCATATTCGATATAATAAGATTATTATTTAGAATATATTATTAATAATTCTAATATAAATATATTGAATTTCTTTTTCGAATATTAATAACAATATCTCCTCAATCCGGATAGATATCAATTTACCAATTTCAAAAGAAGATAAAGAATAATAGTTTGCTTTGAATATAATAAAGATTAATAGGTTTTTCCAAAAAAATCTTTCCTTAATTTTTTTGTGTTTTTCTAAATTTTATTATAAAATTTAAAATATTATATTAATATTGACAAAAGTTTTGTTTCGTTTTTAAAGTATTTAATTTATTAAGATTAAAAATTGAATAGAATTTGTTCTTTTTAAAGATTTTTAATAATAAAATGATAAATATTTAAATTATAATTATAAAAGCTTTAAATTGTTTTTGGGCTGTGGTTTAATTAAATATAGAAAAACCTTATATTTATTCATATACAATAATAATCTTATCATATTTATGTTTGAAAATAGATATTATAATTACAGAAACATCAGATATTTTTATTTCTATAAATTGAATAATTGAATTGATTATTTTATATTAAATCTTTTTTATTTTTTGAATAACTTTGAGTTTGTTTCTAATAAAGAAATAGATACTATTATTTTATTAGTATAAAGTAATAGAATATCTATTATAACGGATTTCAAATAATTTATAATAATTGATATATTAAACAAATATAATATAATTCATATCAATAAGATTTATATGCTTTTCCATTCTATTATTACAATAAATATAGCAAATAATTCATTAATATTATATTAGAATATGGTATCCTCAACGACCAGAATTATATTAGAAAATAATATACTTCTTTTTAATAAATTAAAAAAGATTATTAATGTTGAAAAAAAAAATTTATTTCAATAAATTAAATGATTCAAATAATCTTATTAATATATTCATTGATTTTAGAATTCAAGGATTTAATGTAAACTAAAAGTTTCTTAATTTGAATATACATTTTATTAATAATAAAAATTTTATTTATTATCATCAATTTATTATTTAGATTTAAAGATTAAATAAGAATTTCTACAATAATACAATTATATCAAATCTCGAAAATCATTAGAAATATGATATCTAATATTTATAAAACATTTATTAATTATATTCATTGAAAAACAAATCACCAATATTATTATTTATTTAAATAAAAATTATATTTAAAATATTAACTTAAAAAAAGCTCTGAGTAATTTCTATAAATCTTTATTATAAAAAGAAAATCAAAAGATTGATTAAATAAAATAGAAAATTCATATTTCACAAAGAATTTTCAATTTTAATATTAAATACAAATTGAAATAATATTTTTATTCAATATAAAACTATAAAAAGTGCTTTTAAATAATAAAATTCAAGATTTGTTAAATATTATATTATTTTTGAAATCTTTAATATTATTAAGCTTTATTATCTTTATAAAGATTTGAAATTTATAATAAATATAACATAAATAATAAATTGAATATAAATATTAAAAAAAAACAATAATATTGATAAAAATTATAATGATTATAAAATTGATAATTAAACCCATAAATTCCTTTAAAAAGATTATATTCAAAATGTTTATAAACAATGCTATAAAAAAAAAGTCAAATAAAATTATAAAATCTAAAATAATTATACATTTATTTTTGATATCATATTCAAAAATATTAAACTACTTTTTAATAATATTTAATACATTTAGAATAATATAGAAATTGTTTTGATTACAATAATTAATATTTAAAAATTAAAAGAAATAAATATTTATTTTATTTTTACATCTTTTATTTATATATTTAATATTAAATTAATTAAAAATTATAAAACTTCTAAATATATAAATCTAGGATTTTATAATTGAAAAGAATACTTTGGAATTTTAAATCTATTATTTAATAATATTATCATAAAAATAACTTCTGGATTAAATCAAAAGATTTAAAGAAATATAAAAAGTATTTTTATAAATCTAAAAATTGAAATTCCAAAAATATTTCAATTTTTGATTGTTGTGTTGGTCTGTTCTAGCTCGTGTAGGGGCGTCGAAGGCGCCTTCAAGCTCAAATCTAATAAATCTGGTAAATCTACTAATTCTAATAATAAATTTCATAAATTTAATAAGTCTGATAAGTCTGATAGGTCTGATAAATCTAGGAAATCTGATAAATCTAGGAAATCTAATGAATCAAATAATAAATCCATGAATGAATCTAATTATAAGTCTGATACCAAATCTAATTCCCTTTTTAATAAATCTTTAATTAATTTTTATTAATTCTATTGACCCTAGAAGCCTACGATTTCTCATCTTTTCCGTTGCATTCTCAAATCTCCAAATCAATCAGAAACATTTATTTCATCCTTTGAAACTTCGATTCAAATCTTCAATTCAACTTTTCAATTTGATTCTTGAATCAATTCTTTCTTCAATAAACCACAACTTATTGATACAAACATTACATTATCAAAAATCTTTAAATTCAAAAAATAGTACAATATTTTCTATATTCAATTTAGAAATCTTTGTTTGAGTCCTAATTTGTCAACTAATTCAATAATTCAATTGAATTCTGTATTTTGATATTCTCGTGTCAATCATTCGTAGCCTTCTAAAACATTCGGTTTTTAGGTGGTTATAACCCGTATTTTAAATCCTGTTTGTTAGGGATAACCTTTTTTATGATTTTCTTTTTTTTTAATCTTTTTTTTTCTAAATATGGGTTTTATAAGAGTGAGTAATAGAGCTTATAAGGTATAGATATAGAGAGTAATTAGTTGTATATCAATAATATCTTAATATGTTAGAGATACATATACTTCATTTGATTGAAAATATATGCCAAATATTGTTATTCAGTTGCAAATTACATAATATGAGTGTATAATGAGAGTAATATTTAAACTTCCTACTTGTGCCATTAAGGCAATAAAAATAATAGACAAACAATATTACAATGAATGTTTGAATCTCAAAAAGCTTTTGAAATTACTTTTATAGATGGTAATTTAAAGACAAGTACTATTGAAAATTCGAATTTTTTGTATTATGATATATTGAATAAAATCTAATTATTTTTTAAAAAAAGAAGATTAAAAATAATGAACGGTCATATAAAATCATACATTGTTCCAAAATTAATATTTTTTATATTCATGATAATATACTACGAATCTTATAAAATAGATCAACGTTTTAGAGGAAAAGGTTCTCACTTGATTCATTATTATGTATGATTTTGAATAAATCTTATTTGATTGAAGTAAACCAAATACTATGATTCATTTCAATAAAAAAAAGGCTCAACATATATAATTCGAAATACAATTTATAATTAAAAGTAGATTCTTTCTGAAGCTATATAAAAAAACAAAAATATTTAATATAGAATGAGATTTGAAGTTTAATAAAAAGGAATAGAGGAAGATATACATAGATTTTATTAAATGGGAGTTTGTTAATAAACCACTTTCTACTGGTAAATTTATATTTACTAAAAGAAAGTTGAATTGAATGGTTGAAGTGCATTTTTGAAGGGTTTAAATGATTAAAACGAGGGTTTTGATCGGTTTGACGTTCTAGAGACAAGAGAAAAGAGATAGGAAACTTTAGGCTTTGAAATAGAAGGAATTAAGAAGGTGATTATGAGAAGGATCGAAAACAGAATCAGAAAGAGAATTAAAAAGAGATTCAGTCTTCAAAATTTAGAAAAAGGATTTGGAGGTAGATTTAGAGTTAAATTTAAAATTGAATCTGTGATTGATTAAAAGTCAGGTTTGAACTTGGATTTATTGACCTCATCGAATTTATCAGATTTCCTTTGACTTTTAAGCTTAACGGTGCGTTTGACGCTTCTGTTCAAGTCAAAAGCGAAGGGCGAAAGATTCAACACCTATATGCAGTGCCCTTCACAAACCTTTAATTCTTTTGTTAGGATTTGGAGAACTTAAATTGAACTTATTAATATCTATTTATTCGAAGATATATAATATATTTATATTTGTTTTATTTTTAGAAAGATTTAATCTTATTAATTATTTTTATTAATATCTCCATGACTTTTTTGTACTAAATCTTTTTTTTAGATATATAAAGTTTATTATAAAATGAAGAAAAGTAATACTAGAATAAAAAGATTTATTAAAAAAAATTGGATTTTTCAAATTTTCAAATTTATTTATATAATATAGTAATAGTAGTAGTAGTATTTATTAATATTCATCGAGCCGGCTTAAGACCAACCCTAGAAACCTTCTAAAGGATATAGAGATATATTAAATTATGGATTTATTTAATATTTTAAAAAGCAATTTATATATATATAAATCAGAGTTTATTTAAGTAATTCCTTTTTTATTAATTAAAAGAAAATTAGTAGTATATTAGGATTTCGAAAAGCTAGATATAATTCTTTAAAAATAAATGAATATAATATTATAAAAGTGTATATTTATAAGGTATATTAGTATTAAATGGAATTTCTATTGTATCCTTTAATTATTATCTAAATTAAATAAAAGAAAAGTAAAATTTAATTGAAAAGAAGAAAAGAAAAAAGGAAGAAAAATAAAAAGAGAAAAAGAGATAATTAAATATTCTTAATGGGAATCGATGTTGATATAAAATTGAGTGATTTTAAAGAACTTGATTAATATTAATAATTATAATATTAAAAATAAGAAATAATCAAAGTCTCTTAGTATTAATAAAAATAGAAATAAAAATAATTGTTTAGATTATTTCCTGAATTAAGTTAATGATTTATAATATAATATTAGATATTTAAAAATCTTTTGATAATTATAGAAATATTTTAAATTAATGTTGTAATATTAGAATTTTCTATAATATTATATAAAATCTCTATATTCTATATATATAATTAGGATATAATATAATTTTTTTTTTAATAAATCTAATTCCAAAAGAAGTTTAATTATATTAGCAAGATTCTATTTATTATAATTATTTAAAAGAATAGATTGTTTTCTTTTATTAGAATTATTTTATTTAATTATAAAACCTTTTAATAATAATTTCTATTCTATTAATAATAAATATTAAAATAGATTCTAAATCTCAAATGGATTTGTAAGTTTTAAAATCAATAAGTTTATTAATAGTTTTATTCCTTTTAATATTTATATATTTAAAGAATTAATAAACTCTAATATTAAAGATTTGTAGAATATTTTAATAAATAAAAAAAGCCTATTAAAAAGAATCAAATATATTGCTATATAAATATTAAATTATTAAGATATTATTGATATAAAATTATAAAATATTATTTATTAAATAAAAAAGTTTTTAAAGTATATTTGAAATTTATATAAATCTTAATTGCCTTTGAATCAACAATATACAAAATATTATTAATTAAATTCAAACTAATAATGATTTACTCTTTATTTTAATATAATATATATCTATATTCAATAAGTTTTTTTCTATTAATAATTTGTTTAGAATTATTTGAAAAGATTGAGATTTTATTAGAAGAGAAATAAAATTATTATTTTTTGAAGCTAATAACTATTATTTCTTTATTAATACTTTTTATCAAATTTGTTTGATATTTTAAAAAGAAATATAAGGATTATAATATAAAATATATAATATTAAAAAGGATTATTTCTAAATATTAAATTTTGATTTTAGGTTTTTATTATTGATTCATATCTCTAATAATAAATAAAAATATAATTTGATAAATTATAAAATGGAAAATATTTATTGATAAAATATATATAATAAAATAAAGCTTAGTTTTATTCAATATTATATTAACAAATAGAATATCTATATTTTTAAGAAAAACAATTATTGAAATAATCTTTTAGATTAGAAATATGTTTTTAAATATTAAAATAAATATTTGTTTTAATAGATTAATATATGAATCTATTCAAAAGAAAATAGCAAAATTATAAATAATATATTAAATATAAAATAGTTTTGTTTTATTATTGAATTATATTTTGATTTTTTATATAAAAGAAAAAACAATATAAATAACAATAGTTTTATATAAAATCAAAACTAAAAAACTATTGATGGTTTTTGTAAAATTATAGATATAATATATTGTTATTTAGATTTTAATAGTCTTTATAATAATATATCTTTTAAAGGAAAATCTTTTATTAAATTAAATTCCAAATTATTTTAGAGTAAATTGTACTTTATTTTTAATTATAATAATCAGTATAATAATAAGCTTTTTATTAATAATACAAAAGGAAATATAATCCCTTTTTTTAATAAAATAGATTATTTCAAATTTCTTGAAAATGAAAGTAATTTTATTATTATTATTCTATTTAAGAATCTTTTCTATATTATTTGCTAAAATAAAAATATTAAAATTTAAGGATTAAAAAGCTTAATATAAATAAAGATTATTAATATATCCAAAATATAATTTTGTATTCTATAATATAAATTCAGTTAGATATAGTATAAAATAAATAAAAAAGAAGTTTTAAAATATTCTATATATAACTTTGTAATTAGATATAATTAAATTCTTTAAATAAATTCGAATATATTAATTAATAAGAAAGGATTTAATTAGTTTTAAAACATTTAAGGATTAATCTTATTTAATAATTTCTTTTTAATAACCTTTATTTTAAAAATATATTCCAAAAAAATTTATAGTAATTATAATAATTTTTAGTTTTTGAAAGAAGGTAGTTTTTATATTATATATAAAATAGATAATTAGATTTATAATAACTTTTTTAGAGGGAACTTTTTTATATTGTGGGCTAATAATATCGTTAGTTAATATGATTTATATTAAATGATAGATTATAATTCTTTTTAGATTTTTTGAAATATAAAAAACAAATATAAATAATTGCTGAAAATACATAAAGAATTTATTCTTCTTACTAATTTTAAATAGTATAACTATTTTAATAAGTTTTTAGATTTATAAAATAAAATTAAATATTAAATATTAATTATAGAATCTATATAAAGCATTACTAATTATTAACTAATAAATTTTAAATATTTATATTATAATATAATTAATATCTAATAAAATATTAAAAACCCCAATAATATTACAATTAGTATTTTTTATCGAAATAGATTGAAATTATTCTAAAATACCTAATTTATTCCAATTTTTAAGAAAGTTGTATTCAAAATTATCAAAGATATTTAAATAATGAAGGATTTTTTTATCTAAAATCTTAACGTTTTTTATAATATCTTTAATAAGGTGTTTATCAATATATAATAAAAGTAATTTCAAATCAAACTTTAATTTATATTAATTAATAATTTTATAAAACGTTTTATTATTTTTGATTCTATTTATAATTTTCTTTTAATATTTATATTTTGTTTATTAAATTATTTTATAAAAAATTTAAATGATTTAGAAAATATTCTTATTTAAGATATTATATTTATAAAGATAATCTCAATATATCTTTTTATATTCGGAGATTTATTATAATATAGTTTTATTATTTTTTTATTAAGCTTATTAATTATATAAATAATAACATTTATTATTATTATAAAATTAATTATATATATCTCAATTATTATTCTATTTATAAAAATAAATAGATTAGAAAAACAAATTATATCAATATATATTAAATTAAAGAGTTTTTCTAACTCTATTTTCAGAATTTTATAATAATATTGTTTTAATAAAATTATATTTTATGTTAAAAAAATAATAGTTTATATCTTATAATTCGAGTTATTATATATATCTTTTTTAATAATAATTCTAATAAAAAGAATATTCAAAAAAAATGAGATTAATAATATAATTAGTTTTATATATAGATTTGCTAAGAATATCAATGAAATTCATATTATTATTATTAAACTAATATATTAGATTCGAATTCTTATATCTGAATTATATTTTTAATTCGAATATGTAATATTAGATATTGAAATTGCTTTCTATCAAATATTAAAATAATAAAATTAAATAGAAGATATAGTTTATTATTTTATTATTATTTAATTAGTAATATAAATTGAATGTAGTGTTTATATTTTTATTGATTTAAAAAAAGCTTTTATATATATAGAATAATATTATTATATATATAAATCAATGTTTTTATATATATATATTATAATCTAAAAACAATTTGATTTTTTAAGATTCCTAAGATTTTAAAAATCTATTGGAATATAATAATTATAATTCAAATGGTTTTGTATTTATATATTGATAATTATTCAGAATTTCTAAATATAAATAATATCGGTTTATTTTATATTAAAGATTATAAGAATTATTATATATACAGAAATACTTTTATTAATATTAGTTTAATAAATCTACAATTTATATTATTGAATTTATTAATTATAAATTTTATTATAAGGTTTATTATATTATATTAATATTAATAAAATGTATTTTCGGAATTGAATGTATTAAGTTTATTAAGGTTTTATATATAATAAAGAGTATTCTTATTCTTTCTTTTATTTGAAGAAAAATAGATATCTGAATTATAATTACAAAAACTTATATCTAATTCCAAGCTAAAGTTTAATTAATAATACAAATAGATTTTGTTTATTCATATTAGATTATAATAATATTATACTTGTATTTCTTAATAAACTCTATAATTACAAAAATATCAAATATCTTTATTTTTAAAACTTTAATAAATATATTAACTATTTTGTATTAAATATCCCCCATCTTTTAAATATTTTTGAATTTATTTTTGATAAGAAATATTATAATATTGTTTTTATATTAAAAAGTAATAAAATATTGGTTATACTCAATCTCAAATAAATTATAATAATTAATATCTTTGAATAATATTATATAATTAATACTTATTAATCTCTTATATATATCTATTCAATAATTTTAATAAACATAGAAAGAGAATCGGATATATTGAGAAAAAAAGTAATATTTTTAATAATCTAAATTGTATTGAATTATAATATACTTCTTTTCAATTAGTTTCAAAAGACTACTAATATTGAAAAGAATAAAAGAATAGATTATTTTAATAAATAAAATAATCTAAAAGATTCTATTAAAATATTTATTGATTTTATAATTAAAGGATTTAATAATAATTAAATACTTTTTATTTATATAAAAGCTTTATTAAAAACAAGGGCTTTATTTATTACAATTATTTTATTATTTAGATTTATAAAGAAAATAAGGATTTCTATAATTATATAATTATATTAGATTTCTAGAATAATTAGAAATATAGTATTGAGTATTTATAATACTTTTTATTCATTATATTTGTTATAAAACAAATTGCAAATATTATTAAATATAGAGATAATAATTTAATTTATAATTATAAACGAGATTATTGAGATATCAATTAAAGAAAGATTTTTAATGATTTTTATAAAATATTATTAAAGAATAAAGATAAAAGATCAATTGAATAAAACTAAGAGTTTGTATTTAATAAACAATCTTTAATTTTAATATTCAATATAATTCAAAATGGAATTTTTTTTAATAGAGAATTTTAAAAGATTTTCTTGAATAATATATTTTTAGGTTTAAAAATATATTGTTTTTAATATTATCTGTATAATTAAATTTGATTATCTTTATAAAGATTTTAGAACTAATAATGAATATAATATAAATAAAGAGTTGGATATAGATATTAAAAAATATAAAAAGGATAGTAATATTAATAGAAATAATAATAATTATAAAATTAATTATAAAACTAGTAAGTTTTTTATAAAGATTATATTAGATGTGTTTATATAGAATATTATAAAGATATTAAATAATATTATAAGATCTATAATAATTGTATATTTGCTTTTTATACTGTATTCAAAAATATCAAATTGTTTTTTAATAATATTTGATATATTCGAAATAATATTTTGATTATAATAATCAATTTTGAAAAAAAAAGATATTTAAATATTTATTCTATTTCTTTTTTTTTAATTATATAAAATTAATCAAAATTGAATAAAGATTATAGATCTAATAAATATATAAATCTAAAGTTTAATAATTATAAAGGATAATCTAGGATTATAAATTCGCTATTCAATAATATTATTACAAAAGTAATTATTAAATTAAATAAAAAGATTTATAAAAAATATAAAGAATTAATTCTATATAATAAAGTCGAAACTATAAAGATATCTCGATTTTGGGATGTTGTGTCGATCCGAGTTATATAATATAAAAGCTTGGAATAATATTTAAATATATAAGAGAATTATAATATTACAAAATCAAAAATCCCGATTTATTTATATACAAAAGAATTATTTCAAGGTTTTTTATTTTTTAAATAGAATTTTGTTATAATTCCTTAATATAATCTATCTTGATACTTCTTGGGAAGTTTCTTCTTAGATTTTAAACCAATATCATACTATACCATACTATATCAAGTCAAAAGCGAGACCCAAGCAAGTTATATCAGATTCTTGGATTTATTGTTATTAGATTTCGAATTGAAAGTTTTCATTAGATCCGCCCCGCCTAAGCCAATACACGGATTATTCTTTTAAGTGTTCGAAATCTTTGAATAGCTTCAAAATTTGTATCTCGAAATAATCTAGGAACATTAATTTTATTCGTTTTAGACTTCCATAAGCTGAATAATACAAATATTGATATAGATCCTGAAAAGTATGAAGAATGATTATGGAAACTGGTAACAACAATCTTATTATTTCTAGCCACAGAGAGCCGAGAAAAGGGTTGTAGAACATAATATAATTGGAATTCATAATATTCTATTAGGAATAAATTATACGATAAATTACTCTTGTAACACTCAAAGCCTCAGACATTAATCTTACATCACTAAAAGTATTCTAAATTTATTCTTATATCATTTGAATTCTAATCTTTCAGAATTAAAATGTATATATAAAATGTATATATAAAATGTATACATAAAATCTATATATGAAATCTATATATGAAATCTATATATGAAATCTATATATGAAATCTATATATAAAATCTATATATAAAATCTATATATAAAATCTATATATAAAATCTAGGATTCAAAATATAGAATCCATAGTTAGAAGTTAGTATTTAGAATTAAAAACTAAAAACTAGGATTTAGATTATAGAGTCTATAATTAGAAGCTAGAATATTAAATTAAATATAGAATCTACAATTAGAAATTAGAATCTGATTTATCAAATTTAGATTCTAGTTTTTCAATATTGATTTTAACTTTCGAATTTTATGATTTCTGATTTCAAAATTGTAGATTTTAATCTAAAAACTATGGAATTGAGTTTTTATAAAACTTAAATAACACATTAGTAAATCTAAATCAATTTTAATAGTATAAAAGTAAATCAATTCACTTTTCATGACGTTAGAGTAATATACTATAAATTATATTACAGTTTATATAAATATTTGAAATTCATTGATCAATAATCAGATACTTGTCTATAAGTCATATAATTGATATGTAACATTTAACTTTTTTTCAAAAAAATGTAAACTTTCTACGATTATTGTATTATTCAGAATCAAAAGAAGGGATCTAGATCATTATATGTCAATTAAGATTTTTCCTCCTGCTTTAGAATTCGGAAATGATTATAATCTCTTAACTAATATAAATCATAGTAATTAATAGGATTTTCATTTTAAAAAATTTAACAACACTCTTTTTGAAATAATAATAATAGTAATAGTAGTAGTATTTATTAATATTTATTGAACCAGCTTAAGGCTAACCCTAGGAACCTCTTAAGAAATATAGGAACATATTAAACTATAAATTTATCTAATACCTTAGAAAACAATTCATATATATAAAAGTTAGAATCTATTTAAATGATTTTTTTTCTATTAATTGAAATAAAACCAATAATATTTTCAGAACTCTAAAAAACCAAATATAATTCTTTAAAAACAAATAAATATAAATTATAAAAATATATATTTATAAGATATATAAATATCAAATAATACTTCTATTATATTTTTTAATTATTATTTAAATTAAACAAAGAAAAAACAAATTCCAATTAAAAAAAAAGAAAAAGGAAAAGAAAAAAAGGGAAAGGTGATTGGGTATTTTTAATAGAAACAAATGCTAATATAAAACCAAATAATTCTAAAGAATTCGATTAATATTAATAATTGTGATATTAAAAACGAAAGATAATTAAGATTTTTTATTATCGATAAGGATAAAAATAAAAGTGATTGTTTAAATTTTTTTTCTAAATTAAATTAACAATTTTCGATATAATATTAAATACTCAAAAGTTTTTTAATAATTATAAAAACATTTCAAATTAATATTTTGATATTAGAATTTCTTATAATATTATATAAAATTTCTATATTCTGTATATATAATTAGAATATAATATAATATTTTTTTTAATAAATCCAATTCCAAAAAAAGTTTAATTGTATAAGCAAGATTCTATTTATTATAAATACTTAAAAAAATGGATTATTGTTTTTTTTATCAAAACTATTTTATTCAATTATAAAACCCTTTAATAATAATTTCTATTCTATTGATAATAGATATTGAAATAGGTTTTAGATTTTAAATAGATTTGTAAATTCTAAGATTAATAAGTTTATTAGCAATCTTATTCCTTTTAATATTTATATATTTAGGAAACTAATGAATCTTAATATTAAAGATTTATATAACATTTTAATAAATATAAAAGGTTTATTGAAAAAAATCGAATATATTGCTGTATAGATATTAGATTATTAAAGTATTATTGATATAGAGTTATAAATATTATTTGTTAAATAAAGGAATTCTTAGAATATATTTGAAGTTTATATAGGTTTTAATTACTTTTGAATCAAAGATATACGAGATATTATTAATTGAATTTGAGTTAATAGTAATTTACTTTTTATTTTAATATATTGTATATTTATATTTAATAAGCCTCTTTTTATTAATAATTTATTTAAAATTATTTGAAAAGATTAAAACCTTATCAAAAAAAAAATGAAATTATTATTTTTTGAAGCTAATAGCTATTGTTTCCTTATTAATATTCTTTATCAAATCTATTCAATATTTTAAAAAAAAAAATAAGGATTGTAATATAAAATATATAATACTAAAAAGAATTATTTTTAGATATTAAATTTTGATTTTAGGTTTTTATTATTAATTAATATTTTTATCTTTAATAATAAATAGAGATATGATTTGATGAATTATAAGATGGAAAGTGTTTATTAATTGGATATATATAATAAAATAAAACTTGGTTTTATTCAATATTATATTAATAAATAGAATATTTATATCTTTAAAAAGAATAATTATTAAAATAATCTTTTAAATCGAAAATATATCTTTGAATATTAAAACAAATATTTGTTTTAATAAATCAATATATCAATTTATTTAAAAGAAAATAGTAAGATTGTGGGTAATATATTAAATACAAAATGATTTTGTTCTATTATTAAACTATATTTTGATTTTATAAAAATAAAATAAAATATATAGATAATAATAACTTTATATAAAACTAAAACTAGAAAATTATCAATTATTTTTATAAAACTATAGATATAATATATTATTATTCAAATTTTAATAATCCTTATAATTATATATTTTTTAAAAAAAAGTTTTTTATCAAACCAAATTTCGAATTATTTTAGAATAAATTATATTTCGTTTTTGATTATAGTGATTAACATAATAATAAACTTTTTATTAATAATATAAAAAGAAATATAATTCCTTTTCTTTTTAATAAAATAGATTATTTTAAATTTTTTAAAAACAAAAGCAATCTTATTATTATTACTTCATTCAAGAATCTTCTTTATATTATTTGTTAAAGTAAGAATATTAATATTTAGGGATTGAAAGGTTTGATATAGGCAAAGATTATTAGTATATTTGAAATATAATTCTGTATTCTATAATATAAATTTAATTAAATATAATATATATAATATTAAAAAAAAAAGGAAATTTTATAATATTTTATATATAACTCTATAATTAAATATAATCGAGTTTTTTAAATAAATTCGAATATATTAATTAATAAGGAAGAAATCGATTAGTTTTAGAAAAATTAAAAGTCAATCTTATCTGATTATTTTTTTTAGTAATTTTCATTTTAGAAATATATTGAAAATATTTTGGATATCTATAGTAATTATAATAACTTCTAATTCTTAGAAAAAGATAATCTTTATATTATATATAAAGCAGATAATCAAATCCATAACAGCTCTTTTAAAGAAAACTTCTTTATATTATAAACTAAAAATACTATTGATTAATATAATTTATATTAAATAGCAAGCTACAATTCTCTTTAAATCTTTTAAAATATAGAAGATGAATATAATTAATTGCTAGAAGTGAATAAAGAATTTATCCTTTTTATTAATTTTGAATAATATAATTACTTTAATAAACTTTTAGGCTTACAAAATGAAATTGAGTATTAAATATTAATTATAAAATCTATATAAAATATTATCAACTATTGATTAGTAGATTTTAAGTATTTATATTATAATATAATCAATATCTAAAGAGATATTGAAAACTCCAATAATATTACACTCGATTTTCTCTATCAAAATAGATTAGAATTATTTTAGAATACCTGATTTATTTTAATTTTCAAAAAGATTGTATTCAAAATTATCAAAAGTATTAAAACAATCGAGAACCTTTTTGTATAGAGTTTTAGTTTTTTTTATAATATCTTTAATAAAATTTTTATTAATAAATAATAAAAGCGATTTCAGATTAAATTCTAGTTTATATTAATTAATAATTTTATAAAACTTTTTGTTATTTTTAATTCTATTTATAATATTCTTTTAATAATTATATTTTATTTATCGAATTATTTTATAAAAAATTCAAATTATTTGAAGAATATTTTTATTTAAAATATTACATTTATAAAAATGATTCTAATATATCTTTTTATATTTAAAAATCTATTACGGTATAACTTTATTATTTTTTTTATTAAGTTTATTAATTATATAAATAGTAATATTTATTATTATTATAAAGTTTGTTATATATACCTCAATTATAATTTTATTTATAAAAAAGAAAGGATTAAAAAAATAAACTATATTGATATATATTAAATTAAATAATTTTTTTAATTTTATTTTTGAAATTCTATAATAATATTATTTTAATAGGATTATATTTTATTTTGGAATAATAATAATTTATATTTTATAATTCAAACTATTATATATATTTTCTCTAATAATAATCTTGGTAAAGAGGATGTTTAAAAAGATGAGATTAATAATATAACTAACCTTATATATAGGTTCGTTAGGGATATTAATAAAATCCATATTATTATTGTTAAATTAATATATTAGATTTAAACTCTTATATCTGGATTACATTTTTGATTTGAATATATAATATTAAATATTAAAATCGCTCTCTACCAAGTATTGAAATGATAGGATTAGATATAATATATAATCAATTGTCTTATTATTATTTAATTGATAGTATAGATTGAGTATAATATTTCTATTTATATCGATTTAAAGAAGATTTCTATTGTATATAGAGCAATATTGTTATATATATAGATTAGCGTCTTTGTATATATATATTATAATCTAAAAATAATTTAGTTTTTTGGGGTTTTCAAAATCCTAGGAATTTATTAAAATGTAATAATTGTAATTTGAATAGTTTTGAGTTTATATATTAATAATCATTTAGAATTTTTGAATATATATAATATCGATTCATTAAATATTAAAGATTATAAGAATTATTGTATATATAAAAATATTTTTATTAATATTGGTTTAATAGATTTATAGATTGCATTATTGGATTTATTAATTATAAATTCTATTGTAAGATTTATTATATTATATTGATATTAATAGAATATTTTTTTGGAATTGAATATATTAAGTTTATTAAGATTTTGTATATAATAAAAGATATCCTTATTCTTTCCTTTATTTATTTTTGAGTGTAATTTAAGGACTTTTACTTAGAGGAGAATAAATATCTAAATTATAGTTATAAAAGTTTGTATTTGGATTATAATTGCAAGAGTTTGTATTTAGATTATAATTATAAGAGTTTGTATTTAGTCCTGGATTAGAATCTAATTAATAATAGGGATAAATCTAGTCTGTTTGTATTAAACAATAATAATATTGTGTTTATATTTATTAATAAATTTTATAGTTATAATTGTAGGAATATTGAATATTTTTATTTTAGGGATTTCAATAAATATATTAATTACTTTGTATTGAATCTTCTCTATTTTCTAAATAGTTTTGAGTTTGTTTTTGATAGAAAATATTATAATGCTGTTTTTATATTGAAAAGTAATAGAATATTTGTTATATTTAATCTCAAATAAATTATAATAATTAATATATTTAAATAATATTATATAATTAATATTTATTAATTTTTTATATATATTTATTTAATAGTTATAGTAAATACAAAAAGAAAATTGATTGTATTTGAAAGGGAAGTAGTATTCTTAATAATCTAGATTATATCGAATTATAATATATTTCTTTTTAATTAATTTGAAAGAATTATTAATATTGAAAAAAATAAAAAAGCAAATTATTTTAATAAATAAAATAATCCAAATAATTTTATTAGAATATTTATTAATTTTATAATTGAAAGATTTAATAATAATTAAATACTTTTTTGTTTATATAAAGATTTTATTAAAAATAAAAACCTTATTTATTATAATTATTTTATTATTTAGGTTTATAAAGAAAATAGGGATTTCTATAATTATATAATTGTATTAAATCTTTAGAATAATTAGAAATATAGTATTTAGTGTTTATAATATTTTTTATTAATTGTATTTGTTATAAAACAAATTACAAATATTATTAATTGTAGGGATAATAATTTAGTTTATAATTATAAATAAAATTGTTGGGATATTAATTAAAAAAAAGTTTTTAATGATTTCTATAAAATATTATTAAAAAATAAAGATAAAAGATCAATTGAATAAAATCAAAAGTTTATATTTAATAAATAATTTTTAATTCTAATATTAAATATAATTCAAAATAGAATTTTTTTTTAAAATAAAATTATAAAAGGTTTTTTTGGATTGTATATTTCTAAACTTAAAGGATATATTGTTTCTAATATTATTTGTACTATTAGATTTAATTATCTTTATAAAGGTTTTAAAATTGATAATAAATATAATATAAATAAAAAATTGAATATAAATATTAAAAAATATAAAAGAAATAATAATATTAATAAAAATAATAATAATTATAAAATTAATTATAAAACTAATAAATTTCTTTACAAAAACTATATTAAATATATTTGTATAAAATATTAGAAAAATATTAAATAATATTACAAAATTTATAATAATTATATATTTGTTTTTCATATTACATTCAAAAGTGTTAAACTGTTTTTTGATAATATTTAATATATTCAAAATAATATTTTGATTATAATAATTGATTTTGAAAAGGAAAAATATTTGAATATTTATTTTACTTCTTTTTTTTTTAATTATATAAAATTAATTAAAATTGAATAAGAATTATAGATTTATTAGATATATAAATCTAGAGTTTGATAATTATAAAAAGCAATCCAATATTATAAACTTATTATTTAATAATATTGTTATAAAAACAATTGTTGAATTAAATAAAAAGATTTATAAAGAATATAAAAAGTTAATTCTGTATAATAAAATCAGAAATATAAAGATACCTCGATTTTGGAATGTTGTGTTGATCTGTCTTTTTGAAGTAAATGTGACGAATAATTTAATCTAATTTATTTATAATATGAAACCTATTTTTCCTAAGAATTGAAGATTATTGTAAGCATTATTAGTATTAAGAGGATCTTTGATTTTTCTAAAAATATCAGTCAATAAAAAAGACAATCAAATGAAACATGGATTTGATTTCTTTATAATCTATAAACTTTTTTCTTGTGAATAAGTTTATTTAAATACGACCGAGTAATTTAATTACTTTTGATTATTACATAACATATTGGGTTGTATTTCAGATGGATTTCAGATATATTAACAATTCTTATTTATATTAAACCTTTAAGTATCTAGAATTCAAATTTCCAATTTCAATCAATCATAAAAAGATTATCTTAATATCTTGATACGAAATAATAATTAAATCTATTCTATTTCTAAAAAACCAGGCATCATTCTTATATTATATTATATTATTAATAAGATTTCAATTATTTTGTTGATTAATAAAATCAAAATGAATGAAATTTTGATTTAATTAAAATCCTACTTCCAAAAAATATATTATAACAATAATCATATATTATAATAATAATGTATAATTTCTTAATTTTAATATTATACAAAGTACTAATTATCTACGAGTACTAATTATCTACGTTATTTCTTTTCTTGTACAATGAAAACATAACATAATAATCATAAATTTATTATTTCATTTTGAATGAAGTCATATATCAATTTATTGAAATAAATATTCATTTTCGGAGATAAAATATTCTCTTGATCGATATTACATTAAGTAAACCTCAACGTCTATTTTATTACATGTATTTGAATAATTAGTATTTTTTCTCTTATAATTTATTAAGTATTAAGTACCTAGGTTTTATCTCTGTTTATTACTAAGATAAAGAAATTAGTAATTGACAAAATTTTGAAATAAACATCAAATGCTGGAAAATTATCCTTCGAAGTGTTATTCAATTAATATCAAGATTTTTTTATTTCTCTTCAAAACATGAAATCAATTCTGTAGATAATAATATTAATTTTGAAGAATAATTTTTCAAATCTCTTTTTAATAAAATTCTCATTTTTTTGAATCAGTTTGAATATTTCAAAATCAAAAACAAACTTATTGAATCGAAATATATAACATATCAGAATGAAAGATAACTTATTCTGAACTTTGATTGAATTAATACAGTCTTGTTTAGTTTTGATATAAGGAAAATGAGAATAAATACTAATTTTAAATATATTATTAAAATTCTTTGATTCAATTGATATGATTTACAATTCTTTAGAAATATGATATTCATAATTTGACCTTTATATTATGATAAATGAGATGTTCTTTTATCAAGCTTCTTATATTTATTAAAATGTTATATAGATTTTCAATATCGAAATTTCTTAACTCTTGAAATACATCAAAATTAAGAAAACAAAATAACCAATAAGTACTATGAGTATTGATGTGGGATTGGGATTAAATTGATTATTATTCTAATACTAAAATAATCTATATATATATATAGTTTCTGAAAGAGAATTTGAATAAATTACTAAAACGTCTTATTATATATTTACATTCATATTTTATATTAATTGTTACCTTGTATTAATTTTAATAATAGATTTATTAAAGTTTATTTCTATAAATCTATTTACAATCTGAAATTTATTTCGAAATCAATGTGAATAAACCTAGTTTTGTAATTAGAAAGCGTATTTTTTTATTTAGAATGATATTAGTAATAGAAGTAATCATCTGTTTTTCTAGAAATATATAATTATCACGAAAAAAATGCCTATATATACACGATTAGCAAAAGGCTATTGTTTATATCACTTTAACATGATAATTACTAGCTGGATATGCGTTTATAATGTAATGATCTCGTTCTTCACTTATTTTCATTTTTCAAAATTTATTTTATATTAAATTTTCATAAAAGGTAGTTTAATATCTTTAAATATAATATTAAATATGAATATATGATTATTATAATCTTATGTTTTGATTATAATTTACATAAACACTGTTAATATAAACTTCATAAAGAAATTTATAGATTTTATAGATAACTTTATCATTATTTTTTTCTTCACCTTTCCAAAAATTTACGTTTAACTCTTTGATTATGTTGTATTTATTATTGATTCTAAAATCTCTCTAAAAGTACTAAAATCTAATAATATTAATAGTTTTAAAAATATTATAATTTATCATAGATTTTAAATTATACTATTTGAAAAGACTTTTGCTAATTTTATATTAAGTAAAAACTCTATTATGGTTTATATTTAATATTGTAATTTAAGATCATTTATAAGATATAAATCTATTTTTCAATTCAATAAACTCCTCATATTCTTTATAAAAGAGATTTTTAAGAGTTATTAAGATTTTCTTTTCAGTTCATATTCTAAATCTAATATTCAAAATTACAAACTAAAATTCATTTTAATAAACAATAATATTCACAATCTATATTTCAATGAATACAATTAATGAAAAGTTCTATAAATATCAAATGTTATATTGTTAATTATTCTTAAGATTAGATATAATGACATAATTACACAAATTTCTATTTTATTGATCAACTTGAATAATAAAATAATAGTAGTTAACAATTTTTTTATTATGAATAAATTATATACAAATCAAAGAATATCCAATCTACATAGAATCTTTAAATTGTAAAATCAATGAACACATTAATAAAACTATTAAAATAGTTTGATTTATCAAAATATTTTGGATTTTTTTCTATTCTTTGGTATCAAGTATTGTCTTTGGTTTATTGAAAAAAAAATGTATAACATTTAGAATATTAGAGAATTATATCTTAATTTAATATAAACAAATCTCTTTTCACATTTATTATAATCAAAGAATAGATATAGAAATTCAATAGATAAAGATTATATTATATTCTTTTGATACATTGATTATCAAGATTTATTTAAAACCAATCACAATAAATATTCTGTTACCCCATAATATAAAAAACAATAATATTTTGCTTAACACAAATAAATTTAAAACTATTTATAAAATGAAAAAAATTCAATAAAAACTTATCGATATGATTATTAATTTGTCAGAAGCGGAAATATTGATTATCTGTATATTCCTAATACTCTTTTCTAAATATAAATATAATAAAATTATTATTATACATATATGAATATATATACAAATTGACTTCCTTTTTATGATCTATTAAGTTTTAATTTCAAAGTAAACATAAGCTTTTCTAATTCTAATTGAAATATTAATTTTTTTATTTAAAATAGTTTGAAAGATTTACAGGAAAAGAGAGAAATATTTTCTAATACTTAGTTTCAATGACTTGAACATTTCAAAAATTAAATAAAACTTTTATTAATATCAATATAATATTCAATGTTTTATGATAAAATCTATATCCAATTCATTATATCATACAAACTTTAAATATATCAGATTATCATTAATAAAAATACTTTTATATATATAATACTTCTCACAATTCTTGCTCTTCAACATATTAAGAATTCAATATTTACATGATAATATATCGAATTTTTTATAACAACTTTTTTTCATTGGTTGAAATGCTCGATGGATTTTAATATTAAAATCCGTTGAGTCTTTAACTATACTAGGATTAAGAGAAACTAAATAACTCATAAATTTGCTAATATATTTTGAAATCTATTATTAATAAAATTGCTATTATAATAAAAAAGCTTAATTTGCATTCAAGAATACATTAGTAAGAAAAATAATAATTTGTTATTTTAAAAATACATAAGATCTAAAATCTTATTTATATAAAAAAGTTTCTTCTAAATTAGATTTATTACAAAAAATATTATACTTTATCCTTATTAGATATTCAAAATATAACAGCTTTATACATTATTATAAATTATTCACTTGAATATTAATTTAAGATAATTTTAAAACTATGAAAAGATTTTCAAATATTTAATATCTTATTATAAATTATTAAATGAGTTTAGGATATAATCCAAATAATCATTTTTATTTCTATCAATATTGGTAACGAGAGGCTTTAATTATCCGTTATTTCAAATATTGTAATTATTGATCTTAATAAGATTCCTTAGAGTGATTCAGTTCTATTTTAATATTTATTTCATTTAAAATTGAACTTTGCGCTGTTACTTTACTTTCTTTTTCAAAAAACCTCTTTCTTTCTAACATTTTATTCAAAACAATGAATAAAAATATAATAACAATCCCTCTTTTACCTATATATATAAATATCGGCTTTAATTATTTCTATGAATATTTGTTTTTGATTTTATATTAATTTATTTTGTGGGATTATATTTAGCTTTTTAAAGTCTTTGAATATGACTAATTCTATTCTGATTAATAAAGAAAAAGTTATTTGAAAATCTTTTTTAATTTTTATATATATAATCTAATTTTTAATATAATAATTTCAATCTATAGCTTAATATATTCTTATATCTTTTAGAAGGCTTTTAGGGTTGGTTTTATACTCACTCATTAAATATCAATAATATTATTACCACTCTTATTATTAACTTATACAAATATCTATAATTAATTAGTATATTCAAAATTTAACAATTATTCAGAAATCAATTATAGATATATATTATATTGATAAATAAAATATACTAATAATCTCAAAATTATTTAAAACATCTTCCAAAAAAAAAAGATATATTCAATATATTCATACTTTATTTTCCAATAAATTTAAGATCTCAAATTTGTTATAAAAAAGCCAATTTATCAAGTTCTAAATTTCATTATTAATAATTACAATAATAAAGAAACTATTTAAAATCTCTCAAAATAATTTTCTAGGGAAACTGTATCTTTATAATTATTAACAAATAATATTTTCTGAAAAATAATCTAAATAATTCTTTCTATTCAATTTTTATTAATAATAAATTCTAATTAGTTTTTGTTTTTGATATTCCAATGATTGATATTGATTAGATTTTTTACAATTATTTAATTCCTTTTCAATATTTGTTCTTATTGAAAATAAAAAAAAACTAAAAGAAATTAAAATGTTTTTTTCTTTATTTCTTAAAATAATAGTTGGGGGATATACTCAAAGCTTTTTCTTTTATACCTTAATAGAACAAGTAGGGATGTAGAATAATGAAAATATAGTTGTAATATTAATGTAGTAGTATTTCTATAGTACTAATAATATCAGTATTAATATAGTAACATTTCTATAATCCCCGAATCTCTAAACGATATTTTTGTAGTTCCTACACCTCTGAATAGTACTCAAACTTTTATACATTACTAATAATATACTCAATCATATACTTAGGGAAAAAAGCCTTAAATAAAATTATTTTGAAATTATATTGAAATTATATTAAAATTATCATTCGATATAAGCATATTATAAAAGTCTTAGTATAATTAATTATAACATTATATAATATAGATAATTTAAGCTATTCAAATTTTAGAAATTATTTATTTATAAGAGTATATTTATATACAATGATTTTGCATTTATTAAATCTATAATACTTCCATCAAAATTTTGATATAAGAAATAATAATATAATATCAAATTTGATTAGTAATCCATTTTTATTACATTTTTTCAAATACATTCTTTGATTTTTTAAATAATATTATCACTTTTTTTCAGAGGATCAATAATGACTCTATATTTTTAGCCTATAGCTTTCATTTTTATTTTTATTTAGATTTGAATTATAGATTTTGAAATTGTTATAGTTTTAGAGTCTATAGATTGTAGCTATGAGAGCTAGTAAATAGTACTTTGATAATAATTCCGGAACACCAGGGGTATGTGTATTATATTCAATTAGGAGTATAATTCAGGTACTATATCGTGATTGAGTATTATATAGTATGAGGTATTGTAGGAGTATTATATAGAATTTCCAGTTTTTCCTTAAGGTATCTATATCCAGTTTTAATTACTTTAATGAGTATTTGTTTTTATCTATAGATTCATTCAGTTCTCAAAATTCTATTTATTTCTTTAAGTTTATTAGGTATTATTAGATTTAATTTAATTATTAAAAAACAAATTTGTCGATAGGGATCTTCAATATATATATATACAAACTGTTTTTTATGATATCAGGTACATTTAATTGATAATTTAATATATCCTTTTATCTTTTGGCAGATTTCTATGATTGATTTTATATTAACTTTGAATATTGATTAATATTAATATTTTTATTTTTATTTGCTTTTTTGAGATATTATTTATTAATTTCTATGATTATATCCTATTGATTTTAAAATCAAAAATTAAAGTTTTATTAATATGTAATATAAAATCTATAATATAAATACGAATTTAAAAAAAAAAGAAAAGATTCAATAAATTCAAAAACTAAAATTACAAAGAATATATTGAAATAGATTTCCTTTGAAAAATTTATAAAAAAAAAAAAAAAAAAAAATATTTATAAATTATCTTGAAATTAAATCAATATCTAAATTTTGTATAATAAATAATATTATTTATTATATCGAAATTTTGATTTTGTATAATAAATGATATTATTTATTATATCGAAATTTTGATATAATTTGATGATCTTTCAGAATTGAAAATTATTTTATAAATTATATTTCAAAAGACATTTCATTTATATAATTTATAAATTTAAATTATAATTAAATAATACTTTTAAAATAATACTTTGATCCGATTTTCAATTATTATTGAAAACAATTACTTAATTGATTTTTTGGTAAAAAACTATATAATTTATACTAATAAATCCATATTAAAGTTTTAGTATAATCATTATATTATATAATCAGTAAATTATCAAATTTGATAAATTTCTATTAGAAATTTTCGTTACTCGAAGGTTGATTAAATATAATATAAATATTGTATATAAAGTATTAATATTATTGAAAAGCTTGGGAATTATTAAGATAAACGTTCTGAAAATGATTTATTATATATAAATTGTTTTTTTCTATTAAAAGTTTTCATTCTTTAATTTTCAAACCCTTTATTTTTTTCCAATAAATAAATTCATCAGAACAGTAATTCCATCATTCAACTCTATTTATATTAAATAAAAAGAAATTTAATTCTAATTCAAATTCAAATATTTCATTCAAAAGACGAAAAGATATTGAAAACACAATATATAAGATTTGAAAAAGAAATTATCTATTATTTATGAAAATTACATTATAAATCAAAGAAACTAACTCTTTCAAATTTAAATCTATATAATTTCTTTATAAAAAATATAAGAATTCATCTATTTAGATATTCTTTTTCTTATATTTTGTAACATTTATTATAAAAATAAAATCTAAACATCTTATTATCGATTTTATTAAAAATAAATTTCTAAAAAATATTCTAAAACTCAAATCCATTTGGGAAAATTCAATTTAATGATTTTATTTATATCTATTGATTCTAATATATATATAAAATCTAATATCAAAACTATTTAACAAAATAATCGAGAATATATAATATATATAAAAATTAATAATAACTTCTACAAATCTTAATTGAATTATATATAATTAAAGAATGTAATCCATTAGTATAATTTATATATAATATCAAAGTTTCATCTAATTTATATTTATAATTAAAAAGAAATATTATATCAATATTAATCGATTTATAAAAATATATGTAATTTTAGAAAGAAAGTAAATTCTATATATATTTTTCAATTTTCAATTTTATATCTTGGAATTCTAATATTCTGTTAGAAAATAAGTAAATTATTATATAGAGAAAAGCCTTTTTATAAATCTCCTGATATAAGAAAATTATCAAAGATTGAAATTAAAAAAGTGATTTAAACCTCCAAATTTCTATATTTGAAATATATTAATAACTTTTAAAATAAATGAAATTACTTTTTCAAAAATTTAAATTTTATTAAATTTCTCACTTTAAATTTTAATAATCATATATATATTCAATTTATATTATTAAAATATATCAATTGATTGAATTATAAATAATAAAGTAAGTAATGAAAAAGAAGCATTTTTCTTTTCAATTCAACAATTTTGACTACATTCACTTTATTCAATTTGGTTTAAAAAAAAATGGAAAATGGAAAATTGAATAAATATTTTAATAGTTTATAATATCATTGAATTTTATTTGATTTGAGTAATACTTATAGAAATTATAAGTGATTTAATTTTATATTATGTATTTCTAATTATTTTATTAAATATATATGATTTTTTAATGAATATAAGAATCTATAAAATATGATTCAAATATCATTATAAGACTCAAATGTTGTTTAGAAAAAGCATGATATTAATTGAAAAAACTAAAGAGTGTATTTGAAATCTATAAAAAGTTTGATTATTCTTATATTGAAGAGATAAAGTGTATTATTCATTAAATTTGAATTTATAAAATCTTGCTTTTGATTGAAGATTGATCTTCTTAATAATCTTGTTGTTTATAAGAACTAAAACTACATACTTAATTAAGTATATATAAAAAATCGAAAACTTTTATTTTATCAAACCCAATTTAAGCAATCTGATTAGTTTAATTTCCTTAGTATTGTAATTATAATACAGCCCTTCAGATTCTTTGAATGAAATTATCGAAATTGATTTATTTGAATTGAAAAGATAATAATAGTATTAATAAATAATAAAAACTATATCAAAATCTGAATATTTTCAAATAATATGATTTTTATAATACTAATTTCAAAATTATAGTTTTTCTAAAATATTGAAGTTTATATAATTCAAATCTTATTAAAGTTTATATAATCAATTGAAAAGGTAGTGAAGCTTATATTGAATATATCATTAATAAAAATTCGTTTAATATTATAACTTATATTTGAATAATTAAATCAATAATTGAATGTAAATATAATCCATTTTAATTTGAATGATATCAAAACCTGAATGAAATTAAAATTCAAATCAAATTCTGAACAAAAAGTAATTTTATGAAATAAATTGATTTTGCTTGTAAGTTTGCAATACCTACCTAAATTTCCTTTTTGAAATTTTTTATAATTATTAATAAATAAAATTATATTACATATTCTCAATACAAAAGTAATTCAAATACTTGCAAATCTCTAATTTCAATAAATAATATATTTATATTCAATAAATTTGATTTCACAATGAATTGATTCAAAGATGATTTAAACATATTTAATTTTCAAATATCAAAAAAATGGATAAGTATCATAGTATTTTGAATTTGTTGATAATAAATTATTTAATAATTTTATTTATAAAATTGGATTTAAACTTAAAGAGATAATATTTTTCATTTTGGTTTCATTATGTTAATATAAAAATGAAAATACCATTTTAATAAAACAAGATATGATTTTCTATCGAATATATAGAATTAATAATAGTAATATTTATCCTAGAACTCTTAGACTTTTGAATAAAAATGTTTTTTATTTGAATCTTAAATATATTATATTTTTATTGATTGATTTAATCGAAAATATATATTCTTTAAATTAGTTTTTAGTTTTGTTTTGAATTGATCTTTCTACTAAATTGAATATAATCTTTTGAATTTTAAAAGATTTATTAATTGAATGAGTATCTTAAAATGGATTCTAGAAATCCAAATAAAAGATATAAAAATGAAATCAACAATCGAGATTGTATTCAAAATATAAAGAGTATAATAAAGTATATATATATCTAAAGTCATATAGATTTTTTGTATGATATTTTTACAAATTACATAGGATTTCAGGGATTTAATAGATTTAATAGATTTGATAGATTTGATAGATTTGATAGATTTGATAGATTTGATAGATTTGATAGATTTGATAGATTTGATAGATTTGATAAGTTTTATAAACTTTATAAACTTTATAAACTTTTCAAATCTTTTAGATTCTATATATTTATTAGATTTTTTGAATTTAAAACTATTTACAATTTTCTTTATAAAATTAGAACTAAAAGTCAATCAAAAAACATCAATTTTAGAAAACTTCAAATCCCAACTGATCATATACCAAATGAAAATATAATAAAATCTTTTATTTCTATTACTTTTCAATCATATTGAATTACAATATCTATAGAAATTGAGTATTTGAATATTTGAATTTATATATATAATATCAAATTATTGAAATCATTTTGACAAATGAACAAACTTTCTTTTTTTATTAAGAAGAAGTTATAGATTTTTTAGATTGATTTTTTGGGGAATTAGAGAAAAATCAATTTTATATATAAAAATTATATATAAAAATAATATTATATATAATGAAATCTGAAAATATTCAATTTTAAAGACTTATAATTATTTTAAAAAGAAACTGGAACCATTTCATCTATTTTTTCAAATTGAATAGAAATCACTAAATATTTAGGTCTTTGATTTCAAAATTGTATTTTTCATTTCTCAAAGAATTATAGAAATAGATAATTTACTTTCCAAAAAAATATCAATTTTATAAAGTTTTTGTTATTACTTAAAATGACATATAATAATTCAGACTTTTAACTTTTGTTATATTTACAAATAATAATTTTTGATACATTATGCATTCTATATAGCTTTTTGAACATTTGACATTTAGCAATCTTTTTGAATCTAGTGAATATATGAAATTTGCTAGATTTAGATATTTTTGAGATCAATAACTACTATACCAAGGCTTCTATTCAAATTGAATAAATGCTTGAATTTGGATTGATATATACCTATATTATTTTATTGAATAATAACAAGATCTAAATAACTTTGAGATTTCCATCAAAAAAGATCAATTGAGAAAAGAATTTTGAATTTTAATAATATAAACACTTTATTAAATAAGTTTAAATATCTATTTGAAAATGATAGCTTTAAAATGGTTTCAATAATAATATCAATCCTTTCAAAAAATCAATTAAAAATAATTGATTAAACTTAATCAAAGTTTAGAATAATATATTATATATAAAAAGATTTAAAAATCAAATATCTGATTCATTTTTTTAGATAAAGATTTAAGAATTTGAAATCTAATTATCTTCTTGTAATTCTTTTTTTCAAATAGTATAAATGAGAAATGATAACAATATTTTTGTAATCATTTTAATATCATGTTTATATTTTTCTATACAATTTTCATATCGTTTTATATTTTCATATGTTAATCTTGTATCATATAATATTCAATGAAAATATGATATTTGATTTATATAATATACTGGATTTAGAATATTGATTTTAAATACAATAATATATCAATCAAAGCATTATACTTTGATTCTTATATTTATATTTTGAAAATTTTACAATTTTGGTATATAAATTTAATGATTATTCTTTTATCTTCTATCATTATATATAATAAATTTATATACATAAATCTAAATTACTGAATTTTTCAAATTAGAAAACTGGAAAATAATGTTAATTGAAAAAAATATCAATTAACATTATAAACTAACTTTGAAAATTATGAAAATATAAGTAGAAAAAGAATTGACTTTTTCATTATCTTATTTCATATTCTAATACTCAGATTATTGGAATTAATTATATTAGAATTTGAAAGAACTATATATTATAATAACCTTAATATAATTAGTCTAAAAGTGATTTTTCGGTGAAACTCAACAATTCCAATAAATAATTATGTAATAGTTTTTCAATAAATGCTTTTCAAATTTTGATTTCGATATAAATAATCAACCAGATTATATAATATAGGAAGATTATTACAATATTGATTTGAGAAGAATATAAAAAATATAAGATTTACCTATTTTTCGATTCTAGATATCTATATTTTATTTTATTCAAAAAGTCATCTATATATAGAAAAATAGACTTCATACAAATACTATTAAAAAGAGTAATTCTCTTTATATTTATTGAAAATTAAATATAAAAACTATTGATTAAAATTTTATAATTACATTTATACAAATAATATTAAATGAATTTTCAATGAAATTGTAATCAATTATCTATTATAATAGAATATCAATATTCGAATTTCAATTGAATATTGATCTTTTTATATTAAATCATCTAAAACAGATTTTGAGTTTATAAATTTTTATTTGATTAGATTTTATTTTATTATAATTTCATAGTTTTCTATATTATAGTAAATAGTATTTAAAAGATTGAAATAGAAAAATCCTTTGAAATCAATTACTATATCAAAATTAAGTAAATATTATAGTTTGTCTAGAGATTTCAAATTCAAAATCTTTTCTTTTAATAAGAAAAACTAATAAAAATAACTTATTCGATTTTTTATTAATATCTTTATAAACTTTGCTTTCTTTACAGACTTTGATTTTTTATATAAAAAGATTTCAATTCCAAAATATATTTTAATATATCTCGAATTATATATTGAATTTGATAATCAAATTTAATAACTTTTAATTAAAAGAATTTTTAATATATATTTAATATTTAATACTATTTGTATATAATCACCTGAAAGCTAGATTTAATAGAAATCTCTTAAAACGATTTTTTTCAAAATTCAATTATATAGAATTAATATCTATTATCAATATTATTATATCAATATTAATAAAACTAAACTCCAAAAGTTATATTATAAAGAAATAAGCAATAGTATATCACATAAAATGAAGTTTTATATAGTATATCAAAATTATAGAATCTAGATATATAAATTTGGTATTTATTATATAAAAATAATTTGACATCTTCTTTTTAATTTTTATATCTATACCAATTAAGCAATTTTCTGACAATAAATTAAAAATATTAGATTTTTCTTTTCTATGTATAATTTTGAATCTATAAATTTACGATTGAATGATTAACAATTATGTAGTTCATATATAATATTTGATTTTCTAAATTATATTTAAAAATTTATTAAAATTATCATGTAATGTAATACTAGAAGAAACAATAGATTCTTATTGATTTATATTCAATAATGAGTTATGTTTTATTATTATTTTAAAGAATTTTAATAACATTATACTTTATAAATTGATATAAATTATATTCTGTACCTTAACAAAAGAAACAAGGATATAAAACCCGGATAATATAATTTTAATATTATTAAAATAATGTTTTTATAATATTTTTAATATTAGTAGAATAGTATTTCAATAATTTCTCAGTTACTAAATAATATTCAAATTCCTATATGATAATAGTATTATATTTGATTGAAAATCTAAGAGAGAATATTATTCTCAAATTATATTGAAAATGATTTTAAAATGATTTTTAATAAAAATTTTATTATAAGAAACTCTATGATGGATATTAATATCAAAATGGAAAGAAAATTTATTATATTTAATAATAGATTTTTATCCCTATAAATTGATTTATAATATTTTTTCAGGGATTGATATATATAAATCAAATTAGAAGAATTTTCGAATTCTATATCTATAAAAATAATCTATCAAGATAACAATTTTGAATATATAAAATTTATTGAATTTCGAATAACATATTGATATTCCAAATCATAATATAATATATAATGTGATTAATAATAAACTCTATTTAGTTCCAACTTATATTTTTTTTTTGGATACTAATGTTTTTGATTCAAGAATATTTTCAAATATTATTAATAATCTTGTAATATTGATTTATACTTTTTTTTTTTTTCAAACTAAAGATCTTTCAAAACCCAGTTACAAAACTAATAGAATATAATCAAAAAACTCGATTATTAAGATTTGAATCTAAATTTTTAAACTCTGTAAAATATAATTATCAAAGTTGACTAATTATAACACTTCTATGGGATTAAGAATATATATACTATATCTAATAAAGACTATAATTCAAATATTATATTTTCATTCAATACTGAATAGTATGAGAATACAATCGGAATATTATTCAGAATTTCTATTCAGATTATCAAGATATCTAAATTACTTTCTAGATTCGTTATTTTTCAGAGATTCTCTGAAAACACATAAACAAAATATCAAAATATCAAAAATAAAGAAATCCAATATAGTTTGATCAAACTCAAAGTTTATTTTTCAAATTCTTTTCCTCTTTTGAAAATAATCAATCAGATTCATAAATATTACTTCGATGCATCATCAAACTTCATCAATCAATAAAGAAAAAAAAAATTCGTCGAATCCTTAACGATAAATCCATCAATAGACTTGGAAATATTTGATCATAAATAAACAGATCCAAAAATACATTCAATTTCCATGAATAAAAGCATAAAGTGATATTATAAATTGAATTTCAAAGTTCGATCCAAATACAGGTTTTTTTTATACTAGATTTAGAAATAATATAGAAATCTGAAAGTAATAAAATTGTATGTCGAAACCTAATCTATTAATCTATAAATCTATAAATCTATAAATCTATAAATCTATAAATCTATAAATCTATAAATCTATAAATCTATAAATCTATAAATCTATAAATCTATAAATCTATAAATCTATTGAGATCTGTCATTTTTAATGTTGAATTTTCTATATAATTTACATATCTTGATATTTTCAAGCCAAAAAAAAGTCTTATTATTCATACAATACTCAAAGTATAATTGTTTTTTCTTATTTACAAATTTATTTCTTCATGTTTGAAAACAATGTAATCAATTTATTTTTAATTTCAAGTATTGTTTATCCTCATTATAAAATTGACAATTGTATTTTCATTGACCTGCTTTTGATAACATAATCCTTCAATCTTTTGAAAAGTATATTAAAATTTATGTAAATATCATAGATTTTAGGTATGAAGAAAGATAAAACATTATCAAAAGCAAATTCGATTACAATTAATTATCTTACGGATATAATATATACATTTATTTCAAGATGACATTTTATATTTGTACTAATAATATCAAATTATTTATTGGATATACAATAAAAAGTCATTAAAAATTCAGATATCATATGTAATAGATATTCAATGGTAACATTATGTAATCTCATCACGAAATCAAAATTCTCTATTAAAAATAACAATATTGTATAATCTATAAAATTTTCATATATTTATAAGTAAAAATTGGATTGTTTCTTCTATAATAATATTTGGATTGAATGAAAGTAGAAATAAAGTATGATTTCTCAACAAAACGATGAATACTAATTGATATTACATTATAACTATTTAGTCTTCAGAAAATGATGATAATTATATTTTATCAAAAATAGAAAGATATCTTGAGCATAGTGAATAAAGCTTCATGCTTGATATTCAAAAAATTCATATTCTTTCAATCACAACAATTCTTAATAAATTATCGAATAATAATGCTTACTTACAATTGATAAGAATTACATCTCAATAGTAATAACTCATCTTTTTCTAAATATTTAACAAAAGCTTTATTATACATATCTTCAATAATTCTAGTTATATAATTGTTAATACAAGGAATTGAAACTTTCCTCTGATAATGTAATAGTAATAGTAGTAGTAGTATTTATTAACATTCATCGAATCAGCTTAAGACTGACCCTAGGAATCTTCTAAAAGATATAAGAATATATTAAACTATAAATTTATTTAATACCTTAAAAAACAATTTATATATATAAAGATTAGAATCTATTTGAATAACTCTTTTTTTATTAATTGAAATAAAACTAACAATATTTTCAGAACTTTAAAAAACCAAATATAATTCTTTAAAAACAAACAAATATAGATTATAAAAATATATATTTATAAAATATATAAACACTAAATAATACTTTTATTATATCTTTTAATTACTATTTAAATTAAACAAAAGAAAAACAAAATCTAATTAAAAAAAAAAAAAAAAAGAAAAAAAGGGAAAGAAATAATCGAATATTTTTAATAAAAACAAATATTAATATAAAACCAAATAATTTCAAAGAATTCAATTAATACTAATAATTATAATATTAGAAATAAAAAATAATTAAAACCTTTTATTATCAATAAAAGTAGAAATAAAAATAATTATTTAGATTATTTTTTGAATTGAATTAATAATTTATAATATAATATCAAATATTCAAAAGTCTTTTAACAATTATAAAAACATTCTAAATTAATATTTTAATATTAGAATTTTCTATAATATTATATAAAATCTCTATATCCTATATATATAATTAGAATATAATATAATATCTTTCTTAATAAATCCAATTCTAAAGGAAGTTTAATTATATAAATAAGATTCTATCTATTATAAATATCTAAAAAGATAAATTGTTATTTTTTTCATTAAAATTATTCTATTCAATTACAAAACCTTTTAATAATAATCCTTATTCTATTAATGATAAATATTAAAATAGATTCTAAATCCTAAATGGATTTACAAATCTCAAGATTAATAAGCTTATTGATAGTTTCATTTTTTTCAATATTTATATATTCAGAGAACTAATAAATTCTAATATTAAAGATTTATATAACATTTTAATAAATATAAAAAGTCTATCAAAAGGAATCGAATATATTATTATATAGATATCAGATTATTAAGATATTATCAATATAAAATTATAAGTATTATTTATTAAATAAAGAAATCCTTAGAATATATTTAAGGTTTATATAGGCTCCAATTACCTTTAAATCGAAAATATATAAAATATTATTAATCAAGTCTAAATTAGTAGCAATTTACTCTTTATTTTAATATATTATATATCTATATTCAACAAATCTCTTTTTATTAACAATTTATTCAAAGCTATTTAAAAAGATTAAGATTTCATCAAAAAAGAAATGAAATCACCACTTTTTGAAATTAATAACTATTATTTCCTTATTAATACCTTTTATTGAATCTATTCAACACTCTAAAAAGAAATATAAAAACTATAATATAAAATATATAATATTAAAAAGAATTATTTCTAAATATTGAATTTTAATTTTAAATTTCTATTATTAATTAATATCTTTATTTCTAATAATAAATAAAAATATAATTTAATAGATTATAAAATAAAAAGTATTTATTAATTAAATATATATAATAAAACAAAGCTTAATTTTATTCAATATTATATTAGTAAATAGAATATTTATATTTTTAAAAAAAAAAATTATTGAAATAATCTTTCAAATCGAAAATATATTTCTAAATATTAAAACAAATATTTATTCTAATAAATCAATATATTAATCTATTTGAAAGGAAATAGTAAAATTGTAAATAATATATTAAATATAAAATAATTTCATTTTATTATCAAATTATATTTCGATTTTATATATAAAAAAAAGAATAATATAAATAATAATAGTTTTATATAAAATTAAGATTGAAAAGTTATCAATTATCTTTACAAAATTATAAATATAATATATCACTATTTAAATTTTAACAATTTTTATAATAATATATTTTTTAAAGAAAAGTTTTTTATTGAATCAAATTTCAAGTTATTTTAGAATAGATTATACTTCCTTTTTAGTTATAATAATTAATATAATAATAAATTTTTTATTAATAATATAAAAGGAAATATAATCCTTTTTCTTTTTAATAAAATAAATCATTTCGAATTTCTTAGAAGTAAAAGTAATCTTATTATTATTGTTTTATTTAAAGATTTTCTTTATATTATTTGTTAAAATAAGGATATTAATATTTAGAGATTAAAAGATCCAATATAAATAAAGATTATTAGTATATTCAAAATATAATTTTATATTTTATAATATAAATTTAATTAGATATAATATATATAGAATTAAAGAGAAAAAGAAGTTTTATAATATTTTATATACAATTCTATAATTAAATATAATTGAATTTTCTAAATAAATTTGAATATATCAATTAATAAAAAAGGAATCAATTAATTATAAAAAAACCAAAATCCAATTTTATTTAGTTATTTTTTTCAGTAATCTTTATTTTAAAAATATATCAAAAGTATTTTAGATATTTATAATAATTATAATAATATTTAATTTTTAGAAAAAAATAGTTTCTATATTATATATAAAATAAACAATTAGATTTATAATAGTTTTTTTAAAAAAGACTTTTTTATACTATAGATTAAGAATATTATTAATTAATATAATTTATATCAAATAATAAACTATAATTCTCTTTAAATCTTTTGAGATATAAAAAATGAATACAATTGATTATTAAAAACAAATAAAGGATTTTTTTTTTTTATTAATCTTGAATAATATAATTATTTTAATAAACTTTCAGATTTATAAAATGAAATTGAATATTAAATATTAATTATAAAGTTTATATAAAGTATTATTAATTACTAATTAATAGATCTTAAGTATTTATATTATAATATAATTAATATCTAATAAAATATTAGAGATTTTAATAATATTATATTCAATCTTTTTTATCAAAACAAATTAAAACTATTCTAAAGTATTTAATTTATTCCAATTTTTAAAAGAATTATATTCGAAATTATCAAAAATATTAAAATAATCAAAAATCTTTTTATACAAAATCTCAATTTTCTTTATAATATTTTTAATAAGATTTTTATTAATAAATAATAAAAACAATTTCAGATTAAGTTTTAATTTATATTAATTAATAATCTTATAAAGCTTTTTATTATCTTTAATTCTATTTATAATATTTTTTTAATAATTATATTTTGTTTATCGAATTATTTTATAGAAAATCCAAATTGTTTAGAGGATATCTTTATTTGAAATATTATATCTATAAAAATAATTTCAACATATCTCTTTACATTTGAGAATTTATTATAATATAGTTTTATTATTTTCTTTATTAAATTTATTAATTATATAAATAATAATATTTATTATTATTATAAAATCTATTATATATATTTCAATTATTATTTTGTTTATAAAAGAAAAGAAATTAGAAAAACAAATTATATCAATATATACTAAATCAAAAAGTTTTTCTAATTTTATCTTTAAAATCTTATAATAATATTATTCTAATAAGATTATATTTTATTTTAGAATAATAATGATTTGTGTTTTATGATTTAAGTTATTATATATATCTTCTTTAATAATAATCTCAATAAAAAAAATATTTGAAAAAGTAAGATTAATAATATAGCCAGTTTTATATATAAACTCACCAAAAATATTAATAAAATCTATATTATTATTATTAAATTAATATATTAGATTCAAATCCCTATATTTAGATTACATTCCTAATTTGAATATATAATATTAGATATTGAAATCGCCTTTTACTAAATATCAAAATAATAAAATCAAATAGGATATATAATTAATTACTTTATTATTATTTAATTAATAATACAAATTAAATATAATATTTTTATTTATATCAATTCAAAGAAAGTCTTTATTATATATAGAATAATATTATTGTATATATAAATCAATATCTTTATATATATATATTATAATCTAAAAACAATCTAATTTTTCAAAATTCTTAAGATTCTAGAAATTTATTAAAATATAATAATTATAATTCAAATGATTTTGAATCTATATATTAATAACTATTTAAGATTCCTAAATATATATAATATTAATTCACTAAATATTAAAAACTATAAGAATTGTTATATATATAGAAATACTTTTATTAATATTAATTTAATAAATTTAAAGATTGTATTATTAAATTTATTGATTGTAGATTTTATTACAAAACTTATTATATTATATTAATATTAACAAAATGTTTTTTTGAAATCAAATATATTAAGTTTATTAAAGTTTTATATATAACAAAAGATATTCTTATTTTTTTCTTTATTTATTTTTAAATATAATTTGAAAATTTTTATTCAAAAGAGAATAGATATTTAAATCATAATTATAAAAACTTATATCTAGATTATAATTGTAAGAATTTGTATTTAATTCCAAATTGAAATTTGATTAATAATAGAAATAAATTTAATCTATTTATATTAAATAATAATAATATTATATTTATATTTGTTAATAGATTTTATAATTATAATTATAGAAATATTAAATATTTTTATTTTAAAGATTTCAATAAATATATTAATCATTTTATATTAAATCTCCTTTATTTTCCAAATAGTTTTAAGTTTATTTTTAATAAAGAATATTATAATATTATTTTTATATTAAAAAATAGCAAAATATTTGTTATATTTAATCTCAAATAAATTATAATAATTATTATATTTAAATAATATTATATAATTAGTGTTTATTAATCCCTTAAATATATTTATTTGATAATTATAATAAATATAGAAAAGAAATTAATTATATTTGAAAAAGGAATAGTATTCTTGATAGTTTAGATTATATTCGATTACAATATATTTCTTTTCAATTAGTCTAAAAGAATTATTAATATTAAAGAAAATAAAAAAACGGATTATTTTAATGAATAAGATAATTTAGATAATTCTATTGAAATGTTTGCTAATTTTATAACTAAAGGATTTGATAGTAATTAAGTGTTTTTTTATTTATATAAAAACTTTATTAAGAATAAAAATCTTGTTTATTATAATTATTCTATTATTCAGATTTATAAAGAAAATAAAAACTTTTATAATTATATAATTGTATTAAATCTTTGAAATAATTAGAAATATAATATCTAATGTTTATAATATCTTTTATTAATTGTATTTATTATAAAGTAAATTATAAATATTATTAATTATAAAGATAATAGCTCAACTTATAATTATAAATAAAATTATTAAAATATCAATTAAAAAAAGATTTTCAATAATTTCTATAAAATGTTATTAGAGAATAAAAATAAAAGATTGATTAAATAAAATTAAGGGCTTATATTTAATAAATAATTTTTGATTTTAATATTGAATATAATTCAAAATAAAACTTTTTTTTAATATAAAATTGTAAAAGGTTTTTTTGAATTATATATTTCTAGGTTTAAAAAATATATTATTTCTAATATTATTTATATTGTTAAATTTAATTACTTTTATAAAGATCTTAAGGTTGATAATAAATACAATATAAATAAAAAATTGAATACAAATATCAAAAAATACAAATAAAATAATAATATCAATAAAAACAATAATAATTATAAAATTAATTATAAAGCTAATAAATTCCTTTACAAAAATTATATTAAATATATTTATATAAAATATTACAAAAGTATCGAATAGTATTATAAAGTCTATAACAATTATATATTTGCTTTTTATATTGTATTCAAAAATATCAAATTACTTTTTGATAATATTTAATATATTTGAAATGATATTTTAATTATAATAATCGATTTCAAGAGAGGAAAATGTTTGAATATTTATTTTGCTTTTTTTTCTTTTAATTATATAAGATTAATTGAGATTGAATAAAGATTATAGATTCAATAAATATATAAACCTAAGGTTTAATAACCACAAAAAACGATTTAGTATTATAAATCCATTATCCAGCGATATTATTATAAGAGTAATTATTGGATTAAATAAAAAGGTTTATAGAGAATATAGAAAGTTAATTGTATATAATAAAATCGAAATACGAAAATATCTCGATTTTGGGATGTTGTGTCGATCTGTAATAATGTAGTAAATCATTAGAATTTACGCTATAAAAAGTGAATAAAATTGATTTGAAGTAATTAAAGATGTATTTGAATCCGTTTATTATAATCATATAAATATTTCTTCTATTAAGAATAAAGAATGTTGATTGTTATATTCAAATATTAATAATCAATATATAATTCAATTCTTTTCTTAAGTTTTGATACAAATAAAATAGGCGATTTATATAGGAACTCATTATATTCAATGACTTTGAAAAACATTTCTTCTCAATTTAATCCTTGCTTTTGTTTTCTAAAAGTTAATAGTAACTTGAATTGTTTAATTCAAAGTTATTATTAATAAATTTAATATAATAATTAAAATCGATTCAAGAATAATTATAACTTTTTTGTAGAAAGTTTATAAAATGACGTATAGAAATATTATGAGATAATAACTCCATTCTATCGTTAATCGATTCTGACTTTTCGATTTTTTATATAAGAATATTTTTTTGATTCATATTATAAAACGTTAATAGTGATTTATTTTAATTAAAATGTTTTTTTAAAGTATATTTATTTTGCCTCTTGAATTCTATTTTTATTCATATAACTCTCAATATCTAAAGAAATATTAGTCTGATATAATTTTAGTAAATTTTATTATGAGATCATAAAATTATTATTAAGCAACATGAGATTTGATATCTTTTTTTAGATCAATTGATATTTGTAAGATATTATTAGTATCTTAAATTCTATTAAGGAGATAGTAATAGTAGTAATAGTATTTATTAACATCCATCAAGCCAGCTTAAAACCAACCCTAGGAACCTTCCAAAAGATATAAAGATATACTAAACTATAAATTTATCTAATATTTTAAAAAACAATTTATATATACAAAAATCAAAATTTATTTGAATAATTCTTTTTTTATTAATTGAAATAAAATCAATAATATTTTCAGAATTCTAAAAAACCAAATATGATTCTTTAAAAATAAATAAATATAAATTATAAAAATATATATTTATAAAATATATAGATATTAGATAGTATTTCTATTATATTTTTTAATTACTATTTAAATTAAATAAAAGAAAAATAAAATCTAATTAAAAAGAAAAAAAAAGAAAAAAAGAAAAAAAAAGAAAGATAATTGAATATTTTTAATAAAAACAAATACTAATATAAAACCAAATAATTCTAAAGAATTTGATTAATATTAATAATTATAATATTAGAAATAAAAGATAATTAAAATCTTCCATTATTAATAAAAATAAAAATAAAAATGATTATTTAAATTATTTTTCGAATTAAATTAATAATTTATAATATAATATTAAATATTCAGAAATCTTTTAATAATTATAAAAGTATTTCAAATTAATATTTTGATATTAGAATTTTCTATAATATTATACAAAATCTTTATATTCTATATATATAATTAGAATATAATATAATATCTTTCTTAATAAATTCAATTTTGAAAAAAGTTTAATTATATAAACAAAATTCTATTTGTTATAGATATCTAAAAGAATAGATTATTGTTTTTTTTATTAAAACTATTTTATTTAATTATAAAGCTTTTTAATAATAATCTCTATCCTATTGATAATAAATATTAAAATAAATTCTAAATTCTAAATAGATTTGCGAATTCTAAGATTGATAAATTTATTAATAGTTTTATTCCTTTTAATATTTATATGTTTAAAGAATTAATGAATTTTAATATTAAAGATTTATATAGTATTTTAACAAATATAAAAAGTTTATTGAAAAGAATTGAATATATTATTATATAAATATTAAATTATTGAGGTGCTATTGATATAAAGTTATAAACAATATTTATTAAATAAAAAGATCTTTAAAATATATTTAAAATCTATATAAATTTTAATTGTTTTTAAATTAAAGATATATAAAATATTGTTAATTGAACTTAAATTAATAATAATTTATTCTTTATTTTGATATATTATATATCTATATTTAATAAGTTTTTTTTTATTAATAATTTGTTTAGAGTTATTTAAAAAGATTAAGATTTTATTGGAAAAAAAATAAAATTATTATTCTTTAAAGCTAATAGTTATTATTTCCTTATCAATATTTTTTATTAAATTTATTTGATATTCTAAAAAGAAATATGGAGATTGTAATATAGAATATATAATATTAGAAAGGATTATTCTTAAATGCTGAATTTTGGTTTTAGATTTCTGTTATTAGTTAATATTTTTATTTTTAATAATAAATAGAGATGTAATTTAATGGATTATAGAGTAAAAGATATTTATTAATTAGATATATATAATGAAATAAAGCTTGGTTTTATTTAATATTATATTAATAAATAGAATATCTATATTTTTAAAGAGGGTAGTTATTAGGGTAGTTTTTTAGATTAAAAGTATACTTTTAAGTGTTAGAGTAAATGTTTATTTTAATAGATTAATATATCAGTCTATTTGGAAGGAGATAATAAGATTATAAATAATATATTAGATATAAAGTGATTTTGTTTTATTATTAAATTATATTTCAATTTTATATATAAAAAAGGGGATAATATAGGTAATAATAGTTTTGTATAAAGTTAAAATTAAAGAGTTATTAATCATTTTTATAAGATTGTAGATATAATATATTATTATTTGAGCTTTAATAATCTTTATAATTATATATCTTTTAAAAAAGAGTTTCCTATTAAATCAAATTTCAAACTATTTTAAAACAGATTATACTTTATTTTTAATTATAATGATTAATATAATAATAAGCCTTTTATTAATAATATAAAAAGAAATATAATCCTCTTTTTTCTTAATAAAATAAATTATTTCGAGTTTTTTAAAAACAAAGATAATTTTATTATTATTACCTTATTCAAGAATCTTCCTTATATTATTTATTAGAATAAGAATATTGATATTTAGGAATTGAAAAGCTTAATATAGATAAAGATTATTAATATATTTAAAATATAGTTTTGTATTTTATAATATAAATTCAATTAGATATAATATATATAAAATTAAGGAAAAGGAAGAGCTTTATAACATTTTGTATATAATCCTATAATTAGATATAATTAAATTCTCTAAACAAATTTAAATATATTAATTAATAAAAAAAAAATCAATTAGTTTTAAAAGAATTAGAGGCTAATCTTATTTAATCATTTTTTCTAATAATCTTTATTTTAGAAATATATCAAAAGTATTTTAGATATTTATAATGATTATAATGATTTCTAGTTCTTAGAAAAAGGCAATCTTTATATTATATATGAAATAAGTAATTAGATTTATAATAACTTTTTTAGAAAGGGTTTTTTTATATTATAGATTGAGAATATTATTGATTAATATAATTTATATTAGATGATAGATTATAATTCTCTTTAAACCTTTTAAGATATAGGAGATGAATATAATTGATTATTAGAAATAGATAAAGGATTTATTCTTTTTATTAATTTTAAATAATATAATTATTTCAATAAACTTTTAGGCTTATAAAATGAAATTAAGTATTAGATATTGATTGTAAAATTTATATAAAGTATTATCAATTATTAGCTAGTAGACTTTGAATATTTATATTATAATGTAATTAATATTTGATAAGATATTGAAAATCTTAATGATATTGTATTCAATCTCTTTTATTGAAATGAATTGGGATTACTTTAGAGTATCTAATTTGTTTCAATTTTTAAGGGAATTATATTTGAGATTATCAAAAATATTAAAGTAATTAAGAATCTTTTTATATAAAGTTTTAACCTTTTTTATAATATCTTTAATAAAGTTTTTATTAATAAATAATAAAAGTGATTTTAGATTAAATTTTAGTTTATATTAATTAATAACTTTATAAAGCTTTTTATTATCTTTAATTTTATTTATAATATTTTTTTAATAATTATATTTCATTTATCAAATTATTTTATAAAAGATTTGAGTTGTTTGGGGAATATCCTTATCTAAAATATTATATTTATAAAAATAATTTTAATATATCTTTTTATATTTAAGGATTTATTATAATATAGTTTTATTCTCTTTTCTATTAGGTTTATTAATTATATGAATAATGATATTTATTATTATTATAAAGTCTATTATATATACTTCAATTATTATTTTGTTTGTAAGAAAAAGGGGATTGAAAAAATAAGCTATATTGATATATATTAATTCAAAGAGTTTTCCTAGTTCTATTTTTAAAATTCTATAATAATATTATTTCAATAAAATTATATCTCATTTTAGAATAATAATGATTTATATTTTGTAATTCGAATTATTATATATATTTTTTTTAATAATAATTTTAATAAAGAGAATGTTTGAGAAGATAAGGTTAATAATATAATTAACTTTATATATAAACTTATTAGAGATATTAATAAAATTTATATTATTATTATTAAATTAGTGTATTAGATTTGAATCTTTATATTTAAATTATATTTTTAATTCGAATATATAATATTAGATATTGAAATCGTTTTTTATTAAGTATTGAGATAATAAAATTAAATAGGATATATAATCAATTGTTTTATTATTATTCAATTAATAATATAAATTAAGTATAGTATTTTTATTTATATTGATTTAAAGAAAATCTTTATTATATATAGGGTAATATTATTATATATATAGATTAATATCTTTATATATATATATTATAATTTGAAAATAATTTAGTTTTTTAGAATTCTCAAAATCCTAGGAGTTTATTGAAATATAATAATTGTAGTTTGAATAGTTTTGAGTTTATATATTAATAACTATCTAGAGTTTTTGAATATATATAATATTGATTTATTAGATATTAGAGATTATAAGAATTGTTATATATATAGAAATACTTTTGTTAATATTAGTTTAATAGATTTGAAGGTTATATTATTAGATTTATTGATTATAGATTTTATTATAAAACTTGTTATATTATATTAATATTAATAAAGTGTTTTTTTTGAATTAAATATATTAAATTTATTAAAGTTTTATATATAATAAGAGGTATCTTTATTCTTTTTTTTATTTGTTTTTAAATATAATTTAGAAACTTTTATTTAAGGGAGAATAGATGTCTGGATTATAATTATAAAAGTTTATATTTAGATTATAATTGTAAAAGTTTGTATTTGATTTTAGATTAGAATTTAATTAATAATAGAAATAGATTTAATTTATTTATATTAAGTAATAATAATATTATACTTATATTTATTAATAGATTTTGTAATTGGAATTATAAAAGTATTAAATATCTCTATTTTAGAGATTTCAATAAATATATTAATTATTTTATATTGAATCTTCTTTATCTTTTGAATAACTTTGAGCTTATTTTTAATAGAAAATATTATAATATTATTCTTATATTAAAAGATAGCAGAGTATTTATTATATTTAGTTTCAAATAGATTATAATAATTAATATATTTAAATGATATTATATAATTAATATCTATTAATCCCTTATATATATTTATTCAATAATTATAATGAATATAAAAAAAGAATCGATTATATTTAGAGAAAGAATAATATTCTTGATAGCCTGAATTATATTAGATTATAATATACTTTTTTTCAATTAGCCTAAAAAAACTATTAATATTGAAAAAAATAAAAAAACAAATTATCTTAATAAATAAAATAATTTAAATAATTCTATTAAAATATTTACTAATTCTATAACTAGAGGATTTGATAATAACTAGATATTTCTTTATTTGTATAAAGATTTCATTAAGAATAAGGATTTTATTTATTATAATTACTCTATTATTTAGGTTTATAAAGAAAATGAGGATTTCTGTGATTATATAGTTATATCAAATCTCTAGAATGATTAGGGATATAGTATTTAATATTTATAATACTTTTTATTGATTATACTTATTATAAAATAGATTGCAAATATTATTAGTTATAGGGATAATAATTCAATTTGTAATTATAAACAAGATTATTGGGATATTAACTAAAAAAAAGCCTTCAATAATTTCCGTAAGATATTATTTAAAAATGAAAATAAAGAATCAATTGAATAAAGCTGAGGACTTATATTTAACAAGTAATCTTTAATCCTGGTATTAAATATAATTCAAAATAAAACTTCTTTTTGATATAAAACTATAAAAGGTTTTCTTGAATTATATATTTCTAGATTTAAAAAGCATATTATTTCTAATACTATTTGTACTATTGGATTTAATTATCTCTATAAAGATTTTAGAGTCAGTAATAGATATAATATAAACAAAGGATTGAATATAAATATTAAGAAATATAAATAAAATAATAATATCAATAAAAATAGTAATAATTATAAAATTAATTATAAAATCGATAAATTTCTTTATAAAAACTATACTAAATATATTTATATAAAATATTATAAAAATATCGAGTAATATTGTAAAGCCTATAATAATTGTATATTTACTTTTTATATCATATTTAAAAATATCAAATTGTTTTTTGATAATATTTAATATATTCAAAATAATATTTTGATTATAGCAATTAGTTTTGAAAAAAAAAAATATTTGAATATTTATTTTATTTCTTTTTTTTTTAATTATATAAGATTAATTAAAATTGAATAGAAATTATAAATCTGATAAATATATAAACCTAGAGTTTAATAACTATAAAAAACAATTTAATATTATAAATCTATTACCTAATAATATTATTATAAAAACAATTATTGGATTAAATGAAAGGATTTATAAAAAATATAAAGAATTAATCCTATATAATAAAGTCGAAAATATAAAGATACCTCGATTTTGGAATGTTGTGTCGATCTGAGCGTCTGTCAAGGAGATAGAGTCTTTTTATAATATTTTAAGAATCTTTTATAAAGAACAAAGGTTAACTAATTATTTTGTAGGTAGATAACTAGGTCATTAATAAAGATAGATTGTAAATAATTAATATTTTAATAAATAGTTTGTATTTTAGTCTAAGATTGAATAGTGTTCAATTGAAATTGGTTTTTAAATTGTAAATAGATTATATTTGGAATCTTTAAGGTTTATAGATTATTTTTTAAGGTTTTAAGTTTTGGATATTTTTTAGATCTTTTCAAACTTTAGAAATTTTAGGATTTCTTTCAGTTTTTGAAAACTTGACAGGAAGTTAGTGGGGCTTTGTATTTTTAATTATTTTTTAAGATTTCAGGTTATTTTAAACTAATGTCAGACTTTTTTCCAACCCCTTGGATTTCAAGATTTTAGAAGTTTTCGGAATTTCAAATTATTTTCAGAAATTTCAAGATTTTCAGCATTTTTAGGAATTCAAATATTCTATATTGATGAATTACTGCTAGATTCTGATTCATAGGTTTTATATATTCTAAAAGGTAAAAATTTGAAAAGGGAAGGTACCTACTTTTGTTGCATAGAAATAATTATCTTCTCAAGAATGAATTGATTTCTTTCTTTTCGAATTTTTTGAATTTTCTGAACTTTTGAGATTTTGAAGTTTATAATTATAAATTAAATTAACTTTTAATCTTCTTCCCTAATATATAGGACTTGAAATATAATTTATAACTAAAAACTAATTCATCTTAAAAAAGTATAAATGCTTGATAAATATATATCAAATATAGAATTCAATTGAATTGATAAATTAATGTTCAAATATTTATGAAATGAAAATGAAAGAGATTTAATTTTTTTTGGAATTAAGAGTTTTCTAATGGTATAATTATTTTATTGATAAATTGTAATGTATTATGACAATAATTGATTTGAGAATTGACTTAAAAGTTGGATTGAAGTTTTGAAGTTTTTCAAAAATGAATAAATGTTTTTAATTAGTTTGGAGATTTGGGGTATGATAAGAAACATAAAAAACCTTAGATTTTTAGATCCAAAGAATGAAAAAGCGAATTAAGAAAAGAATTAGAAAGGAAATTAGAGAGTGAATTAGAAAGAGAATCAGGAAGAGAATTAGATTTGAAAGCAAAAAAGAAATTATATTCGAAATTTATTAAATTTATTAGATTTAATAAATTTAGGCTTAAAAACGCTTTTGGTGCTCTTATGGAAGTTAAAAGCGGAAGGCTAACAGAATCCATAGATTATTATTATTCTTATTCTTATTATTATTATTATTATTATTATTATTATTATTATTATTATTATTATTATTATTATTATATTATTATTATTATTATTATTATTATTATTATTATTATTATTATTATTATTATTATTATTATTATTATTATTATTATTATTATTATTATTATTATTATTATTATTATTATTATTATTATTAAACATTTAGATTAGATATACCCCATTCAGATTTATACATAGATTATTATTTCAAAAGGCATAGAATTTCTAAATGACTTTAAAATCTATATTTTGATGGAATATAAAAATATACATTTTATTTATCTTGAGGATTGTAAAAACTATAAAATATAAATATAAATATAGATATTAATAACATAGAAAATAATTTTGGAAAATGTTAATAAGATTATTATTATTTTTAGCTGTAAAGAGGCGAGAAAAAGCTCCACATCATAATATAACTTTTTGGAAACTCATAGAAAAGTCGAACCTTATTAAATGAGAATATAGACACTATATAAGAATCTCATTACTATAAAAATTAATAAAATTCAAAAAGAGATTGATCTAATAGCGATTAGTTATTAATTTTTTTTTAAACCTTTTGAGAACAAAAGCCTAAAGGAAAGAGCTTTGTTATAAACATCAAAATAAAATTAATATTGTAATAAAAACATACAATAAAATTATAAAAGCTGTCTTATTAATACTAAGCAAACTATGCTATATATAGGTTTTGGTTATATAAGCTATACTATCCTATAATCCGCTACATATTGGGCCGATTATTATTCTAATACAAAAGAATTTTCACTCATATATAGTTCTAGAAAAAGGCTTCGAGAAAATCAATAAAAAGTCTTATAATTAGTCTACACCTATATTTTATATTAGTTGTTACCTTGCGTAAATTCTAATAATAATATTTATAATAATATATAAAAATGATTATGAAGCTCAACGTGACATAACTTGAAATAGTTTCTAAAATATAGAATAGAATTACAATATCATAAAAGTGAAAATCTAGGATTATTTATCAAAGAATCCCTTTTTTCTTTCAGAGTTTTTAAATTCTTTGATATTTAATTTACCTTAATAATCTAAATCGTAATTCTATATAGTACCCCCATTATACCTCTGTATTATATGATACTTAACTGGGATATAGTATCTAAATGAAACTCTCGATTTAAAATAATAAAAACATTATTAAAATACAATTAATTAATCTTTATAGCTATACTCTATACGCCGTATAGCTAGTTTTTGCGTACCAACACAACAACAAAAAATTGAGATATCTTTGAAATTTTAATTTTTAAATCCATAAAAATACTCTCTATATTCCTTCGAATTCTTTTATACAATCTAGTAGTTATCTTTATAATGATATTATTAAATAATAAATTTAAGATTTTATAATATTCTTTTTGATTATAAAACTTTAGATTTCTATATCTAAAAATTTATAGTTTTTAATTAGTATTAATATTCAATATATAAATCAAAAATATAAAAATGAAATAAACATTTATTTATTTTCATTTTTCAATATTAATTATTACAATTGAAATAATCCTAATATTATTTTAGATATATTGAATATTATTGAAAAACAATTCAATATCTTTGAATATAATATTAAAAACAAATATATAATTATCATAATCTTTATAATATTTTTTATATCTTTTATTATTTATATTTAATCCTTTATCTATATTACATTTATTATGAATTCTAAAATCTTTAATTATATTTTATCTATTTAATATACTAACTATTATAAATTATTTAAAATTTATTATAATCAATACCTTATTATTTTATAACAACGAAATAATAATATTTACTTTTTTATCAAAAATAAGCTCAAAATTATTTGAAAAATAAAAAAGATTCAATATAAAACAATCAATTCGATTATCAAATTTATAAAAACAAAGATATTTAATATTTCTATAATTATAGTATTTGTTTTAAACATAAATATAATGAGATTATTATTATTGTCAAGGTCACAAGGTTATAAGTTTTGTGAAACCATATAATGGGAGACCTTCAAGCTCATTTTGTATCGCAAACTCCTTTCTTTTTCGAATATTCTGTAAACCCCTTTCTTTTCCAAATATTCTGAAAATCTAATCTCTTATTTTAAACCCTTGTATTGAAGTTAACCTGCTTCTTATAAATTATATGCTTTTTATAATTTAAAAAAAGTAATGAAAAGTCTTTATACAAAAATATACCTAAGTTGATTCATTGCTATTATCTACTCTAACAATTATAAATAAATAAATAGGAATTCGTTTTATATCTAATCAAACCCTAGCCCAAAAATAATCCGAGGCTCTTATAACTATAATTTAAATATATATTTTTTCATTATTCAAGATTTTTCTTAAAAAAAGAATAAAGCTTTTCTATCATTTAATTTTAATAAATTAAATATCTCAAAAATGAGATAAAATTCTTATTAATATGAATATAATAGTTTAGATTTTATAATAAAATTAATATTCAATCATTTAAATAATATAATTTTCAAATCTATAAAACTAATGTTAATAAATATATTTTTATATATATAACAATTCTTGTAATCATGAATCTTTAATAAATTGATATTATATATATTTAGAAATTTCAAAGATTTATAAATATACAAATACAAAACCATTTAAGTTACAATTACTATATTCCAATAAACTTCTAGGATTTTACAAACTTCAAGAAATTAAATTGATTTTAAATTATAATTTATATATACAAAAGTATAGATACATATATATAATGATATTAATCTATTTATAGTAAGAATTTGTTCTAAATTAATATAAATAAAAATATTTTTTTTAATCCATATTATTAATTAAATATATATAAAATAATAAACTACATCTCCTATCTTATTTTATTAATATATTATTCAATTAAAAGCAGTTTTAATACCTAATATTTTATCTTTGAATTCAAAATAAAATTAAGATATAAAGGTTTCGAATTCATATATTAATTTAATAATAACGATATAAACTTTATTAATATCCCTAATAATTTCATTTGTTAAATAAAATATATCATTAATCTTATTTTTTCTAATATTCTTTTCAAGAATATTATTATTAAAGAAAATATATATAATAATTTGAATTACAAAATCCAAGTTTTTATTATTTTAGGATGAAATATAATCTTTTTAGAATAATATTATTATAAAATCCTGAAATCAGAATTAAAGAAACTTTTTATTTTAATCTAAATTAATATAATTTATTTTTAATTCTTCTTTTTTAATTAATAAAAAAGCAATTGAAATATGTATTATTGATTTAATAGTAATAATAGATATTATTATATATAAAATTAATAGATCCAATAAAAAAAATAGAAAGGTAGTATTATCATGAATCTCTGGATAAAAGGAGATTTATTAAAATTATTTTTATAGGTATATTTTCAAAAAGGAAATTTTATTAATAACTTAAATCTTTTATATTCTAATATATCAAGAGAAGTATGATTATTAGAAAAATATTATAAATAGAATCAAAAACAATAAAAAGTTTTATAGAGTTATTAATTAATGCAAATGAAAATTAATTTGAAATTATTATTTTTATATATGAATAATATTTTTATTAAAAATATTATAAAGAAGATTGAAGATTTAATATACAAAGACTTTTATTTATTTTATTATTATAAATAACCTATAATAAAATTTATTTGAAAAATGAAATAAATTAAATATTCTAAAGGAATTTTTATCTATATTAATAGAAAAAATGAAATAAAATATAATTAGAGTTTTTAATATTTTACTAGAAATAAATTATATTATAATATATATTTAAAATCCATTAGTTAATAATTGAATATTTTATTTGTAATCTATATAATTACTATATGATATATTTAAATCATTTCGATCCATATTATTATTAGATCTTTTATAGAATTTTAATTATTTTTTAATTTATTTATTTTATTTATTTTAAAATCTTTATTATCATTATAAATAACCTTTCTTCATTATGATTTAATAAACTATAGTTTGTATTCTATTCTAGATGAAAAATATCATTCATTTATTTAATATTTGTTTTTATATTTAGGTTTTTATTTGAAAATATATAAATATTTCCAGGGTGTAGTATCTTATTAGTTTAAACCTTTTTAGTGGTTTATTTAGTATTAATTCAAGTTGATTTTAATAACAAAATATACTTTACTATACAAATAATCTATGTAACTACTATATAATATTCAATTCTCTTTTTATATTTGAAAACTTGTTAAACTTATTATACTATTTAAGATTAATAAGAAAAATAGATTTTCTGTTTATTTTTAAGAATTAATAATTTTTATTTTTATATTTTAAAGGATTTAAAAAGAAATTTGATTTATTAATTGATATAAATTATATTAATCAATAGGACTTTCAATTTATAATATAAAGACGTTTTATTCAAAAAGGTTATTTTAAATTTAATTATTTATTTTATTTATAATATAATTTTCTTTTTTCTAAAGATTAAAGTTTATTATAATTATTATAAATATTTGAAGAGTTTTCAATATCTTTTTAAAATCATAATTATTAGTAAGAATAATTAAATAAAATTAGTTTTTAATTCTTTTGAAATTAATAGAATTTTTTCTTACTAATTGATTTGTGTAAAGAAGATCAGAGAATTTGATTATACTTAATTACAATATAAATATAAATATTTCAAAACTTTGTTTTCTTTTTAATATTATATATATCATATCTAATAGAATTTGTTTTACAAAATATCAAGCTTTCTTTTGAATATATTAATAATTTATATTTTTGATCAAATCTTTCAATTTTTCAAATTCTAATATTCTTATTTCGATAAATAATATAAAAGAGATTTTAGAATAAAATAATAAAAATGAAAATATTTTTGTTTTTCAAAAATTTGAAATGATACATTTAATTAAAAAAAAAGTTAATAATTCCTTCATTATAATATTAACTATTATAATTCAAAAGAAAATATAATTAATTCTGAAATGATTAGGGATTTAAGTTAATTATAATCTTATTTTCAAAAGATATATCATAATTCGAATTATTGAAATCAAAATAATTCATATTATATTTACAACTTTGTAAAAACAATTGATAATTTTTTCATTTTAATATTATATAAAATAATAATTATTTATATCATCTTTTCTTTTATTTATAAAATAGAGATATAATATAATAACAATATGAAATCGTTTTACATTTAATATATCAATTATAATTTTATTTTATTTTTTAAATAAAATAATACATCCATTCTTCGAATAAATATTCGTTTTTATGATCAAAAATATTCTTTTTATATAAAAAACTATACCTGTTATAATACTCTTTTAAGATTCAAATATCCTTTTACTTAAAATCATATTAAGTAAAATTAAGTTTTATTTTATTATATATATTTAAACAATAAATATTTTATATTCTATAATCTATTAAATGCTATTTTTATTTATTATTAAAAATAAAGGGGCTGGATATAGATAAATCTTTAAAATAAAAATTCAGTATTTAAAAACTCTTTTCTTTTATATTATATAATCTATATTAAAATCTTTATATTTCTTTTTAAAATATAAAATTGATTTGATAAATAATATCAATAAAGAGATTATTACAATTAACTTTAAAAATAATAATATTATATTTCTTGTAATAAAGTTTTAATTTTCTTAAATAATTTAAAACAAATCAAAAATAAAAGGAAATTTGTAGAATATGGATATGCAATTTATTAAAATAAAAAGTAATTTATTATAAACTTTAATATAATCAATTCTATTTTTTATATTTTTAATATAAAAGTGATTGAGGTATATATAAATTTTAAACATATCTTATAAATTCTTTCATTCAATTCATAGTATTCATAATTTTATATAAATAATATTTTAGTAATTCGATATTTATATAATAATGTATTGAGTTTTTCGTAATAGATTTTTTATATTTATTAAAATATTATATAAATCTTTAATATTAGAATTTACTAATTCTTTAGGTATATTAAAATTAAAGAAAATAAAATAATTAATAAGTTTATTAATCTTAGTTTTTCCAAACCTATTCAGAATTTAGAATTTATTCTAAAATCTATTATCAATAAAACTAATATTATAGTTAGAAAACTTAGTTTTTATTTGAAATAATATTAATAATAGAAACAATATTTTATTTTATTAGGAATATATAATAGATAAAATCTAGTTAATATAGTAAAACCTTCTTTAAAATTAGATTTATTATAAAAAATATTATATTATATTTTATATATATATTCAGAATATAAAGATTTCATGCAATATTACAAATAATTCAAATATTAGAATGTTAATTTAATTTTTTTTTAAATTATTAGAAAACCCTTAAATATTTAATATTTCATTGGATATCATTCATTCAATTTAAAGACTGATTTAAATAATTATTTTTATTTTTATTAATCTTAATGATAAAAAGTTTTAATTAATTTTTGTTTTTCATATTCTAAATCTTAATTTCAATTGAATTGTTTAAAATAGCTCGATTTTATTTCAATATTTATTTTCCTTAATAATAGTTCTTTTTTTTAATTCTTCTTTTTTTAATTAAGATTTCATTTCTCTTTCATTTTATTTAAATAATGGTTAGGGAGATAATAATTCTTTTTTATTTGTATATATATATATATATATATACTAACTTTAACTATTTATATAAATATTTGTTTTTATAATATATATTTATTAGTTTTTGAGAATTATATTTAATTCTTTAGAATTTTTAAATAATATTAGTTTTATTTTAATCAATGAAAAAGAAATTATTTAACTAAATTTTTAGTTTTTATATATACAATTTGTTTTCTATAATATTATTTTAGATTTATAGTTTAATATATCCTCATACCACTCGTGAGATTTTTAGAGTTAGTTTTATACCGATTCGCTAAATATTAATAAATACTATTACTACTACTACTATAGCTAGTTTTTGTAAGTCTTGGAGTTAGTCCGTATAAACCCTACATCTAGTCTTTATAAGACCTATAATTTAAATTTAAAAAGAAATAGAAAAATTTAGGCTTATAATATAGAGAAAGTGCTCAGCAATCTTGAAATAGGTTCTAGCGAAAAAGTTTATTATTCGAAAAAAGTCGAAAGGTATATTTACAAAATCTAACAAAAATTAATTATTAATCAAGTTTGTTATTTATTATTAAACCTTTATTAGAAATAAAACATGTTATACATATTTCAAATCATTATAGAATCAAGTCTTATAAATACATAATTTATTATACTCTAATTATTTAAAGTATTTATATCAATCTCTAAAATAATATTATAAATCGAATTATAAAGATAAAAAACTATTTTCAGATAAAATTTATTATATTAGAATTGTATTAATAACAATATTCTTATATTGAACAATTAAATTGATGTAATTTATAGAAAGCTTTTTTTCCAAGTCCCTTATTGAGTATGGTACTAGCATTATACAGGGGTTTGAGTACCAATCAGGGGATCCGGAACCGTAGAAACACTACTCTATTAATACTAACGTTACTAGTACCGTAGAATTACCACTTTATTGGTACCAAAACCGTATTTCCACTCTTTTTTATCCCTGCTTGTTCATGAAGCTAATTTATATATATACATTGGAAATACAATTGATTCAATTTAGAAATCTAAGATAAATCTGATAAATCTAATGAATCTCATAATAAATTTAATTCTATTTATACTTTCAATTCAAATCCTTTTTTGAATTTTCTCTTTGAAATTATTTTTCGATTCTCTTCTGGATAAATCTTTATTCATTTTATTAAATTTAAGAATCCAAAATTCCTTGTTTCTTTTGTTTTAATTATAAATACACAAATCAATTAGAAATCAATGTTCAATTTCTCAAAAACTTCAAATCTTCAATCTAATTCTTCTATTTAATTTTCGAATAAATTTGTTCTTCACTAAATCCTAATTTACAATTATAAGAATTATGTTATTAAAAAACTTTTGATTCAAATAATGATATACCTTTTCAATCTTCATTCTAGAATATTCATTTATTAATTTGCTCGAGCTTTGTGTTTTGATATTCCTGCGTAAATTTTATTTATTTTTTCAATTGCTTCGCTTCAGTTTTAAATTATATTTTCAATTCTGTATATTAAGGATATCAATATTTTGTTATCTAGGTAATATCTTAACTAGCTTCTCGAATCTTTCGTTATACTTGTTATATCAAAACATTCAAGAATAATTATCATTATTTAAAGGGTAACAAGGAATTGGCATTTTGTTTTTATAAAATTAAACTCCTAAATCAAAGAGATTAGAAGTTTATGGAAGTCTAAGATTTAAATAATAGTCTTTGATGAATTCAATATTACAATCTAATCTGTTGATTAGTATGATATAAAGAATCAACCCTTAATATACCTAAATCTTTAAGGATCTAATGATCTTGAAGAAATAAAGTTAAACCCAAATTGAAGGCAAATAAATACCTTTTATTAAAAATCAAATAGTAATATTAACAAAATCAAATAATTTGAAGTTATATAAATTAGGCATTTGTAATAATAATAATGATATTTATTAATATTTAGTGAGTTGGAATAAAACCAACCCTAGAAATCTCCCAAGGGGTAGAAGGATATATTAAATCACAGATTTAAAATAATACTATAAAAAGTAGATTATATATTTTAAAATCCAAAAGCCTATTCAAATAACTCCTTTTTGATTAATTGAAGTAATATTAATAATATTCAAAAGTTCTAAAATGATAAATAAATATTATTCCAAAGATCAAATGAATATAAATCATAAAAAAGGGTATTTATATAAATAATTAGATTTAATATATATAAAGAAATCTTTTATTATTATATTCCTGATTATTGTTTTGATCAAAGATAGTTTCCTTATTATCTTCAATCCTAATATATTCAAAGAATTAGTGGATCCTAATATTAAAGATTTATATCATATTTTCAAAAAGAATATAAAGATTTTAATATAAATTATATGATATTTTAAAAAGAGATTCTTAAATATTAGATTTTTATTTCGAAAATTTATTTCTATTTAATTTTTTCATTTTTAATAATGAAAATGATAACATTCAATGAATTATGAAATATATTATATTTATTATTTCAATATATATAAAAATAAAAGTTTAATGTTATTGAATATAATATTGATCAAAAGGATATTTAAGTATTGAAAGAACATAATAATAAAAATAATGTTTTAAATAAAAAGAATATTTTTAATTATAAAAGCATATATTTAATTAATAAGATTAATATATTATTTTATACGAAAAAGGATGATTAAATCGAAATTAATATATCAAATACAAGATAATTCCTATTTCATTATTTTATTACGATTCTATTTCATAAAAAAATGAATAATATAGATAATTATTATTTTATTCAATATTATAATTAAAAGATTACTGATTGTTTTTATAAACTTATAAATATAATGTATAATTTTCTTTTCAAAATAGAATTATCATAAAATTATCATAAAATTATCATAAAATTATAATAGATTAATTTTATTCTTTATTAATATATAAAAGATTAATATTAATTAGAGACTATTAAACTTTCAAATATATGAATTTTATAATCTTATAATTGCAAAAAACAATCTAAAATTTTGAATATATCATTTAATAGTATTATTATAAAAATAATCAATAAATCAAATGAAAAAAATGAAAAAGAATGAAAAGAATGAAAAGAATATTTTAGAAATTTTAAAAATTAAAATTCTAAAGATATCTTAATTTTTGGATATTATATCGATCTGAGGTTCCTTGGGTTAGCCTTAGATCAATACAATATTCCAAAATCGAGGTATCTTTATATTTCTGATTTTATTATATAAAATTAACTCTTTATATTTTTTATAAATCTTTTTATTTAATTCAATAATTGTTTTTATAATAATATTATTAAATAGTAGGTTTATAATATTGAATTATTCTTTACAATTATTAAATTCTAGATTTATATATTTATTAGATTTATAATCCCTATTCAATTTCAATCAATTTTATATAATTAAAAAAAAAGAAATAAAATAAATATTCAAATATTTTTTCTTTTCGAAATTGATTATTATAATCAAAATATTATTTCGAATATATTAAATATTATTAAAACGTAGTTTGATATCTTTGAATATAATATAAAAAATAAATGTGTGATTATTATAGACTTTGTAATATTATTTGATATCTTTATAATATTTTATACAAATATATTTAATATAATTTTTGTAAAAGAATTTATTAATTTTATAATTAATTTTGTAATTATTATTATTTTTATTGATATTATTATTTTCTTTATATCTTTTGATATTTATATTGAATTCTTTATTTATATTATATTTATTATTAGTTTTAAGATTTTTATAAAAGCAATTAAATCTAGTAATACAAATAATATTAGAAATAATATACTTTTCAAATTCAGAAATATATAATTCGAGAAAACCTTTTATAATTTTATATTAGAAAAAAGTTCTATTTTGAATTATATTTAATATTAGGATTAAAGATTGTTTATTAAATATAAGTTTTTAATTTTATTTAATTGATTTCTTATTTTTGTTTTCTAATAGTATTTTATAAAAATCATTAAAGATTTCTTTTTAATTAATATTCCAATAATTTTGTTTATAATTATAGATTAAATTATTATTTTTATAATTAATAATATTTGTGATTTGTTTTATAACAAATATAATTAATAAAAAGTATTACAAATATTAAATACTATATTCTTAATTATTTTAAAGATTTAATACAATTATATAATTATAGAAATCTTTATTTTCTTTATAAATTTAAATAATAGAATAATTATAATAAATAAAGTTTTTATTTTTAATAAAGTTTTTATATAAACAAAGAAATATTTAATTATTATCAAATCCTTTAATTATAAAGTTAACAAATATTTTAACAAAATTATTTGGATTATTTTATTTATTAAAATAATCTATTTTTTTATTTTCTTTAATATTAATAATTCTTTTAGATTAATTGAAAAGAAATATATTGTAATTCGATATAATCTAAACTATTAAGAATATTGTTTTTTTTTAAAATATAATCAATTCTTTTTTTATATTTATTATAATTATTGAATAAATATATATAAAAAATTAATAGATATTAATTATATAATATTATTCAAATATACTAATTATTATAATTTATTTGAGATTGAATATAATAAATATTTTGCTGTTTTTTAATACAAAAATAATATTATAATATTTTTTATTAAAAATAAATTTAAAATTATTTGAAAAATAGAGAAGATTTAATATAAAATAATTAATATATTTATTGAAATTTTTGAAATAAAAATATCCAATACTTTTATAATTATAATTATAAAGTTTATTAATAAATACAAATATAATACTATTATTATTTAATATAAATAAACTAAATCTATTTCTATTATTAATTAGATTCTAATTTAGAATTAAATATAAACTTTTACAATTGTAATCTAAATATAAGCTCTTATAACTATAATCCAAATATTTATTCTTTTTTGAATAAGAATCTTTAGATTATATTTGAAAACAAATAAAAAAAAGGACAAAGATACTTTTTATTATATACAAAACCCTAATAAATTTAGTATATTCAATTCAGAAAAAATATTTTATTAATATCAATACAATATAATAAGCTTTATAATAAAATCTATAATTGATAAACCTGATAATACAATTTACAAATTTATTAGATTAATATTAACAAAAATACTTTTATATATATAACAATTCTTATAGTTTCTAATATTTAATAAATCGATATTATATATATTCAAAAATCCTGGATAATTATTAATATATAGATTCAAAATTACTCGAGTTATAATTATTATATTCCGATAGACTTTTAAAATCTTGAAAATCTTAAAAAACCAAATCGCTTTCAAATTATAATATATATATACAAAAACATTAGTTTATATATACAATAATATTATTCTATATATAATGAAAATCTTTTTTGAGTTAATATAAATGGGAATATTATATTTAATTTATATTACTAATTAAATAATAATAAAACAATTGATTATATATTATATTTAATCTTATTATTTTAATATTTGATAGGGAGCGATTTTAATACTTAATATTATATATTCAAATTAAAGATATAATCCAAATATAGGGGTTTAAATCTAATATATTAATTTAGTAATAATAGTATAAACTTTATCAATATCTTTAACAAATCTATATACAAAACTGATTATATCATTAATCTCACTTTTTCAAATATCCTCTTTATTAAAACTATTATCAGAAAAGATATACATAATAATTTGAATTACAAAACATAAATTATTATTATTTCAAAATAGAATATAACCTTATTAAAGCAATATTACTATAGAATCCTAGAAACAAAATTGAGAAAACTTTTTAACCTAATATATATTGATATAATCTATCTTTTTAACCCTCTCTTTCTTATAAATGAAATTATAATCAAAATATATATAATAGATTTTATAATAATAATAAATATTATTATTTATATAATTAATAAATCTAATAAAAAAAGTAATAAAATTATATTATAATGAATTTTTGAATATAAAAAGATATATCAAAATTATTTCTATAAATACAATATTTTAAATGAGAATATTTTCTAAATAATTCAAATCTTTTATAAAATAGTTTAATAAATAAAATATAATTATTAGAAAAATATTATAAACGAAATCAAAAATAATAAGAAACTTTATAAAATTATTAATTAGTATAAATTAAAATCTAATCTAAAATCGCTTTTATTATTTATCAATAAAAATCTTATTAAAAATATTATAAAAAAGATTAAGATTTTATATAAAAAAGTTCTCGATTACTTTAATATCTTTAATAATCTTAAATATAATTCTTTTGAAAATTAAAATAAATCAAATATTTTAAAATAATTCTAATCTGTTTTAATAAAAAAGATTAAATATAATACTATTAAAATCTTTAGCATTTTTCTAAATATTAATTATATTACAATATAAATACTCAAAATTGATTAATCAACAATCAATAATATTTTATATAAACTCTATAATTAATATCCAACATTTAATTTTATTCTACAAACCTAAAAACTTACTAAAATAATTATATTATTTAAGATTAATTAAAAGAATAAATTCTCTATTCACTTTTAATAATTAATTATATTTATCTTCTACATCTCAAAAAATCTAAAAAAAATTATAACCTATTATTTAATATAAATCATATTAACTAATAACATCCTTAATTTACAATATAAAAAAGCTTTTTTTAAAAAAATTATTATAAATTTAATTGTTTGCTTTATATATAATATAAAAACTATCTTTTTTTAAAAATTAAAAGTTATTATAATTACTATAAATATTCAAAACATTTTCAATATATTCCTAAAACAAAAATTACTAAAAAAAAAAATTAAATAAAACTAACCCCTAAATCTTTTAAAATTAATCAATTCCTTCCTTATTAATCAATATATTCAAATCTATTTAAAGAATTCAATTATATTTAATTATAAAATTATATATAAAATATTATAAAACTCCTCTCTCTTTCTAATTCTATATATATTATATTTAATTAAATTTATATTATAAAATACAAAATTATATTTCAAATATATTAATAATCTTTATTTATATCAAATCTTTCAATCTCTAAATATTAATATTCTTATTTTAATAAATAATATAAAAAAGATTTTTGAATAGAATAATAATAATAAAATTACTTTTACCCTCAAAAAACTTAAAATAATTTATTTTATTAAAAAAAAAAAGAATTACACTCCTTTTTATATTATCAATAAAAAGCTTATTATTATATCAATTATTATAATTGAAAATAAGATATAATTTACTTTAAAATAATTTGGAATTTGATTTAATAAGAAATTCTTTTTTAAAAAATATATAATTATAAAAATTATCAAAATTTGAATAATAATATATTATATTTACAATCTTACAAAAATAATTGATAACCTTTCAATCTTAACTTTATATAAAATTATTATTATTTATATCATTCTTTCTTTTATATATAAAATCAAAATATAATTTAATAATAAAACAAAATTATTTTATATTCAATATATTACTCACAATCTTATTATTTCCTTCTAAATAAATTAATATATTAATTTATTAAAATAAATATTTACTTTAATATTTAAAAATATATTTCTAATTTAAAAAATCACTTTAATAATTACTTTTTTTTAAAATATAAATATTCCATTTATTAATATAATATTAAACAAAATCAAATTTTATTTTGTTATATATATTCAATTAATAAATATCTCCTATTTTATAATTTATTGAATTATATTTCTATTTATTATTAAAAATAGAAATATTAATTAATAATAGAAATCTAAAATCAAAATTTAATATTTAAGAATAATTCTTTTTAATATTATATATTTTACATTATAATCTCTATATTTCTTTTTAGAATATTAAATAAATCCAATAAAAAATATTAATAAAAAAAAAATAATTATTAATTTCAAAAAATAATAATTTCATTTCTTTTTTAATAAAATCTCAATTTTCTTAAATAATTTTAAATAAATTATTAATAAAAAAAGATTTAATAAATATAAATATACAATATACTAAAATAAAAAATAAATTATTATTAATTTAGATTTGATTAATAATATTTTATATATCTTCGATTTAAAAACAATCAGAATTTATATAAATTTCAAATATATTTTAAGGATTTTTTTATTTAATAAACAATATTTATAATTCTATATCAATAATACTTCAATAATCTAATATTTATACAACAATATATCCAATTCTTTTTAATAAACCTTTTATATTTATTAAAATATTATATAAATCTTTAATATCAGAATTTATTAATTCTTTGGATATACAAATATTGAAAAAAACAAGATTATTAATAAATTTATTAACCTTAAAGTTTATAAATCTATTTAAAATTTAAAACCTATTTCAATATCTATTATTAATAAAATAAAGATTATTATTAAAAAATTTTATAATCAAATAAAATAATTCTAATAAAAAAAATAATAATTCATTTTTTTAAATATTTATAATAAATAAAACCTTATTTATATAATTAAGTTTTTTCTAAAATTAAATCTATTAAAAAAAATATTACATTATATTCTAATTATATATATAGAATATAAGGATTTTATATAATATTATAAAAAATTCCAATATCAAAATATTATTTTGAAATATTTCTATAATTATCAAAAAACTTTTAAATATTTAATATTATACTATAAATCATTAATTCAATTTGAAAAATAATTTAAATAATCATTTTTATTCTCATTTTTATTAATAATAAAAATTTTTAATTATTTTTTATTTCTAATATTATAATTACTAATATTAACCAAATTCTTTAGAATTATTTAATTTTATATTAATATTTATTTCTATTAAAAATATCTAATCACCTTTTTTTCTTTTTTTCTTTTCTTTTTTTTTTTTTTTAATTAGATTTTGCTTTTCCTTTATTTAATTTAAAATAATAATTAAAAAATATAATAGAAATATTATTTAATATTTATATATTTTATAAATATATATTCTTAGAATTTATATTTGTTTATTTTTAAAGAATTATATTTAGCTTTTTAGAATCCTAGAAATATTATTAATTCTATTTCAATTAATAAAAAAAAAATTATTTAAATAAACCCTAATCCTTATATATATAAATTGTTTTTTAAAATATTAAATAAATCTATAGCTTAATATATCCTTATATCCTTCAAGAGGTTCCCAGAGTTAATCTTAAGCCAGCTCGATGAATGTTAATAAATACTACTACTACTACTACTTGGGTTAGCCTTATCCCGGCTCGCTGAAATACTATTAGTACTACTAATAGAGCTTAGTAAGTACCGAGATTTGTTTTAGAAAAACGGGTAATTTACTCTAATAATATAGAAAGTAAATTCATTCACTCCTACACTATCGAAACTTATAGAAATTTAAGTACTCTTGGATTTTTTAGATTTCATAACAACTACATTTTATAATTTTTAACTATATTCTTGAATTCAGAAGTTATATTTAAGAGCTAAAATTTAAATTTAATAGACTAGATATTGCAATTGAAAGATTGAGTCTATGTTTTAATTGTAGATTCTGTACTTCTAATCTAATATTCTATACTATTCATTCTAGATTCTGATTCCTATTCCTAGATTTCAAATTTTCAATTCAGAATTTTCGATTCTGATTCTGAATTCTAATTTTTGATTGTGAATTCTATATTTCGACTCTGGTTATAATTTCAGTCATATGAAACTAGAATCCAAATAATACAAAAAGTGAGTTAAAATAATTTCAATATCGTGAAAGTAATATTTTAGACTTTCAGTAGTATATGAGGAAATGTAAATTTTGAAGTTGTCTAAAGATTTAAAACGTTCTGAAATAATATCTTTTATATTAATCAAAGTGGAGTAAATTCAATCTAAACTTTCTATTAATCTAATAACAAAATTTTCTAACAATAAGATTGATAAGAATATAATAGTCTATGAATTTCGCTAATCTCTCGCTTCTGGCTCGTCAAGCGTCGTCGAAGGCGCTATTACGCCTCAATCTGATCCATGTAATAGATCCAACGAATCTAATAAATCTAATAAATCTAACGAATCTGATAAATCTAATAAATCTAACGAATCTGATAAATCTAATAAATCTAATAAATCTAACGAATCTAATAAATCTAATAAATCTAATAAATCTAATAAATCTAATAAATCTAATAAATCTAATAAATCTAATAAATCTAATAAATCTAATAAATCTAATAAATCTAATAAATCTAATAAATCTAATAAATCTAATGAATCTAATTATTTTACTTATTCCTCCTTTAGCTCTTCCAATCTAATATTTCATATCTGTTTTTCAATACTCTGGATTTCCTAAAAACTCAAGATATTTACCAAATTTTTACAAAGGTACAAAATTTCAATTCATCTTTTAATCAGACTTCTAGATTAATGAATTCTTCGACAAATGTGAGATAAGAGTAAAGGAAATACATTATTAGCGATTTCTCAGCTTTTGAGTTTACCTGGGTATCGAATTTCATGAATCTTTTATTCTTGATTAACATTTTTTCAATTCTATTACTTTAATATTTGCATATAGGGTATTTATTTATATTCTTTATCGATTAGCTTTTAGTTTTCTAATTTGTATTGAATTCTTTACATGAGAGATGTGTATTCAAAGAATCAGTTGTAGTTCGATTACTTTCAATCCCTTGTCAGTACTAATGAAATAAACATTTTCAAGAATTCGTATAAAATTATAGACTTTCGAAATGAATATTTCAGCCCAGTCATATAGATTTCAGAGTCATTAAGTAAATAAACAATCAGAAAGCTTATATCATAAAATTAATAATCAATAAATTGTATAATATGTTTATGGAAATCAAAATCATACTTAAAACATTAGATGTATTAATAATAGAAAGGATTAATTCAGTGAACTTCATGACATACATTTATCTAGTCTTCGACGAAAATACTTGTTATACTTGATTTGAATTAAAGATCCTTCTTCTATATGTTCTCCGATATATATTCTTAAAAGTAGTACGAACTATTACAAAAAGCGTTAGCGAGATCATCCTATTCTGGCTTTGAACAATCGGAAAATACTCATGATCACCCACTTCAAAGGTTAATTTCATTAATAGAATTCCCTATCGCAGGCTCACTAGTGCTGTAAGCACTCCTAATCGATCGACACAACATCCCAAAATCAAGATATCTTCGTATTTTCGATTTTATTATACAGAATTAATTCTCTATATTCTTTATAAACTTTTTAATTTAATTCAATAATTACTTTTATAATAATATTATTAGATAATAAGTTTATAATATCAAATCATTTCTTACAATTATTAAACCTTAGATTTATATATTTATTAGATTCATAATCTCTATCTAATTTCAATCAATTTTATATAATTAAAAAAAAAGAAATTAAATAAATACTCAAATACTTTTCCTTTTCAAAATCAATTATTATAATCCAAATATTATTTCAAATATATTAAATATTATCAAAAAACAATTTAATATTTTTGAATATAATATAAAAAATAAATATACAATTATTACAAATCTTATAATATTATTTAATATCTTTATAATATTCTATATAAATATATCTAATATAATCTTTATAAAAGAATTTATTAATTTTATAATTAATTTTATAATTATTTTTATTTTCATTAATATTATTATTCTTTTTATATCATTTGATATTTATATTCAATTCTCTATTTATATTATATTTATTATTAATTTTAAAACCTTTACAAAAATAATTAAATCTAATAATACAAATAATATTAGAAATAATATATTTTCTAAATCTAGAAATATATAATCCAAAAAAACCTTTTATAACTTTATATTAATTTTTTTATTTATCTTGAATTATATTTAATATCAAAATTAAAGATTATTTACTAAATAAAAACTTTTAGTTTTATTTAATCAACTCTTTATTTTTATTTTCTCACAATATCTTATAGAAATCATCAAAGATTTCTTTTTAATTGATATCCCAACAATCTTATTTACAACCACAAATTAAACAATTATTTTTATATTGAATAATATTTACAATTTATTTTATAATAAATACAATCAATAAAAAGTATTATAAATACTAAATATTATATCCCTAATTATTCCAAAGATTTGATATAATTATATAATTATAAAAATCCCTATTTCCTTTATAAATTTAAATAATAAAACAATTATAATAAATAAAGTCTTTATTTTTAATAAAACTTTTATATAAACAAAAAATTATTTAATTATTATTAAATCCTTTAATTATAAAATCAATGAATATTTCAATAGAATTATTTAAATCATTTTATTTATTGAAATAATCTATTCTTTTATTTTTTTCAATATTAATAATTCTTTCAAATTAATTGAAAAAAAATATATTATAATTTAATACAATTTAAACTATTAAGAATATTGCTTTCTTTTTAGATATAATTGATTTCCTTTTTATATTTATTATAATTATTGAATAAATATATATAAAGAATTAGTAAATATTAATTATACAATATCATCTAAATATATTGATTATTATAATTCATTCAAGATTAGATATAATAAATATTCTATTATTCTTTAATACAAAAAGAATATTATAATACTTTTTATCAAAAATAAGTTTAAAACTATTCAAAAAATAAAAGAGATTTAATACAAAATAATCAATATATTTATTAAAATCCATAAAACAAAAATGTTTAATATTTTTATAATTATAATTATAAAATTTATTAATAAATACAAGTATAATATTATTATTGTTTAATATAAATAAATTGAATTTATTTTTATTATTAATTAAATTTTAATCTAGAATTAGATACAAACTTTTATAATTATAATCCAAACATTTATTCTCTTCTAAATAAAAACCTTTAAATCATATTCAAAAATAAATAATAAAAAAACAAAAATATTTCTCGTTATATATAAAACTCTAATAAACTTAATATATTCGATTTTGAAAATATATTTTATTAATATCAATTTAATATAATAAGTTTTATAATAGAATTTGTAATCAATAAATCCAATAATACAATCTTTAGATTTATTAAACTAATATTAACAAAAGTATTTTTATATATACAATAATTCTTGTAATTTCTAATATTTAATAAATCGATATTAATTATATTTAAAAATCCTAAACAATTATTAATATATAAATACAAAATTATTTAAACTATAATTATTACATTTTAATAAACTCCTAGGATTTTGAAAATCTTAAAAAATCAAACTATTTTTAAATTATAATATATATATATATATAAATATTAGTTTATATATATAATAACATTGTTCTATATATAATAAAAATCTTCTTTAAATTAATATAAATAAAAACATTATATTCAATCTATATTATTAATCAAATAATAATAAAACAATTAATCATATATCCTATCTAATTCTATTATCTCAATACTTAGTAGAAAGTGATTTCAATATTTAATATTATATATTTGAATTAGGGATATAATTTAAATACAAAGGCTTAGATCTAATATACTAATCTAATAATAATAGTATAGACTTTATTAATATCTCTAACAAATTTATATATAAAACTAATTATATTATTAACTTTATCTTCTCAAATATTCTTTTTATTAAAATTATTATTAAGAAATATATATATAATAATTTAGATTACGAAATATAATTCATTATTATTTTAGAATAAAATATAACTTTATTAGAACAATATTACTACAAGATTCTGGAAATAAAATTAGAAAAACTCTTTGATCTAATATATATCAATATAATCTACCTTTCCAATTCCCTTTTTTTTATAAATAAAATAATAATCGAGGTATACATAATTGACTTTACAATAATAATAAATATCATTATCCATACAATTAATAAATCTAATAAAGAAAATAGTAAAATTATATTATAATAAATCTTCAAATATAAGAAAATATATCAAAATCATTTCCACAAATATAATATTTGAAATAAAAATATTCTTCAAATAATTCTCATTTTCTATAAAATAATTTAATAAATAAAATACAAATATTAAAAGAATATTATAAATAAAACGAAAAATAATAAAAAACTTTGTAAAATTATTCATTAATACAAATTAAAATTTAATTTAAAATCACTTTTATTATATATTAATAGAAATCTTATTAAAAATATTATAAAGAAAATTAGAGTTTTATATAAAAAGATTTTCGATTACTTTAATACTTTTAATAATCTTGAATATAATCTTTTTAAAAATTAAAATAAATTAAATATTCTAAAATAATTCCAATCTATTTCAATAAAAGAAATCAAATATAATATTATTGAAATCTTTAATATTTCATTAAATACCAATTATATTATAATATAAATACTCAAAATCTACTAATCAATAATCAATAATACTTTATATAAACTTTACAATTAATACCTAATATTCAATTTTATTCTATGAATTTAAAAGTTTATTGAAATAATTATATTACTCAAAATTAATAAAAAAAATAGATTTTCTATCTACTTCTAATAATCAATTATATTTATTTTTTATATCTTAAAAGATTTAAAAAGAATTGTAATTTATTATTTAATATAAATTATATTAATCAATAATATTCTTAGCCTATAATATAAAGAAATTTTCCCTAAAAAAGTTATTATAAATTTAATTATCTATTTTATATATAATATAAAAACTACTTTTCTTTTAGGATTAAAAGTTATTATAATTATTATAAATATTTAAAATATTTTCGATATACTTTTAAAACAAAAATTATTAAAAAGAATAATTAAATAAAATTAATCTCTAGTTTTTCTAAGATTAATTGAATCCTTCCTTATTAATCAATATATTCAAATTTATCTAAAGAACTCGATTATATTCAATTATAGAACCAGGGGCCTGCGAGCCCCCGGACCCCTTGCTTCTTGAGAAAGTATTATATAATTATATTTATAATTATAAAAATCTAAAAAAGAAATTTATTGAAAGCTTGCAGGCGAAGTCGGTTTACCTTTTTCTATTCAGATTTTTTAATTTTATTTAGATTTTTTAATTTTATTTAGATTTTTTAATTTTATTTAGATTTTTAGATTTTTCAATTTTATTCAGATTTTTCAATTTTATTCAGATTTTTCAATTTTATTCAGATTTTTCAATTTTTTAATTTTATTCAGATTTTAGTGGGTCACTTCACATCAGATCATTAATTATACTATTGAACTACGAAAGCTATAGTATTAAAATAATTTTTATTAATATTAGATCAGCTATATTCAATATAAACCTTTTTTAATTGATTATAGAAACTCTAATTATATTTATATTATTTCAACTTCAACCTTTTATAAAACCCTCAGTTTTAAAATTAGCAATATAAACAATATATTATTTAAAAGCTCTTAGCTTTTCATATATATTTACTACTTTTCTCTTTTTTTATTTAATTAATTAAGATAATATTGTTGAAAAACTCTAAGAATCTATACTATAACTATAATACCAAAAAAGTCAAACCAATTAGATCGTTTAAATCAAATCTCATTAAGCAAAAGTTTCTCATTTTTCATATATATATAATACTAATATCTCGCAAGCGACAAGAATATTAAGGAGGTAAACCTCCAATTATATACAAAATATTCCAAAGCTTTCTTTTCTTTTTAGTTCTATATATATTATATTTAATTAAATTTATATTACAAAATATAAAACTATACTTCAGATATACTAATAATCTTTATCTATATCAAACTTTTCAATTCCTAAATTTCAATATTTTTATTTTAATAAATAATATAAAGAAAATCTTTGAATAAAATAATAATAACAAGATTACTTTTATCTTTAAGAAACTCAAAATGATTTATTTTATTAAAAAGAAAAGGGATTATATTTTCCTTTATATTATTAATAAAAAGCTTATTATTACATTGATTACTATAATCGAAAATGAAGTATAATCCACTTTAAAATAACTTGGAATCTGATTCAATAAATTTTTTTTTTAAAAGATATATTATTATAAAAACTACTAAAGCTTAAATAATAATATATTATATTCGCAATTTTATAAAAACAATTGATAATCTTTTAATTTAGTTTTATATAAAGCGATTATTATTTATATTATTCCCTTTTTTATATATAGAATCAAAATATAATTTAATAATAGAATGAAATCATTTTATATCTAATATATTATCTACGATTTTATTGTTTTCTTTTAAATAAACTAATATATCGATTTATTGAAATAAATATTTGCCTTAATATTTAAGAATATATTTCCAATCTAAAAAACTATTTTGATAATTATTCTCTTTAAAAATATAAATATTCTATTTATTAATATAATACTAAATAAAACTAAACTTTGTTTTATTATATATATCTAATCAATAAATACTTCTTATCTTATAATCCATTAGATTATATCTCTATTTATTATTAAGAATAAAAATATTAATCAATAATAGAAATCTAAAACCAAAATTCAATATTTAAAAACAATCCTTTCTAATATTGTATATTTTATATTATAATCTTTATATTTCTTTTTAAAATATTGAATAAATTTAATAAGGGATATTAATAAGAAATAACAATCACTGATTTCAAGAAATAATAATTTTTTTTCTCAATAAGATCTTAATCTTCTCAAATAGCTTTAAACAAATTATAAATAAAAAAAGGCTTGTTGAATATAAATATATAATATATTAGAATAAAAAGTAAATCATTATTAACTTGGATTTGATTAATAGCATTTTATATATTTTTGATTTAAAAGCAATTAGAGTTTATATAAGTTTTAAATACATTTTAAGGATTTTTTCATTTAATAAATAATATTTATAACTTTATATCAATAGTATCTTAATAATCTAGTATTTATACAATAATATATCCGATTTCTTTTAATAAGTTTTTTATATTTATTAAAATATTATATAGATTTTTGATATTAGGATTTATTAATTCTTTAAATATATAAGTATTAAAAAAACAAGGTTGTTGATAAGCTTATTAACTTTAGGGTTTATAAATCTATTTGAGATTTAAGCTTTATTTTAATATTTATTATTAATAGGATAGGGATTATTATTAAAGGGTTTTATAATTAAGTAAAGTAGTTTTAATAAAAGAAATAATAATTTATTCTTTTAAATATTTATAATAAATAGAATCTTATTTATATAATTAAATTTTCTTTAAAATTAGATTTGCTAAAAAAGATATTATATTATATTCCAATTATATATATAGAATATAAAGATTTTATATAATACTATAGGAAATTCTAATATTAAAACATTAATTTAGAATATTTCTATAATTATTAAAAGATTTCTAAATATTTGATATTATATTATAAATTGCTAATTTAATTCAAGAAATGATTTAAATAATTACTTTTATTTCCATTCTTATCAATAATAAAAGATTTTTGTTATTTTTTGTTTTTAATAATATAATTATTAATATTGATTGAATTCTTCGAAATTATTTAGTTTTATACTAATATCTATTTTTACTAAGAATCTCTAATTATTCTTTTTTCTTTTTTTCTTTTTTTCAATTTTTTTTTCAATTAAACCCTACTTTTCTTTTATTTAATTTAAATAATAACTAAAAGATATAATAAGAGTTTCTTTCAATATTAATATATTTTATAAATATATATCTTCATAATATTATATTTGTTTATTTTTAAAAAATTATATTTGGGTTTTTAAAATTCTAAAATACTATTAGTTTTATTTCAATTAATGAAGAAGGAATTACTCAAAGAAACTTTAATTTCTATATATATAAATTGCTTTTTAAGATATTAAATAAGTTTATAGCTTAATATATTCCTATATCCTTTAGAAGATTCCCAGGGTTGGTTTTAAGCTGGCTCGATGGACATTAATAAATACTACTACTACTACTACTATTAGTGCTATAAGTCATGGGTGCTTAGTCATCGTTACTCTTATATAGTATAAGGCCTTGCCACTCCTCTTCGTATATACAACTACCCTGTGCACAGTTATATCTCCGCTCATTAGTAAATAATTAAAAGTATAATCAAAAATACTATTGGTCAGCTTTTGATTTTTGATATTTAAGTTTGACTATGAGTGGAGTGAGTGATATTCATCTCACATTTCACATTTCAATACCCCAACCTACTCCAAAACTTCACGATATTTTAGAATCCAGATGAAGTTCGGGAATGATTTAAGGATTTATGTGAAGTGAGAATAGCAAAAATGAGAAGGGGTACATCGGAAAGGGAGGTGGGTATAATCGATTAGTTTGTAAGGTGTTGCAATTCATCAACAAATCAAGATTTCCCATATATCTGTTGCTCACATTGATGAAAACTCTTAGCTGTAAAATTACGCAAAATAGGCTTGGGCTATCTTGTATATTCGACATTGACAATTGAGCTTCAAGCCAATCGAGTTTCTTTCCTTACAATGAGACACGATACAATAAGCAATCTTGCCGATTAGATTACACTCTTTAGCGAGACTGATGGTCTTTGAGATATGGCAATCTCCTTTATCAAAGCAATAATGATATTCACAGATAACCCCTATTGAGTTTTGTTGAGCTGGGTATTCGCAAAACAACTCAAATTGTATGAGCTACCCATCAACTGGCGCACAAAAAGTGGTCTATGGAGGCCTTCATACGACTTTAAGATAGACACCTGGCTTAAAACTCTCAGATTTGCAGGAGCAGCAAAGAATGAACCTCGAAAGAGGCATTTCACAATCATCAACTATCGCCCATAAAAAAATGTGTTCCGAGCTTCGATTGATCCCTTCGTTTATGGGCTAAACTCTTCTTCGACTATACCTAGTCGGCTTGTGGGGAAGGGAAGAGGAATGAGAGAACGAGTGTGATGAAGCCACTGCTCGCTTCTAATTCCAATGCTACTATGAATGTCGATGAGACTGCCGAGGGGTGTCTTATTATGATTTGGGCTTGCCAGGAGATTAAAGATGAAAACTTTAGATCATTCACCATTAGATCACTTTCGCTCTTCATACCTACCAAGGCATGTTGTAATAGATTGATTTGAACGAAGCATCAAGCTTATTGCAGGAGAAGCTAGTAAGCCTATTCTACGATTCGCATTTCAACATACCGAGAATGTCAATGATTTAAAGCTCCGAGCTTTGAGCAGGTAATAGACCGAGGAATACTCATGTTCGATCCTCCAACTAATAGCTACCTGACTATCTCGTAGAGAGATCTTCCTCTTCAAGATCAAGACCTTGTTGCCCCACTTGACTACGGTGCTTGAGCAGATGCAGGTGTTGATGAGGGTGCATTGAGTCCACACAAGTCCTCGACAACAGACTTGGTAATTGTTGAGGAGAGCTTCAAAAGACAAGCGGTTGCGATCATGTCATTTTTGAGTTTCGTCCCCCGAATCTTCAATATACTGGGTTCCTCTAGCAAATTTGAGTTCTGATGATTGTTTCGAGGCTTTGCAGCCTTTCTGGGTATCCTAGAAAATTTTCTCGCTCTATGGGACAGAAACTTTTAGTTGTGTACTAACCACATCCACTTCGATATTCCTCAGTAGGAGTTCTCAGATAAGACCAAATTGATGCAAGTCATTCTATAATAGCGTGATAACAATTTTCAATGAAGGTTCAGCTTTCCAAAATTGCGGAATACCCGATTGCCCAATGATTCTTGTAACTCATTTCGTCTCATCTTATCTTATCCTATCTCATATTATCCTCATCAATATGCATAGATGTTCTCGTCACTCCGACTTCATCACACTGAGTTCATTACTTCGGTCGCATTACTTTGGTGTATAAGTTTTATCCCACCATTTTGATCTTATGATTTATCCTGCTCTTATCGCTTTGTGAGTGGGAACACTGGCAAAAAGAGAAGAAGAAAAAAAAAGGAACGGGGTTACGAGGAATGGTCGATTACTTCTCTGGGATGTTCATAAACGCTGGGTTGAAGTCTCTAATTTCTAACCTCAGCTACTGTGTGATTCTTGTGCATACAATGAAAGTAATTGTTTGAAGTTATTGAGATACGATGTTTGCGCACCTAATGTGGGGGAGCACTTCGAATAGAACAGGGAAAAGTTCTTAAAGGTATTTATTTCTCTATAGTTTCTCTTCTATTCTCATATCATTCTGCTTCCTTGATAATTCATCGATGTTGAGCACCCAATGCTCTACCCGCAGGAACCGCCCGATATATAACCGCCGGGTTATCAACCGTGGAGATTTTGACGGGTACTGTTCTGCCTTTTCTGGATGTGAATCAGCCAGACGGATAAGAGTGCCCAGTACTGTTTAAAAGCAAATCTATTAATCTTCCTCTAACACCACCTTCCCCTCTTCGATTTCCTTGACAAAAATCACCACCCTCTTCCTTACCACCTCCGCTAGTCCTCTTTCCTTACCTCTACCTTGACACCATAATTCAACCTGTTCAATCCAATCTCGTGTTGTGTTATCCCATTCGATGATTGTCTCACCCCCTTCTCCTCCATCCCTTCCTTTCCCGCCCGCAAACCCTCCATCCATCCATCTATCAGGTACCCCGGGCCAAAAACACCATATCTTCTCCCTCACAACCATCTCCCTCCAAGCACCTATCAATCTCTCAACCTCCACCTTTCTTCTCCCTACCTCCTTTCTCATTCCCTTCATTCCCTTCAACTCCGTTTGAACAAGCTTCAAATGATCCTGCAATTTGTCCACTTCCTTCATTCTCTTCTCCAACCCTTCAATCCTATTGTTTCTATCATCATCTACCCCCAGTACAAACTCGTGCCATTTATTTTGCCATTTCTCCTGTTCCATTCTCTCACAATTGATGTGTGCTTCAATTCCAACAATTAACTCATCAATCCCCTTCATGAGTACCCTAACATCCTCTTCAATAACCCCAATCCACAACTCTACCCTTCTCAGCATCCTCACAACATGCCCCCCTGCAATCTCCACATCTCCCGCAACCCCCTTCATAAATACCCACCACATCCACCATCCCCTCTCAATAGCATCCACTTCCTTCCTAGCCTCATGTGCCCTCTTCTTCATCTCTCCTTGCCTCTCTTTCCTCGCTAAATATGCGCTTTCCAATCCCCTAAACTTCCATCTACCAGCCTTAATGTTCTCCATCTCATCCCCATTTATCTGTGTACATTTATGATACCCCACCATCGCCCGCTCAAATCGTGTTAACGCAGCGGAAATATTGCTGCTGCTTCGAGAAGATGATTGGAAAAGAGATTTACTACTCAAAGTCCAGGTTTGAATGTAATTGGGATAGGTTTCGTTTGTGAGGGTATCTAGGTGCTTGTGGAGGGAACGAAGATGAGATTGGAAGGTTTGGTAGATGGGCATTAGGAGAGATGGAGTGGGGTAATTGTGGTTGCTGTTAATACTTGGGTCGATGTCTGAGAGAGTAAGAATACTTTCAATATGTTCAGCGGAAAGAAGAATGTCAACTGCAGATAAGTAGTTCGAAGTACAAGATAGCAGATCTGAAGAACTTGGAGTATGCGTCATTGTATAGAGACCCGAAGGAAAGCTCTGCCGATTTGTATTGGCGTGAGAGTATGCGTATGCCTGTGATGTTGCCGTGTGTAGTGAAGAACAACTTTGCCGATTCCCATTGAATTTATAGGGGAATTCCCGACCGTATCGTTGTTTTTGTTTTGAGATCTCTGCAGTCCAACCCTCCCCAATTCCATTCCTCTCAGCCTCCTTTGACGAAGAATTTAGTTTTGAATCCGGCTCAGCAAGCCAATAAGGCATACCCAAATCCGCAGTCTCCCATACACAAAGCGAAAGATTTTCTGAACACTCTTTCCCTTTTTCCATTATTTTCGGCCCATGAACCACAATTGATGTACCAAATACTGTGCAGAAGAACAACATTAACAACAAGCTTAGAAAATACTTTTGAATGCAGGAAAAATAATGATCGAGATAGATGGTTACGGAGAGGGGAATGCGAGGGACATGTCTCCGGATGAAGTTTCGAATGAGCTTTCTCAGGTGGAGACGACGTGGTTGTTGGCGTGGCATTTGGATTGAGGATGTTGATATTGATCGTGATGTACGCGCAGTTCTTTGGCGGTATTGAATGGATAACGTACTGAAAATCGATGAACACGGAGTATTTGGGATTTAGGATTGTGTTGGGTTTCTTCGCTTAGGTTTGGAACAGATGGCAATGATTGAATAAAGACAAAGGAGATATCCTTTGTTTCATTGTTTTGTAAAGGAAGAAAATGGAAGGAAAAAAGAAAGGAAGATAAGAGAAATGAGAAGATGAGAAGATGAGAAGATGGGAAGATGAGAAAACAAGAAAATGAAGAAATGAAAAAAAAGAGAAAATAAAACAATGAGGATATAGAACAAAGAGATATACCAGTATATCAAAATATCAATATCATCATCCTGCCATGATCGCGACACCTTAACTCACCTCACCTCACTTCGCTTCATAAGTCATCGCATCATCATCTGCCAGCGCCTACTGCTATCCTGCTGCTGCTATTCTACACAATCTGCTGCTACACCGCCGCCATACCGTGTTAGCATTCATGCTACCATATTCCATAACCAACCACATCAGTACCGCCCACAATTGCCATTGCGCAAACATCACCTTACAGTCATCATAACACACACGCCTCAAATCATCCCACAACCTCTAAGTAACGCGGCGAGGGCGTATGAATATTTGACCATCTCCTCTGAATCTCTGCCACGACTGTCCCTTTTCCACGTGGAGTCTTGAAAAATCTGCCGTCCCTTGTTACATGTACAGTAGAATCTGCCGCAGCTCGACCGCTACTACACTGCCCACTACCATTACCACTAATACGTACACCTCATCTCATCTCACTTCGAAAAATCTCCCATCTCCCTTATCAGCGCCAACTCTAGCTTTAGCCGTAGTCGTCGCAACCTCGGAGAATTTCCTGTTCTGCTTCCACGGCAGTAGATCTCGGAGAGTCAGCAAAGCGTCATCCTGTTATCTCACATTCTCGTCAGTTGTCGCCTGTTCAGTCGCAGCATCCACACCCTACCATCCACTAGACCATTCATTACCACAAAACCTCTGCTCTTTTCCTGCAGGTGGCCTAATTCCTTAGTCTTTGCATTCAACGACAGCAATTCATGACTCGCCCAAAGAGTTGCCTCTTCCGTCGCAGCAACAGCTGATATCCAAGGAACACTTCAGCCGTTCGAGTCGTTTCTTTCGACAAATCGACAAATCTCTCAACACATATCAACTCAGAACCACTGTACCGTCATCTACAACGTCCACCTCTCCTCGCCCATAAACATTATACCACCGACTACCACGCACACCACAAACAGGGAGAACTCAAACGCCCACCATCTCTCAGCATCTCTCAAACCTGTCTATTCCTTCTTATTTGCATCGACTAGAAGCAATAATCCAGGGAAACAGCACATCCAGGCGACATTTTGCAGCAGCTGGAGATACGAGCCCTTTAAATGACAGCGAGGTATTTTACCTTCACAACCACAACACTATCCACCACTACAAGAAGTAGACCTCATCTTACCTTAGCTCACGATAACTCTCGAAATTGCACCCCAAAATGTCTACAAAAACTTTCTACTACTACTCCGCCCCATCCTCAGACCTCCTCATCGGTCACGAATGCTTTAAATTTCATTTCCCGCCCTACCTCAATCTCCACATCCCGCCCTATGCAAGCTCCTCACAAATCCGCGAAGCATATCGAAGACATATCTTGGCATTGCATCCCGATAAATGGTTGCACAGAATGACGGTTTCCCGGAAACTTGATAAACAAGAAATGGAAAATCAACATCAACATCTGCAACGTGCCATTGAATTGGTGAGAGAATCTTACGATATCCTGAGCGATAGTCAATTAAGACAAGATGCTACATCGAATAATTTCACAATGGATTGGAATAGGAAGGAAAGAGAATTTGTTTATGATGCCGTGGAGGGGGAAAAGTGTAAGGGATGGGTTATGGGGAAGGAGAATGATGGATATAATTCGATGGCGGCTGGGGCTAAGAATTTGAACGAAAAGAACCATGAATATTGGAAATGCTGGGAAAAGAGCCTTCTGGCTATTCGGACGACAATCGAACTGGATGAATGCAAACGCAGACAGAGGGTTTGGGATGAAGTTGAAGAAGAAGAATCGAAGGTGAAAGATGACCTCGTTATCGATATCGATAAAAACTACCCGCCAATTCCGAACCTCGAACCTCAACCTCAACGAATATATACTTACAAGCCAAAGTCTCTCCAAATACTCGAAGAATCCCTCTACAAATACGAACGCAAACCCTGGTTCTGGAAATATCCCACAATGTCCGAATTGAGATACAATTCTCGAAATACAAGTCTTGGTTTGGAGAAACCCAGGAAATTACCACCTTTTTGTGTGGTTTCTTGGGTTAATGGGGTACATATCGTGGTGGATAATTGGCTCAAGAAGGAATGGAGTGATCCTATTTGGGGGTTGCTGGAGGGAGTTAGGGAGTCTTATGGAAATGGAAATGAGAAAGGAAATATGGGCATGGAGATGATGGACAGGAACTGGCAATTTTGGGATGGATGTGATAGTTTTGATTTAGATGTTAGGATTAAGACTGGAGGAGGGAAATCGAGGGACACAACGCTTTGGTCGGACAGAAGATCGGATACTAGATGGGAGACTTTGGGTGGGAGGGATGATTTGTTTTGTCCGGGGGACTGGAGGGCTATGGTTTTGATTGAGTACGCTGTGTTCTTGTGGATTGGTTGGAAGGTCGGGAGGTGGGTTTGGTGGGGGTTGGTATGGGTGGGCATGTGGATATTGAAATGGTTGAGAGGAAATGGAATGGAGCTGGAGATGGTGGAGATGGTGGAGGTGAAGGAGGGTAGAATGAAACTGGACCAGATGAAGCGGAAGGAGAAGGAAGAGAAAGATGTCAATTCGGGGGAAGAAGAAGATGAAACGGAGGATGAGAATTGAGATTTCCATCTTTGTAATTGCGATTGGAGTTTGAATTAGGATTAGAATGCTACATTTGTTCCCAAATGTTGTACACTATATGAGCTATGAAATCAACTAGGCATTTTGTAATATCTGCATATGCAAAGTGACATTGAGTACATTTCATCGAGCTATCTCGCAAAAAGGCCTAATAACAGGATTGAGGAAATTACATAGCAATTAAGTTTATTATCACAATCTAAAACAACTGTATAGGATTTTTGTATTTTGTTAGAACTGAGAAATACAACTTTTTGTATGCCCTGTGGTAGTAGATTCCGTGGTTAACGAATCTATTGATTTGTTAATTACTATAAAATCTGATATATTTATTCATATATTAATCTCATTCATTTTAAGATATTAATATTAATAATATTTATTTTGTATTAAATAAAAGAATTTTATTCTAAAAGGATTTAATAATAAAAACTTAAATTTAAATTTAGAATGTTAATTCTAAGCTTTAATTTTAAAATGATTGTTTTTAGAGAAAAATAATCTATATATATTTAAATTAGATTATTCTTTTATTTAATTAATATATTCTGTATTAATGATATAATGATAAAGCTTTTAATTGAAAAATAAATTCAAAGTAAATGATAAATATAAATAAGTCATGTTTTTCTTTAAACTTTCAATTAATCTTATATAGCTTATATTTATTCCTCTCTTTTTCTATTTATTTCTCTTTTTCTCTTTTTAGTTCCTATACTTAGTCCCTTATTCTTTCTATTTCCTATATTTATACTATATTTTTTCATCTATTTTCTATATAACTCTAAATATAGGTCTAAAAGCTTATATTTTAATTTTATTCATTAGAATCTAATAATAAATGGATTACAAAAAGTATAAATTCTATTTATAATTAATAATATATTCTATTTATAAATAATAAATATATTATTAATATTATAAAATATTAATTTCAAAATTTATATAGGAATTTATATTGAATTTCTTTTCATTGTGAGGGACGTTTCTATCACTATAGGGATGGCTGATGTATAATACATAATTTAATTATTTAAGAGATAAAAGATTTTTTGAGGATGATATTAATTCTAAATTATATTATCAAAATTAAGGAAGATTAAATAAAGATACTTTATATGTATAAATTCAATTAACTTAAATTAGAGTTAAATAAATAATTAATCTTTTTGATATTTCTCTAGACATATATAATTATTATCGAATTATTTTCTGAAGAAATTATATGTAAAGAGATTAATAAAAAGAAAAAAAGAAGAACTCATCCTTTCAAGTAACTCTAAACTATTGAGATATTTCATAATAGAATTATTTCTATTATCTATTTTTTATTTTTATTTTTTATTAAAACTTATAATTGATTTGAATTTAAAATTCAAAATGAATTTAATATGTTAGTAAAAAGATTATAAATATGTCAAAATAAACTTTTTGAAAATAGTATTCTTAAGTATTTAAATTCATTAGTTATTAAATATATAATCAATTTTTTATAGATGATGAATAGTATTAGTTCTAATTTACAATATCTATATTATTTATTAAATAATATCAAACTTTAATATAGATTATAATATATAAGAATTTTATCATAATATATTTATTTTCTAATAAAATATAAGTAATTTGAGGTTATTATAAAGTCTTTTAATCTTGATTATTATAATTTCATAACTTATTAATAAAGATGAAACTTCGTTTTTACGTATTGATTTAGTATTTAGAAACATTAAATGATTTCTATAATTAATAAATTATCACGGTGCAGGCAGGCAGTGGTGAAGTTCGAGTAACTTTGCCTTAATTCGGCAAAGTTGTATTGGCTTAGATAATAGGTTTGGGTTCAAGATTAAAATATAGTTCGAAGAACTACAATATAGAATCTTTCAAGTTGAAGATATATAGAATTTTCTTAAACGAGTTAGCCCGATCGGTTTTAGTTTGTTTACACTTCGGTATTATATACTTTTATTTCGGTTTCCTTCGAGGGGACTAATATATTATCTGATCTTACATCGTAATATAAATATAAATATAATCAAATTTGATAATTAAATTAAAGTATTCTGAATAAGTATTACTATATACTAGCCGTCGGAGAAAAAGAATTTTCAGACTATAGATTTGTAGAGTTTCTTTTTCCTTTTTAATTATTATAATAATTTAGAAATCCTATGAATTTATAGAGTTTAAATTCTTTTCCCCCCACGGCTAGTACTATTATATAAAATATTATGTATAAACTCTGATTCTGATTCTATTATTATAATATAATATATATGAGGACTAGCCCCCAAGCCTCGATCCTTATTACGTTCTAGTTATTTTTCTTATCATTCTTATTAATAGAATATGAGAATAGTATTATACTAGGGGCCTGCAAGCCCCCGGACCCCTTGCTTTTTAAGAAAGTATTATATAATTATATTTATTATTATAAAAATCTAAAAAAGAAATTTTATTGAAAGCTTGCAAGCGAAGTCGGTTTACCTCTTTTATTTTTTATTTTTTATTTTTTATTTTTTATTTTAATGGATCACTTTATATCGAATCATTAATTATATTACTAAACTACGAAAGCTATAGTATTAAAATAATTTTTATTAATTTTAGACTTACTACATTCAATATAACCTTCTTTTATTTGATTATATAAGCTCTAATTATATTTATATTAATTAAATTTCAATCCTTTAGAAAACCCTTAGTTTTGAAGTTAGCAATATAAAAAATATATTATTTGAAAGCCCTTAGCTTCTTATATATAATTATTACTTTTCTTTTTTTTTTATTCAATTTATATTAGTTTGAATAAACTAATTTAATAATTTTGTTGAAAAAATAAGGAGTTGTATTATAGTTATAATATTAAAAAAGTCGAGTTAATCAGATTGCTTGAATTGAATCAATTAAATCGTTTGAATCGGGTCTTATTAAGCAAAATTCTCTTTTTTCGTATCTATATACACCTTCGATCCTCGCAGACGATAAGAATATTAAGAAGGTAAACCTCCAATAAATATTGTTAATCTTTTATTAAAGTAAAGTATCAATTCTAATCTCATTAATAATAAGATTAAATTATAGGGTGAAAGTAAAATAGTTGAAATAATGAAAGTAGAAAGTCTTATTATTATTTAAGAGCTTTTGAATTATAATATTAATTTAAGCTATAATAGAATAGGAATGAGTTTCATAGTTAATTACAATATTTGGAATGAGATAGTATATATTGAGTTTACTATTATAATGAAATTACTTCTAGAATTAGGGGTTGATTTGAATTATTATAAGGAATTATTAGTAAAAAAAGCTTTGTTCAAAGGTCTCAATTCAATGATGAAGTTTTTATAAGAAGATAAAGCAATTCTTAGTTATTAATAAAGGATTTTTATTCTAAGAATATATAATACTTTAATGCTCTAATTGTTATTCCTAGTAATCTTTGAGTTATCACTACTAATAATAATCTATTTCGATAGAGAGATAATAATCCAGTTAAAAAGTCATCAATTAGTTATTACTCCATCAGTGGGTACACGGATTTATGAGGCTCCCTATAAGCAAAGCACAATTTCACATCAAAAATCCAGACTTTAATAATTCGATTATAGTTCGGATTTCCATTAAATTCCTTTAAAACTGAAACATATTATAAAAAAAGATAAGGATTTATATAGTTCGAAATTGAAATCATTATTCCTTCAAATAAAAACTAAATAATCTAATCTAATTTTCTCTATCAAAACTTTTTAATAAAAAAATATAATATTAAAAATTGAAATCTTAAAACTGAGTCTTTCTAATTAAAAATTCAATATAATATATTTTAATACTTAATTAATTCACAATAAAGACTTCAATTAAAAGTATCAAATATGTATTTTTTAATAAAGTTTTAAAAATATCAATTTCTAATATTAAATTGTGCTTTACTTCTAGAGAGTCTTATAAATCCGTATACCCACTAATGCTCCTTATAACTTCAATTTGAAGCTATTTAAAAATCTGAAAAAAGAAATTAGTATTATTATATTCTTTACTTTTTCCACCCCTATCTACCCTCTAAGTACTAAGGGAGAGAAAGAGAGATATTATATCTGAAATATAATAAATCATATATAAATCATATATAAATCATGTATAAATCATGTATAAATCATGTATAAATCATATATAGATCATGTATAAATCATGTATAAATCATGTATAAATCATGTATAAATCATATATTGATCATTTATAAATCATATATAGATCATTTATAAATCATATATAAATCATGTATAAATTATAATCAATTTAATTTATATAGCTATACTAAAATAATATGATATATATATCTGGGCTTAAATTGAATAAAGTAAACAGAAAATGAAAATGTGTCTCTTCTTTAAACTTCTCTAATAAAATCTTCAAACAATCTTACAAATAATCTCCTTAGATTCTTCAAATCACCTATAGAATTAATTTATCCTATTCAAAAATCTTTTATTTATAAATCCTTTGATATATTTATAAAAATCCTATGCTTTCTATTCATTTATAATAATCTCCCTTTTTTTATTCAATTCCTCCCAAAATATTAGAAAAGCTATAATTAGTTATAATATTATATTTCTTTTAAAGAATTATTTTCATTTTTTAAATCTTTAAATCCTTTTAAAAAATCATTATTCTATTATGATCTCTAATCTATTCTTTATAAATCTTATATCCATTTTCTCTTATAATACATTAATAATATATAGTTTCTTTTTAATACCTATTATCTCTCATTCCCTTTCATTTTATTAATATTACCCTGATAATAGAGAAATCTAATTCTATAATATAATATAAAATAATCATATAACTAATCTTGATTCATGTTTCATATATTAAAATCTAAATAAAATCAAAATAATAAATATGATAATATTAAAATATTATTACTTTTAATGATTTATATTCTATATTAAAGAATTACTATTGCTTCAACTATAATCAATAATATATCATTTATTATATAAAATAAAAATTATAAAGAGTAATATTTTATAATAATCATATATACTAATTTTAGAATACTATACACCTATATTAAATATATTATAAATATCTTAAAAACTCTAGCTTTTCTCTTTATCTATATAAATATGTCTCTTTAATATCTCTATTAATATATCTCTTCTAAAAGGATTTCTCAGGAAAAAGAAAATCTTTTAAAGAAGTTTTATCTTTTATTTTCCTATATTTAAAAACCTTTTTCTTTATAATTGACGACTTTTTATAAGACTTCTAAATTATTATAAGAATCTATAATTTAGTTTCTTTCATTAATTATATTTAATAATGAGAATATTAAAATAAATGTTATAGAATCAGAAATATTATTCAATAAATATTAATGGAGGAGCATGAAACAATTTCCAATTATTGATTTTATAAAATTCCTAATTTCAAGTTTTTATATTGTTTAATTATATTAAATAATTGACAGAGGATATACAATCTATATAATGATTCTAGAAAGTGTATTTATTTATTTTTAATACTTCTTTAAATTTCTAATTTCAAATCTTTAAAATTGTTTATATATAATATATCTATTCGATATTCTATTTTAGATTTTCAATATTCAATTTTCAATATTTAATTTTCAATATTTAATTATTCAATATTAAATTTTCAATATTCAATTCTCAATATTTAATTTCAAATTATGAAAATTTAATTTTTGATATTGAATTTTTGATATTTTTTATTAAACTTTGTTTTTTAATCTTTAATATTTAATATTTAATTTTTTAATATTTTTGTTTAATTTTTAATTTTCAATATTTAATCTCAAATTATCAAAATTTCATTTTTGATATTCAATCTTCAATGTTCAATCTTCAATTTTCAATCTTCAATTTTCAATCTTCAATTATCAATCTTTAATATACAAATCTTATTCTTTATTTTTAATATTTAATATTTAATATTTAATCTTCAATTTTAATTTTTAATTTTTAATATTAAATATTTAATATTTGAATTTTGATCTTTAATATTCAATATTTAATATTTAATATTTAATATTCATTATTTAATATTTATTTATTCAAAATTAATTTTTAATATTCAAACTTTAATATTTAATCTTTAATATTTATTATTCAATAATTAGTATTTAAAATTTAAATTTAAATATTTAATATTTAATATTTAATATTTATTATTCAAAATTTAATTTTTAATATTTAAATTTAAATTTTTAATATTTAATAGTTTAATTATTTAATTTTTAATTTTTAATAATTAATTTTAAATTATTAAAATTTGATTTTTGATATTCAATCTTCAATCTTTAATTTTAATTTTCAATCTTCAATTTTCAATCTTCAATCTTCAATTTCCAATCTTCAATCTTCAATTTCCAATCTTCAATTTTCAATCTTTAATTTTCAATCATTAATATACAAATCTTATTCTTTATTTTTAATATTTAATATTTATTATTTAATATTCATTATTTAATATTTATTTATTCAAAATTTAATTTTTAATATTTAATATTTAATATTTAATATTTAATATTTAATATTTAATATTTAATATTTAATATTTAATATTTAATATTTAATATTTAATATTTATTATTCAAAATTTAATTTTTAATATTTAAATTTAAATTTCTAATATTTAATAGTTTAATTATTTAATTTTTAATTTTTAATAATTAATTTTAAATTATTAAAATTTGATTTTTGATATTCAATCTTCAATCTTTAATTTTAATTTTCAATCTTCAATTTTCAATCTTCAATCTTCAATTTCCAATCTTCAATCTTCAATTTCCAATCTTTAATTTTCAATCATTAATATACAAATCTTATTCTTTATTTTTAATATTTAATATTTAATTTTCAATTTCAATTTTTAATCTTTAATATTTAATATTAAATATTTAATATTTAATTTTCAATCTTCAATTTTAAATCTTCAATTTTCAATCTTTAATTTTCAATATTTAATTTTCAATTTTCAATATTTAATATTTAATATTGAGTTTTTAATATTTAATTTTTAATATTTAATATTTAGTATTTAATATTGAATTTTTAAATCTTTAATATTTACTATTTAATATTTAATTTTTAAATCTTTAATGTTTAATATTCAATTATCAAATTTTTATTCTCAATATTTGATTTTTAATCTTCAATCTTCAATCTTAAATCTCTCATTTTTAATCTTTAATCTTTAATTTTTAATCTTAAATTTTTAATCTTAAATTTTTAATCTTAAATTTTTAATCTTAAATTTTTAATCTTAAATTTTTAATCTTAAATTTTTAATCTTCAATCTTCAATTTTTAATTTTTAATTTTCAATCTTTAATCTTTAATCTTCGATCTTCAATTTTCAATTCTTAATCTTTAATATTTAATTTTCAATATTTGATTTTCAATATTTGATTTTCAATATTTGATTTTCAATATTTGATTTTCAATATTTGATTTTCAATATTTGATTTTCAATATTTGTTTTTCAATATTTAATCTTTGATCTTTAATTTTTAATATTTAATATCTTCTATTTAAAATTCAAAATTTAATATTTATTATTCAAAATTTAATCTTTAATTCTTTATATTCAATTTTTAATATCTTCTTTTTAATATTTAATATTTATTATTCAATATTTAATATTTATTATTAATTTTTTATATTCAATATTTAATATTTATTATTAATCTTTTATATTCAATTTTTAATGTTTATTATTTATTTTAATTTTTTTCATTCTATATTTAATATTTACTATTAACTTTCTGAATTCAATTTTCAATATTTATTATTTTATTTTCAATTATTAATTTTCAATCTTTGATTTTTAATTTTTAATCTTTAATTTTCAATCTTTGATTTTTAATTTTTAATTTTAAATCTTTAATTTTTAATCTTTAAATTTTCATTTTTAATCTTTAATCTTTAATCTTTAATTATCAGAGTAAGTACTACAATAAATCAACTAAGTGTAATGTAATATAAAGACTTTTTATTAATTCTTCGAAATTATAATGATTATATAATTTATATATATTTAAATCTCATTTAATACGAGATAGATTTGAAGATTTATTATTATGTATTGTATTAAATCTTTTAGGATTATAATTGTAATAAAGTTTCGTCTTTTTATATTTTATATCCTAAGAAATACTTATTTATTTCTCAATAGGATTTTAATAAATTCTTATTATATTATTAATAAACTTGTAATATATATATTTTTAGAAAAAGAAATTTCTATATCTTTATATATTATGAATAATTCAAAAGATAAATAATATGCCCTTATATATTTAATTGTTTTCTTAATAGATTATTAAACATTTTATAAAAAAAGCTTCTTTTCTTTGAATAATATAATTCCTTTTCATTTTTATTTACTTTATTGTCAAGGTATGGGTAAAGACTTATATTATATTATAAGAATTCTAAGTGCTATAAAAGATTGAGGCTTTATTATAGGAAGTAGGGTATATTAAGGGTATGTTAAGGGTTTGTGCTTGAGGTATAAAGATAATATAATTAGTGTTGTAATAGTATTCCCCTTTTAGAGTTTGTTTGTTCTAAATAAATTAAAGTATAGAGTAACTTTGCTATTTTTTGATAAAGTTATAGGGAATCGGTTCAATATTGATTAAATGAAAACCCAAAACCTTTTGAAATAATGTTAGAATAATTTAATTTCTATTATAGGATTAAAACGAATTGTTTTTAAAATAATAATCAATTGATGGATTTTCTTTGGTTTGTTTGATTTCTGTTTAAGAGTTATTATTAATATAATAGTATTTGAGGTGATGAGCTTTTTGAATCCAATCTATATAAGTGGGTCTGATTTGTCTGGATGTATTAGATGAAATGTAATGATTATTCCCTTCTAATTTTGGAGGTCCTTAACTGATTGTTATGATAATAGGTAGTATTTTCATTTGATATGATAATGGAAATTGTATTTATTGTGATAATCGAGGATTTTCTTGAATTTTTATTATTTAGTTTCTTTGTGTGTTTTGTTATTTCTTTTAAGAATTTAATCTTGATTTTTGTATAATTCGATAATATTGATAATATTTTGGTTTAATAATTTTAATAAGTAATAGAGTAATTGAAGTAGTGAGTTATAAAATATTGGAAAAATCTTGAAGTTAATTGGGAGTTGTAATAAGCAAATCTATTTATAGATTTTGAGGATTTTATAAAGGCTATTTTATTTATTATTATTTTTTTTTATTGAGTAATTGATTTTTATATTCTTTATACTAATTTATATCTTATTATTTTCTTTGTAAAGAGAAGTATTAATTCAGATTTTATTAGTACAATCTTTATATTTTTGAATCGATTGAGTTACAAGTGCTTTAAATTTAATTAGAATAAAATCAAATCTATTTGTAATCTTGTTAGCTTTAAGGAATTTTTATTTTTTTTGATATAATAGATTTAATAGGATTAATATGGATAATTCAATTCTAAGATATAGATGGTAATTATAATTAATAAAGAATAGGGATATATCAATAGTTTCTGATATAGTATTATTTAATACAAATTTTATAAATAAAAGCTAATTAAATCAATCATTTTGATGAAAGTTTATAAAAGTATAAAGGTATTGTTTTATTATAATATTAATCCTTTTTATTTGATTATTGGATTTGGGATAGAATAAGGAAGATTGTTTTAAAATGATTGATAAATATTTGGATAAGTATTTCTAGAATTTAGAAATAAATTAAGAATTCTTATTGAATACAATATTATCAAAAGTATTATATAAGTAATATATCTTTTTAATAAATTAATCTACAAGCTTTTTTGTAGATAGTTTTATTATTAATATGAAATATTGTATTTTAATTAGATAACAAATAATTGTAATAATATATTGATATTTCTTTTTGTAGTGTTTATTGATTAATAATAATGTAATATAATTAATAAAGATGTTTGATTAAGGATGAAATAATATTAGTAAAGATTCAAGGAATCCAAGTGTAATGAGGTAGAAGATTTTGATATGAAAATAGAATTGATAAGTTTATATAAATATTTCGATTTCTTTAAATATATTAGACTATTAATATATACAAAAGATAAAATTGATAGTTTTGATACAATCTGAATATCTGGTTGATTTGATTGAATATATACAGTATATAATCTGTATATAAAGTTTGATAGAAAGAGAAACAAAGAAATAATTGTAATAAAAGATTTTATTATTAATTAATTTATAATTTTATAAAACTATTCAAAGATTCTTTTGAATATTTAATAGCTAATAATAAATAAAAGGGTTTCGAAGTATTATATATATAATTATAATTAATTTGAATAATCTATATACTTTATTAATAAAATTATTAATCGATTTATCAGTATCAGGGATGATTATATTTATTAAGACTATAATTAGATTTAAATTATTGTTTATTTGTTGAATAATATCCTTGAATATAGTAATATTGAATATCCATTCTGAAAGGATTATTTATAAGCAATTCTTGATTTGATTATTATTAGAATCAATATATACTAAGTAATCTTTAATTTTACAATTCAAAATATTGGGGCGAATAGTTTTGTGATTAAATTGATATATAATATAGAAATTGAATTTTAATAAGAATTTGATTTATCTAATTTATTATTAATTTAATATTTTTATTGATATAAAGTATTCGAAATTCTTATAATTGATAATAATTTCAAATAATTTCTAAATATTATATAATTCCAGTTTTCATTTCTTTAATGATTTTATAATTACTAGGAGTTTTTTATTATAAATCTTGTAATTATATTTAGTAGTATTATATTTTAATAAAAAATATATTATTGAATATAAATCTCTCTTATTATTATATTATGAAAGGATATTATTTGTAATTCAATTAGAAATATTAGTTTTGATTATTGTATAATAATAGTAATCAAATATAATAAGAATTGAAGTAGAGGAGAAAGTATTTTTTAATGTTATAAAAGTATTTTTTTATTTAGAATTCCAATTCTATATTCTTTTCTTTTTCAGAAAACAATTAAAAGGCTTTATAATCTTGAAAAAATTGTAAATAAAATATTAATAAAAATTAGCAAATCTAAGAAAACACTGGAGATTTTTGAATTTAATTAATGATTTCCAATTGAATATAATATCGATTTTCTTTAGATTTATTTCTATATTTCTTAGAATAATAATTAAATCAAAATATTTAATTCTTTTTATCTCGAATTTGCATTTATCGATATCGATTTATAATTTAGTATTGATTAATTGTTAAACAATTTTATGAATATATTCTTTATGATTTGTAATGTTTTTGAAATAAATCAAAATATTATTTAAATATATTATATAAATCTTATCTAAAAAATTGAAGAGAATATAATTGATATAATTCTGAAATAAGATTAATATATTACAAAATTCGAAGAATATTATTAATGATTTGAATAAACTGAAATAAATAATAAAAGTAGTTTTTCATTTATAATTCTCTATAATTTATAACTTATTGAAAGTAGTGATAATATTAAGCTTAATATAGATTTTAATATAATATAAAGTATTAAGGGTTTTTTTAATTAGTAATAAAGAGTATTGATTTTTGATAATAATATTATTTAGATTTTAATAATTTTAATAGATTCGAATATCTTCTTTTGATTTAACAATTAAAAGGAATGAAATAATTAATTGAAAATGAAATTTTCAAATGAATCTTTTATTCAAATTATTATCAAATTATTTGCGAATAACTTAAAACTTAATTGAAGATATTGAATAGTTTTTATTATATAATGATTCCTTGTTTAATATAATCTCGATTTTGTAATCCTATAAGTATTGTAATAAAAGTTTATTGATAAGAAAGGATAGAAATTCTAGATATAAATTATAAAACTAGAAAAACAGTTTATTTTGGATTTCTAATATAAAAAAAATAGATTAATCTATCTTTTCTATAAATTTATTAATATTATTATTTATTAAACTTTGATATAATTAAATAAAATCCTTGATTATTATATAATATAGATTGTAGATTTTATTTAATTCATTTTAAAACACTTTTATAATATAAATATTATTATTTTTATAGAATTATATAAAACTATTAGTTATAAAGAATTTCATATTTTGTATTTCGAAATGAATATTTTATATAATATCGAATAATTTATTTAAAGGATTTGATAATAATAATAATAATAAGAGTAAAATATTTTGATTTTATAATAATCTTTTATATTTTCTAGAATTAATAATAAATCGAGTTAAAATTGATTTCAAAAATAAATAATTAGGGATTATTTTAGTTTAAATATTTGTTTTATTGTTGATATAATAAATATAATAAGAGTTTTTGTTTTTGTTATTTTCGAGATTAATAATATCAAGGTTTTTTTAAATATCTAAGATCTTAATAGATTCGAAAATTGTTAATTGATTTCGAAATAATAAGAATTTAATTTCGAAGTTTTTGTTGATAATATTTTCTATAGAAACTGATTTCGAAATAAGCTTTTGTAAAAGTGATTTAGGATTGATTATAACTTTGTTATTTTTTGATAAAATTATTTTATAGTTATTAGATATATTGGGGATAGTAGTTGTTATAATATCAATAGAATAATAATATCTCAAATAATATATAAATACAAATTTGAATATTATTATTAATTAATCAATAGTAGGGTTATAATATTAAAGCTAGGGGAAACCAAGAATTAGTGGATTTGTAATTGATAAAGTGATAATATAAAATAAATTGATTTCTCAATGATTATTAATTTGTATATTCAGAAGTATATATTAAAAAAGGATATTAAAAAGCTTTCTATTAGTTAGAAGTAAATAATGAGTATAGGGGAGGGGTTATATAAATATTTGAAATTTGGAAATAATTTTTTTATTAATAAAGCTATAGTTTATAATTTTATTATTTATAAGGCTAACAAATGGAATGGTTATATTAAATATAAAAAAGATTTTTATTGAGATTTTAAGAGATTTGTTATTTATTATTTTAAGATATAAAGGATTTTTAGATATAATTAATCTTTTAATTCATAAAGGTAAATTTCCTATAAAAAACCTCGATTTGTGATTATAAATCAAGATTAATCTTTTGATATATTAAATTAAGGAATAGAGCTTTTATTTTTTTTTGAATAAATAAATCCTTTAATATATTTTTTTAGATTAAGTTTTTGAATAAGATTAAAAGGGATTAGTAAAGTATAATGTAATGGTATAATTAGGAAATAATTAGTGGATAGGAAATAATTGATAAATGGGAATGGGTTTTGATATAAAAAGTTGATAATGTTATAATAGAATTTAGAGCTTTGATATTAATTAATTGTAAAAAAATAATTGATATAAGGATTATATCCCATATTAGTATTAATATTGTATTTTATATTATTAACTTATTTCTCATTATAATTATCTTTAATATAACCTGATTTCTTATAATAAAAACAAAGACTAAAATTAAAATATTACTTTCGAATATAATAGGATAGGAAACATTGATTTTATTGAATAATATCTAATTGTATAAAATTACCAAATAGTTTTAATATAGAGGGGATTATAATTAGAGCTAGCTTTTTATTATAATACCTCGATTGATTATAACTAAAATTAATATTTTAATTCTTTTATTGATTATTAAGGTAAGTTTTCTCTTTTAAATTATTATAGATATCTTGTTACTAAATTATCTACATATCAATATTAACAATAAAAAGTTTATTAAAATGATTAACTAAAATATTAATCAACTCTTATGAAATCTTAAATTTAAAATTAATAACTTGTTATTCAGTGGTTTTCCTATATCTAATAACAAATTGTTTAAATTCAATAATGAAATTACTAAATAAAGTCTTCCTCATCTTATATTTATTGTAATCTATAAAGACTTTTTGTAAAAGATTAAGGGTTTGATATTGTTTATTCAACTCACCCCAAATACTTGTTATAATGTATTATCTAAAAGGCTAGAAATTAGAATTATATAGGTTATCTGTAATTGTATCGAAGTATATTTGATTGTTTGTATAAACCGAGTTAAAGAATAAACTAACAAGGAATATAATCCACTAGAATTTTAATTTGTTTTTATAATCTGTGATTAAATAACAATTGATTATACTATAGAATACTATATATTAATCCTAATACTTTGCAATATCTTGTTTATTATCACTAAACTTCTTGAAAAAAATGAAATGTTTTTAATAGAATAGGATTTTTAGATTATTACAAACAACAATTTTTAGTATTTCAATTATATTTTGTAATTCAGTAATCCATAATTGAGCTTTATTAATTTAGATATATACTACAATAATTTGTTCTTGTAATAAAGTTGTAATTGTTTTAATCAAAATAAATACAACTTAAGCAACTACAAAATATATAATATTCAAATTATAGAATAAATTTATAAATAAAAAAACATTAGTTTCAATAGAATTGATAATATAATTTAAAAAAAGGAATTGTAGAGATAGATTAGATATAGTTATTTGATTGATTATTTCTAAAATATTTTTATAATTATAAAACATTCTTGTAGAATTCTCAATAATAAATCAATATAGATATATTTTAATATAATCGAATAATTTTATTAAAAAATAATAAAGTTATTTATAATAGATTAATAATAAATTCGATTAATATAATTGGATTATAATTTCGATAAAATCAAAGTAATTGGAATAATTGAAATACAACTTGAATAAGTGTTTTTAAAATGAAGTTATAATAGTTTTTAAATAGATAGTATAAATTGTTAAAATATAGGTAAAGATTTATATTATATTATAAGGATTCTAAATGCTATAAAAGGTTGAGGCTTTATTATAGGAAGTAAAATATATTAAAGATACGCTAAGGGTTCGTATCTGAGGCACAAAGGCAATATAGTTAGCGCCGTGATATTTATAATGATTATTTTTAATTTAATATTATTCCAGTTACTATATTGTATTTAATTATTAGTTTACTAAAATTAATTATTTCTATTTACTTTCGTTGTTTCAAATATATTATGAATATTAATACTAATATATTTTATTATTTTAATAATAATTCTCTTATACTTTATAATTATTATTATTATTATCAAAAGAAGATTTATATTTCAATATCTCTTTAGTATATTTCCAATATTAATTTTTATATTAAATATATATCTATTATAATATAGTTTTAACAAATAATATAAAGAAGATTATTAATAATCTTATAATAATTCCATAAAAGGAATAATATATAAGAAATATAAAAGCTTATTTATAAAAAGAGATTTAATAAAGAAATACTTACAAATCTTAATGAATTAAGAAATTAACTTTCGAATAATAAATTGATTAAATTGAATTACTAGTTTAATAAACTATTTTATAAATTTATATCGAATTATAATTAATTCCCTTTTAATTCGAATTCGGATTTATTTTAATTAATATATTAGTTTTATAGAATATTCTTTTTTCTTTAAATATTGTTATATTATATTCCATTATAAAACTCATTTCTATGATTAATTTCAATTATAAAAATAAATTCTTAGTTTTTATAAGATATTACTATATAATTATTAGAAACATATTATCTATAAAAACTTCTTTATATTTCTAGCTTTTATATCTCCAGCTTCTACATCTAATATACTTTAAATAATAATTAGCTCAACTAATAGTATTTAATATTGATTTAATAATAAAATATTAATTAAAATTAATTTTTATTAAAATTATTCTATATTTAAAAAGTACCAAATTTAATATTTTAAAGAATTCCTTTCTTTTTTTAAATTTAATAATAATAAATGCTATAATAAAAATAATAATAATAAGAATATCTAGATTTTTTATTAAATTACTAATATGTTATAATATAAAACTACTTTTTAAAAATTCAAAAATAATATTTGTAATATATGATATTTAATATATATTAATATTAATATCATTCTTATATTTATATCTTGTTATTTCTTTTTTAAAATTCCTTTCTCAATTTATAAACTTCTTTAAAAAATCTTAGAATTAGAAGTTTTCTTATTTATTTATATAAATATGTTTATGTTTAATTATCAAAAAATAGATTTTTTAAAAGATTGTTTATTTGTTTTGAAAACTTTAAATATGAATCAAAAAATTTAAATTAAAAAGTTTGATAATTAAATAGATTCTTTTAGAAAGTCTCAATAAAAAGATAAGAAATTTACTTAATCTTTTAAATAATAACAAAATAATATCAATCAAGTTTTATTAAACTAATATATTAAAATTATTAAAAAAAGAATTAAATAGTAAAAATGAAATTAATATATAAATTAATATTAATATATGAAATAATAATAATATAAATAAAATCAATTTTGGAATCCCTTTCTATTAAATAAATCTTTTAAATAATTAATATTAGAGATTTAATATTATTATAAAATTTAAGTATTAAATTATAATAATAAAGATTTTATAATGTTCAATTTTTATTGATTAAAAATAGACTTTAATAAAGAATAAAGTATTATAAAAAGTTCGGTATTAATTTTGTTAATCAAGTTTTCATAAAAATTTAATTAACATCAATTTTAAAATTTATAAGTTACTGTTTAAAATATATAAATAAATAAAAAAGAAATTAATAAACTTAATAATAATATATAGTATATTAATAAATAAAGATTAATAGTTTTATCTTTCTTAAAATAAGAAATAATAAAGAAAAGAAAGATATATATAAATATAAAATAAAATATTTTGTTATTAAATATATAATAGAATTCTATTATTTTATAATTTTATCTTTTTTTCTTCTTATATTTTATATTAATAAATCTTTTTATTATTATATTCTTTTAATATTTTATTATATTATTGAGATTATAAGGAATTTTCTATATATCCTTTATAAGTTAATAATCTTTTTATTTAATTAAATATTGAAAACTTTTTTTTTCTTTTAATATATTATAATTCTTTTTATTTTATATTCTAAATGATTATTTATTTCGTTTAATAATAATGAATTAGTAATATCTAGTTATTTATATTATAATTCTAATAAAAATATATAAAAAACCTTATAGATTTAATAAATAAATAAAAGTTTAAACTTATTGTGTGAACAAGGGAATTCACATATAGGGAATTCATTTCAAGGAAATGACTCCAATACAAAGGCTATTGTATTGAAAGGATTAAGTGAATGTGAAAGAGATTAGTTTTTTCAATAGTGCTTATATAAGGCCTACTATTTTCCTACTTAGCTAGCTCTTTAGATAGAATATAATTAGATATATAGGATCTATATATTTGTGGGTGCTATGTCTTCTATATCCTTTTTTGAATCAACACTTATATATTTGATTATTGATTTTATATTTATTATTAAAAAGAAATCTATAAATTTATCTAGAAACTTCTTTTTTGATTGAAATTATTTGATATTTCGAATATTTTATATTATCTTATTCTCAATATCATATTAATAAATTATTATATTATTTTCTTTTTTCTTGTTCTAATTAATGAATATTTATTATAATTCTTTCAATTCTGTAATTTGAAAAAAAAAGTAATATACTCTTATATAATTAATACTTTTTTTATAATATTAATATTCTTATCAATATAATTAAAAATAAATTAAAATTTATATATTACTTAAAAAGGAATTATATCTATAATATTATACTATATCACAATATAAATAAACTTTATAAATAATAATAAGAATATTTAATTATTTTAATAATAATTAGAATGATAATTAATATAATAAATTAGATTTTGTTTTTGATCTTCTATTTTTATTAATTTATAAATAAAAAGTTTTTAAAAGTTTATATTATATTTATAAATAAAATAAAAATTATTTAAAAATTTGTTTATAATTTGAAATCTTTTATTAAATATAATATTTTCAAAAACCTTGAATGTCACGTGCATGGAATCAATACGCATAAAACCAAATAGAAGTTGTAAGCTTTACTACTACACCATACACACAATCTAATCATAAAAGGCACAGTATTAAAGATTGAAATCCTAACAGCTTACTACTATATATATATCCTAATAGAACTCCCCTCTTTTATTCTTTTCATCCCGAAAAGACTAATAATCATAAAGATATTTATTTATATAATTAATCATATAATATATAATATATAATTGTATTAGCCATATCCTCACCATTAATAATCAATTTTATTAATAAATTTAGAATATCCAATCATTAAATAGTATATCCTTATTTCTAATCTACTTTTTATTAAGAATATCTACTATATTCCCAATCAAGTAAGCCCAAATCAGAAATCCCAGAATTATATCCATTTCTTAATCCCTGATACTTTATCATATATATAAAATCAATATATATAAAACCAAATAAAAGTTATAAGCTTTACCACTACACCACATACACAATTTGATTATAAAAAGCATAGTATCAGGAATTGAAGTTCTGACAGCTTATTACTATATATATATCCTAACATTGAAATCCTTGAGTATATCTTATATTAATATATACCTAAATTTTAATAATATAATTGATTTATTTATGAATATATATCAAATTAGTTTTATAAATCTATTAATAATTATTAAAGTTATATTATAAATATATTTATTTGATTTTTAAAAAAGTAAATTTATAATAAAGCTTATAATTTTTTTTAAAATCTATATAATAGAAAAAGAATTTATAATTCATTATGATACTTAAACTTCTTAATACTAATCTTATAATATATTATATATATTTATATATATCTTTTAATATTTTATTTTATTAAAATCAAAATAACTTTAGTCTCAAAATTTCAAAAGTTTTAATAAGATCTTAATATTCATTTATAGAATTATTCTAATAAGCTTTTAAAATCTTTATTTTTAAAATAAAGTTTGATAATATATAGATATTTTTATTATATTTAAGAAATATATTAGTATTTTTTTATTAAAATAAAACAATTTTAAGAGAATATAATTTTAATTTGAATATTCTTTATTTTTTATAAAATCATTATTTTATTGAAATTATAATAAAATACATCTTATTGTTTTTAATATCAATTCAAATATTAATTCATTTTCTATTAAAATATTAATTATTCAATAAAATATTAATCATTTATGATCAATTTCAATTAATAAACTTAACTAATTATAAAATAACAAACTATACTTTTTTTATTATAAAAGGCTTATAATATTATATAAAAACTCTATTTTCTTAATAAATAAAGTATAAAATAATTTTATAAATATTTAATTATTGTTTAATAATTTTTAAAATATAAATAATATATTATTAATACTATTTATTTTCATAATATAATTGACATAGTATAATAGTCTATTTGTTAAATTCAATTTTTTTATTTTCCCTTTAATTTCAAAGTTATATATTATGAAGATTTTAATTTATTAAGCTTATTAACTATTTAGACTTTTTTTGATTATAAAATATTATAAAATATTATAATTTAATTAAGTATAATAACATATTAGTTATTTATTATATAATAATACTATTATATAAAAATAATTCATATCATTAATAACTCTTAATTATAAATAAAATATTATTATTAATTGAATTCAACTTTTTTGAATAAAATATAATAAAATATTATTATTGAATCAAGATTCTTTTTATTTTTTTCAAATATAATTATAATAATATATAATCTAATATGAATATTAATATAACAATTTCAATTATTATATAAAATTATAAACTAAAATGTTTTAGAATAGATATTAAAATAAAAGCTTATTTAAATATTTCAAATATTTCTTGCATTTTATTTATTTATTTAAATGTTATTATTTTTTTTTCTTTTTGAATTTCTTTTATTAATATAATTATATTATAAATTATAATTAAATGGATTTTAATAAATCAATAATAGAAATTTATAAATTTAAAAAATACTCAAATATTTTTAAGATTTCTTAATATTGATTATTTATAATAATTTAGATAGAATTTGGTTTTATTATTATTGGAGGTTTACCTCCTTAATATTCTTGTCGCCCGCGAGATATTAATACTATATATATACAAAAAATGAGAAACTCTCGCTTAGTGAAACTCGATTCAAACAATCTGATTGGCTTGACTTCCTTAGCATTGTAGTCATAACGCAACTCCTTAGGCTTTTTCAACGAAATCATTTAAATTAGTTTATTCAAGCTAATATGAATTGAATGAAAAAAAAAGTGATAACTATATATAAAAACCAAGGGCTTTTAAATAATATATTTTTTATATTGCTAGCTTTAAAACTAAGGATTTTTCGAAGGATTGAAGTTTAATAAGTATAGATATAGTTGGAGCTTATATAATCAATTGGAAGAGGGTTATATTGAATGTAGTGAGCCTAAAATTAATAAAAATTATTTTAATACTATAGCTTTCGTGGTTCAGTAGTATAATTAATAATCCGAAGTGAAGTGACCTACAAAAAAAAAAAAAAAAAAAGAAAAAAAAAATGGAAAAAAAAATGAAAAAAAAAAAAAAAAATATGAATAAAAATGAAGAAAAGTAATATAATAAGGTAAACCGACTTCGCCTGCAAGCTTTCAATAAAATTTCTTTTTTAGATTTTTATAATAAGAAATATAATTATATAGTACTTTCTCAAAAAGCAAGGGGTCCGGGGGCTCGCAGGCCCCTGATATTTGTCACGGTGTGGGATCATGTGATATATTGGTTCCCTTGGAGGGGATCGAAATGAGTGCGTATGGCGCCGAAATGTAAGTAAACTAAAACTCGATCGAACTAATTTGTTTAAAAAAATTCTGTATATTTTCAATTCGGAAAATCCTGTATTATAGTTTTTTAAACTATATTTTAATTTTGAATCCGAATCTATTATTTGAATCAATATAACTTTATCGAATTAAAGTAAAGTTATTCAAACTTTATTACTATTTATCTACCCTATAATAATATCTATAATTAAAACAATAAAATCTAGAAATTTAATTTTGTTAATATAAATTTCTTTTTTAATTTTATATAAAATTTATATTTGATAAAATATAGAAAAATCTTTTAGATATTCGTTATATATATAACTTTCTTTTTAAAATAAATTGAAATATTATTTAAATATAAATATAATAATATAAATATAATAATATAAATATAATAACATAAATATAATAACATAAATATAATAATATAAATATAATAATATAAATATAATAATATAAATGTATATTTTATAAATCTCATTTTATAAATATCATATTTTATTCAAAATAACTTAAGAATTTATTAATAAGAAATAATAAAATTCTATCTTTTTTTGTTATTTAATTTCATTTTTAATAATTAATATATAATTAATAATCTTCTTTTTTTAAAAGAAATAAATATAATTTGAATCTTTACAAAATTAATAAATTATTTCATTTATTAGTTTTTTAATATTTATTCAAATATTCTTATAATATTTATAATTCTTTTCTTAATAAAAAATAAATCAAACTTTATAATAAAATTAAATCAAATTCAAAATTCATATAATATTCTATTAAACAATGTTTAAATGATAGATTATTTTTATTTTAGAAAGATTTATTTATTTTTATTAAATTCTTTAGAAATATTGAATAAGGTAAATATAATTATCAAAAAGTTATTTTTCTCTTTAATAATTTTATTCTTTTCCAAAAATATAATCAAATTTTAATTATCTTTCTTTATTTCTTTAAAAAACCTTTAATAAAAATTATCTTGAGATTATTGATATTAAAATAATATCAAAATAATCTCAATTTTCAATTAATGTTAAAAGTAATTCTTTATAATTAAAAAAGATTTAAAATTAATTCTTTAAAATTTAAAAAAGATCTAATATTAATTCTTTATAATAAAAAAAGATTTAAAATAATATTTATTTAAAATAAATCCAATACTACTAATCTAAAACTACAAATATAAATTCTTTTTTCTTCTTCAATATTTTTTATTTTAACAAAAAAGAAATAATTATTATATAATATAATAATATTATTATTTATAAATATGAATGAAATTCTTTTTTTAAATAATTTTTAATTTTATTTAATATATTTATATTATGAAATAATATTAACTTATACCCTCAAGTTAATAAATTATCAAAGAATCAATAAATTATTATTTATATTAAAGATTACTATAATTATAAAGATTATTTCTTCTTCTTTTCTAGATTTAATATTAATAAAATACTTATTATTATAATTAAATCTAATTATCTTTTATATAAAAGGGTTTTAATATATAAGAAAGTTTAAAGGGATTTCTAATATAAAAGGGTTTTTTATATTTTTTATTATAAAATTTATAATTTATAAAATTCGAATATTTATTACTAAAAAGCTTTTTTTAATTTTATTTATAATAAATAATACTTCAAATATATTTCATATATAATATTTTAATATAGAATTTAAAGTTTTTATTTGATTATTTTATAATAAATAATCCGATTATTTAGTTTTGTTTTTGATATTTATAAACTTATAGATTTTTATATAAAAATATTTAAAATGATTTTATATTAGAACAGTAATTAATAATATTTTTTAAATATAATATAATTCTTTTATAATTCTTTTATAATTCTTGTATGATTCTTTTTTAATATAATTTATTTATATTCTTTAATTTATAGATTTATTTCATATGTTTATTATATAATTTATATTGTTAAAAGAATTTAATTTTCTTTTAATTATACTTAATAAGAGGTTTATTAAAAGTTTTTCTTTCAAATATTATTTGCTTTTTATTTAATATTCCTTTTGAATCCCTTTAGATAAATTATAGAGATACTTATTATTTATTATTTCTTTATTCTATATATTTAATCTTTTGAATTATTTATTATTATTCAATTCTTTTATTTATAATTATATTAAATATATATTTCTTAAAATTTATTTAGTTTATTTTATTATTATTCAATTTGTTTTTATAATAATATTATATTATTAAAATTTATTTTTTAAAATATTAAATAATATAATCAATTTTCTTTCTATTAATTATAAAATGATATTTATTATTAGATTGAAATATCATCTTTATTTGAAAAAAAACCTTTAATATTTCTAATAATCTTTTTTTATATTATTTCAGTTTTTAAAGCTTTAGAAATTCATTTAGATTAATAATAATGTTTCTTTAGATTACATTCAATATAACTGTAGAATTATTTTAATTAATTAGAGTAACTCTATTTAATATACTATTTATAATTATTTTGTAAGCTTTCTTTATAACTATCATTTCATTTCATTTTTTTTGAAATTAATAAGCTAATGATATAGTCTTTTTATTCAATATTCATAATTAGATTATCTATATATCAATATTAATTTTTCAAAGAAATTAATTAATATCGATATTCAATTAAATTGGAATTGGACTATACAGATTCTAAATCCTTCTATTTTTAAATATCTTTTTTATTAAAATTACAATATTATTAATAATTGACTATGAAATAATAATAAACAAATTATTCTATTTCATAAAATAAAAAGAATTATTAGAGTAAATATTATAACAAGTCAATTAAATATAATATAATATAAAAACTTTTTATTAATTTCTCTAAACTGTATAAATTATATAATTTATATATATAAAAACTGTATTCAGTATAAGATAAGTCTAAAGGCTTATTATTACATATTATATTGAGTTCTTCAAGGTTACAATCATAACATTAATCTTTAATGTTTAATGTTTAGTATTTCAATCTTTAATATTTCAATCTTCAAAGTTATATCAATCATTTATTTATTATTCAATAATAAATCTTTCTAAATTATTAATTTGAAATCTTTCGAAATTTCTAATACAGTAACTATACACTCCTATTTGGTCGAAACACGTTTTTCGATGTATTTCTTCAATTATTATATATTAATTATATTAATTATATTATTATAATCCATTCTATTAAGATTAATTAATTATAATAATATTCTTTATATATAATTAAATTTATATAATTATAGAAAAATGATAGGAAGAATAAAGGCAAATAATAATCATTAAGAAATTATAAATACTTTTAAAATTAGAAAATCAATTATTATTTATATTATTAAAAAGAATCAATTATATGATAATGAAAAGATTTTATTTAAAAAGATTAGAAATAGATTATATATAAATCGAAATAAACGAATTTTATTATATTATATAAGATTATAGTTTAAATTAATATATCAAAAGATAATTGATATTCATAAATCAAATTGTAAAAGAAATATTATTAAAAGGATTTTAAAGAATTATAAAATAGTTAATTAGAAAACTAAAAAAAGATTTGAATTTATAAAAGAATATATTATTAAAAGATTAATTTAGTATTTAAATTATAAAGAATAGATAGTAAAGGAATAGGGACTAATTTTTTAATTGAATAAATGTTTTGTAGAATAAGGGAAAAGGAAAAATCAAGAATGGGTTTTTTATATATCAAATTAGAAATGGGATTTAAATATAATTCAAATTTATAATATATATAAGAATAAGAATAAAAAGATTATAATATGAAAAGATTTTTGTAATATTAAAAGAAGTAAATTATATATTATAGATAGAAATTTTGAGAATAAGAAATTCAGATATAATATCAATTCTCATTTTGAGATTTTTAATAAGGAAATAGTTTTCTATTGAAAAAGATTGAATAAAGGGTATCAATTTATATAAGATAATATTCTGATATATCGAGCTTGTAAAATATTAATTTGGTTTTAGAAAAAGAGTATCTCTTTAATCAATTTCTAATCTTTCAATAATTTCAATCTTAACCTTATAAAGTATATTTGGTAATATCTAAAAATATATATTTTCAAGATATTTCAGAATATTGTAGTAAATAAAAGTTAGTCGGAATATATTAAACAAAAACTAAAAAATATTCTATAAGTAGCTTAGAATACATTAGATAATAAATTATTTATAGATTTGAAAGCTAATATAAGAAATAGAATTGAGGTTTGTATTGTAATAGAAGATTAGTATACTAAATACTAAACGATTTAATTGAATAATTTTACAGAATTTTATTATACTAATATAAATATATAAATCAAAATATTCTGAAAGATTTAAGATATAATATTGAATAATTGATTTAATAATAAGAATTGAATAATATATGATTGAGACTAAAATCCGGATAAAATCCGATTAACCAAGTAGAAGTGCCCTAGTACTGTATAATCACATTCAATACTAAATGTTCAATTCTTTTGAATTCTTTGTATTAAGTCGAATACCCCACTTTCGGGCCACCCCACTTTCGGGCCACCCTTTTACAGCAAAAATCACTTTTTTGATTTATTAATGTCTTAATTAATATTGAATATAATTTAATAGAAATTTGGAATTATATAATTCAAATTATTTCAAATCTATTTTGAAATTTTTAGATTATTAGGATTTTTTGAATCGATTTCTAGAGCTTTAAATATCGATTTTCAATTTACATATAAATCACATACAGATTTAAAATTTGACAAAATCTTCAATAACTTTTTAACAATAATTAATAAAAAGAAATTGTATATTTTTTTGAAGAGTTCAAATCTGAATTTATATAGAAATTCAAAAAAGATTTCAAAAAAATAAATAAATATAGAGATACAGTGAGTTAAAAGTAATATAAATAATTCCTGTAATTTTGAGGGTACCCTTTTAAATATTTATTTATAAAGAATCTTTTATTTTTTCAAGATCTGCCAAATTGCATATCTTATAAATTTATAATAAAACTTTATAATTTATTTTTAGCTATTTTTTTCTAAAAGTTATTATAGATTTTATAAAATTTTAAATTTGTATGCGATTTGTATGTAAATTGAAAATCGATATTTAAAGCTCTAGAAATCGATCCAGAAAAATCCTAAAATTCTAAAAATTCTAATATAAGCTTAAACTAGTTTAAATTATATATATATAAATTTTATTAAATTATATTCAATATTGATAGAGATATTGATAGGCCAAAAAGTGATTTTTGGTGTAAAAGGGTGGCCCAAAACAGGGGTCGCCCGAAAGTAGGGTGGTCGACTTAGTTTTTCAAAATTATAAATTCAAGTTTCAAATATCGTATTATTCTTAATTTTTTAATTAATATTTGATATTTTATAATATTCATAATTTAATATCCATGATTCATTATTGAATATTTGATATCTTACTTTATATTTAATATAATAAATGAACTTTTTTATTAATAATTTCTTTAATCATTATTCTTTTCAACTTTTAATTCTAATTTATTAGCTTTTATTTTTTAAATATCTTACATTTAACATTGAATTCTAAAATTCTGATTTAAATCTTTTCGAATTCTAATTTTTATAGATGAATCTTTTATTTTTATATTTTTAATTATATATCTAATATCGTATATTTAATATCATTTATTTAATTTCATATATTCAATTTCTATTATACATTTTATTATTGAAAATGTTCTTTTATTTTATAATTTTTATATATAATTTGATTTACTATTTGTTTTATTTATATAATCTTTTTATATTCATTATATTACACTTCCCTTTAATATTATAAATTCAATATTTAATAATCAATAAATAAAAAATGTTTTATTGAAAATTTTATATTTAATTTTAAAGTTTCATTTATAATTTCTGGTATCTATTTTCATTTATTTTTAATATAATATCGAGTAACAAATATTACATATTATAAGAAACTAATAATAAATCTTTAATTTTAATTACCAAATATTTCAATTGAAGATGAGTTATTGAAAATCGAAACTAAATTATAAGATATAGAACATAAAATAAATAACCATAAGATAATGTCTTGAAATATCAAATAATAAATACTGAATATTAATTAAAAAGAATAGAATATAGTATAATAAATATAAAAAGTTTAGTAATGAATATAAAAAATAAAATATCATATTGTATATATAAGATATAAGATTCAATGTATAGAATTGTGAAATAAAAATTCAATAATAATAAATGTAGATTCAATGCATTGAATTGTAAAATAAAAAGTATTATTGATAAGTTTTTTATAATTATACATCGAATCGAGATTTTCAAGAAGGAATTCAAAAAGACATTCATTAAAGTAATCTTATTCTCTAGAATATAATCATTTATAATTTACTAAAGACTATTTTAAAATCATATAAATATTAGAATTATGAATTGCTAAAATTTATATCTATAAAATATATAAAGTATAATTTAATCCAATTTCACTTGATCTTAAATATTAATAAATATAAATTAAAGTATTATATAGTAATTGCTTAATAATATATATTCTAAATTCATTTATATTATAATAATTTCATTTGGTAATATAAATATATTAAATGCTTTGAAATAATAGGATCCCAAGAATACAAATCTGATTAATCTAGAATTCAATCATTTACTTGTTTTATTTTTAAACCCTCTTTTTTTAAAAATGAGTTTAATATCGTAAACATTTTAACATAAATTTGTTGTAAATAACCTCTCAAAATTTTGAGCTATGAATTTTTAAAAAATTATTTTTGAATGTAAGCTTTTTTTGAATAAAGAAAAAACGTAATTCATAAGTTTTATTAATAGTTCTAGTGAACAATTTTATATATAAAAAATATTAATTTAATGAAGTTTTTTTTCAAAAATGGTCGTAAAAATAGAGAATACGATAAAAGAATTATAATATATATAATATTTATAATCATAATTAAATAAATAAATTTTAGAAAGATAGACTAAACAATATACTCTTTTCATCCGAGTTTATTAATCAAAAAAGCTTAACTAATAATGTTTTTTACTGATAGTTTTATAAATATTCATAAATTTTTTTATGAATCATTAGTATTCAAGAAAATAGAATTAATAACTTTTAATGATTTAAAAATGGAATATGGAATTGAAATTGAAACTCTAAATAAATCACAATCTGTTTACTCAACATCTTATAATTTAATAATATTATTAAATTATTAAATTATAAAGTTATGAAATGAAAAAGCCGTATTAATTATAAATTATTTCCTTACATGTGAATTAATTATAAATAATTGAATTGAATAAGACAAGTTTCAAAGTACGAAAGTTACATAGCTACACTCAAGATTTACATTTAAATAATAAATTTTCAAGTTATATATTATATAGAATTAGAAGGCTAATTTCTAAACTTAATCTATTAAATTTATAATAAATATTTCAACAATAATTCGAAATGTTGTAAAAGGTTTAATATTCTATAGATAACTTTATAAGATATATCAATTTAAATGAACATTGAATTCTACGTTATTTCGAATCCTTGAAATAATTATCATATATTAATTTAAAACTATGATTTATCATATTAATAATGATATAAGAAGGGTTTGAAAAAGTTTGAAAATTTCATATTTCATTTTAATTTATATACAATATAAAAATGTAATGATTAATATATTAGATATATAAAAATATATATTTTCTCATTTGAAATATATTATTACAAACAGTAATATGTTAAATATTTGAAATAATAACATAAAATAATTTAGAAAGATGATTAAAGAGGATAAAAGATAAAAAGAAATAGAATATTTTATTAATTATTTTCGAATATTTTAGAGAATCAGAATTTTAATCCAATGATTAAAATAAGAACATAATTTAAATATTAATTTGATTCAAATTTTATAAAAGAAAGAATCTATAATTCAGCTTCAAGTTAATTAAAAGAAAATATATTATATTATATTAGATGATTTTGATATATAATGCAACTAATAACTTTGAGTTATACAATATTAATACTTCAATATCTTAATATTTTTAAAACAGAATTTTCTTTATATAAGATTTGAATGATCAAATTTTTCCTTTCAATATAATTAAGTGTTATAATATTATTATTATTATAATTCATAACCTAATAATATATTTAAAGGATATAAATGAAGTAGACTAATGTTCAATCTATTTGAGAAAATCAGGTTTTGATTAACAATCAAATTAATTATATAAATAATATGATATATAATCTTTAATAGATTTGTATTAGATATCTTCTTTCTTTTCTATATTTAAAAGAAAAAGACTCTATTTTATACTTCTTTTTACTAATCTAACTTATATTTTTATTAATTTCTTATCAATCTCTTTTCAATCTAATTAATCTTTTGAATAAAACTATATTTATATAATTTGTTCAATTTCATTCTTATTAAATTAATGTAATAATAAATCAATTCCAAAAATCAATCAAGACTCTATTTTTTTTATTTTTTTTATTCAAATCAGATCAAAAGCTTCTATTAAATAATATTCATAATTAGATTATATTATTCATTATAATCAAATTATTTTCATATAAATTCTTATTTCGATATTCTAAAAGATATATTTGTTATATTATTCTTTTATATATTATACTATATGCTAACCTTATTAAACAATCTTTTAAATTAAATATAAATTTACTATTTTGAATGAAAGTATTTAAACCTTCCAAAAAAAAGAAATCTAATCTCTTACATACGTTATGTTTTTGATAAGTATTCAAAATTTATATTATATCAGTGAATAGATTGTAATATTTTAGTTGTTTTGATAATTTGATTAATTCCTTAACTGAATGATTTTCGATAAAGATTTATATTGAATCTAAATATTATTTCTTTATAAAAAAAGAGTCAAAGGTAATAGAATTATAAAATAACCCTTCGAATATACTATAAAAGGATTACTATCAAGGGCCTGCGAGCCCCCGGATTCCTTGCGTTTTAAGAAAGTATAGTATAATTATATTCATAATTATAAGAATTTAAAAAAACGAAATTTTATTAAAAGCTTACCGGCGAAGTTGGTTCACGCTATAAAATTATACTTATTTAGATTTTTATTTTATTCAGATTTAGTTAGGTTACTTTTACAGCAGATTATTAATTATATTACTAAATCATAAATACTATAGTATTGAAATAAATTTTTCTAATAATATTTTTAATATATTCAATATAAATTTTGTTATCCTTTTTGATTGATTATATAAACTTTATTAAATTTATTCTATATAAACTACAATTTTTGAAAAAGACTCTAATTTTAAAGTTATTATTATAAAAATTATATTATATAAGAGCCATTAGCTATTTGTATATAATTAATATTTTTCTTTTTCTTTATTCAATTCATAATAGTTTAACTAAACTAATTTCAATAATTTCAATAAAAAAGCTTCAAGATTTGTACTCTAATCATAATACCAAGAGAATTACAAAATCATCATAGCTAATAAAATTATTTAAATTAAATTTTACGAAACAAAAGTTCTCTTTTTTCATCTATATACAACTTGAATCCTTACGGACAGTAAGATTATTCAGGAGGTGAACCTCTAATAAACATAGCGCTTTTGGTAGAGAAGAGAAGAGGGAGGCTCTAGAAAGTACTTGATAATATATATAAAAATCAGTGAAACTTAATTCGTGTTTCTAAACTATTTAAAAAAACTTATAGATACTAATAGTCGGCTCTCCTTAGTAGCTGTCACGGCGCCAACTACGTTGCCTTCGTGCCTCAGGCATTGACCATTAGCGTGCTCTTAGCGTGCCCTACTTCCTATAATAGGGCCTCATTCTTCTATAGCTCTTAGAACCCTTATAGTACAATATAAGTCTTTACCTATATCTTGATAGTAGCCGTCTAGTTTCTAATTAGGGAAAGTCATTATTCTCTTAATATTTTGATAATAGATTTTATAATTTTTAATGAAAAACATATAAATTCTAAAAATAATATTCTTAATTCCGAATGAATTCAAAGAATTATATATTAAAAATATATTCATTCGATTTAGAGAAAAACTCGATAATTTTAATATAGTCTGTATTTAAAATCTCGATGAAATAATTACTTCTCTAGGATGATCGCTTTCCCCGACTAGGGACTGTAGATAAACCTGGCTATACGGGCACGGGCCATACGGGTATCCCCTTTATACAGGCATATTTTTTAACTTCCAAAAAATTTATATAGTGAAATTGACCTATATGAGTATACTCTTATATAAAAGCATATAGTCCTAATTTTCCCAATGCTCTCATAAAAATTTATGAATTTATAATAGTGATCTAAGCTTTAACCTATTACGTAATGAATTCATAAATTCACATAACAAATTTAATAAAAATGGAGAGGCTGAAGGTATAAAACGAAGCTAAATGCCAAGGCTGAAACTGTATATACGGAAAACCCCTATATACGGGAATTTAGGCCTCGAAATTTTTAGGCCATTATAGCCAGATTTGTCTAAGATTTTATAGTGATTGACGAATCAGCAAATTTGTTGACCACGGAATCTGCCACTACAGGGCGTTTCATTATCGGCAACACGCTTGAGACTCCCACATCACCTCCCCATTTATGTAATACTCTCCCTATCTATTATTATGTTTTACCGGCGCACAAGACATGAATCATAATGCTTATAAACTTTGTAGACGCAAGATTGGATATTGAAAGCACTATATGTTAGTTCCTCGCCTCTCTTTCCTTCATTATTTCCCTGGCTTCTTCTTGCCTATTCAACTACCTTCCTGCGACGACCATCTCCGCTTGACTATATGCCCGATTCTCTACTGGTATCATCAGTTTTACCTCTAATCATGTTTCTGCCGAATGTTTGACGAGTCGATCGTATGTAAGGGAGAAACTATGATCCAGTCTGAACCGCGGTTAGACCGGGAGATAATATTATCTAATCTAAATCTTTAAACTAGTTTGGTTTAACAAAAATAGTGTTAGCTTGGTGTACTTAACTAGATTATTTTTCACTTGCATTCTACTACATACCCTCTAGGATATACAACAGTCTTGGGGATTTCCAAGGGAAAACTATCCATATACAGTGAAAGACATCAATAGATCAAGCCCGGGGCATAAAGTTTTTGTTCTTGGGGAAAAGTCGGTCAAACTTTTTCATTGATTGACCAAGTCTTCAGGAGTTTAATTTCTGAAGTTATGGTGTTGTATTGATTATAATAATTGATCCGGCTAGTATCTCATCAGGACAAATGCAACAGTAACAGTAACAGCAAAAAGAACAAGTCCACTGATCAAAAAGCCGTTGGAATAAAGCATCCGAGTACCATGATACAGTTCAAAGATGCAATTTTCCCACAGTCTTTAAATAACGAACCGACATGGAGCAGAGTGCTAAAGAATGAACCAGATAGTCTTTGGGTAAGATGTTGCTACATGCAGCGGTGATAATAGCGAAAGTCCATCATGGTTCGAGATTCCTGGATCTCCAATCAGGCTTTCCGTCAGACATTATAAGAACTAAGAATGGGGAAGTCCTTCATCTCGGCCATCATCAGGAGGTTTCAGGATCATTCTCATTCTTCCCGTTGTAAATCTTACAGTTGGAAGTCCTGTTAGTTGACACAAGATCTACCGTTCATCCTCTTCAGGAAATCATTAAATCGAAAATCAGATCCTGTTGGTATCACCTCGGTGGTGATTATGTCGTCTTCATAATAGGTCAGTGTTCGTACTAGTATCCAGTAATATAATGATGGTGTATATCAAGCTTTTAATATAATAATTCGTATATATAAAGAGGAATTATATCACTTCAACAAATATTCAATATATAAAATATCATTAAAAATATACAGAGATATAATAATTCAATTTGGAATATATATTCTTATCCTAAAATAGATTGGGAATAGATATTTTTAATCTAAAATGGATTAGAAATAAATGTTCCCATATTTCTATATACTTTCAATAGTATTCAGTATTGAGATAATATTGAATATTTTCAGTGATACACAAATCAATATTATTTATGGAAATATTTTCGAAAAAATGAATGTATATCATTATACGGACCAATATACAGAATACGAGCAATACTAGTAAGAACAATATAATAGATATACTGTATTGATTGATATTGTGTCTAATCTATTCTATGTTCTAAAGCTACGAGAGCTATATGTAATATATACGTACAGTAGTGAGCTAGCGCTCACGTGGGTATATTCACTCGTATCACAGCATATACCTACAGCAGAAACATTTTTGAAAGTTGAAACTTGGTGACTTGCAAACAAAAAACATGGATGGGGTTTCCGAATAACAGCGATGGTTGTGTGCCCATAGACGTAGAATGTGCATCACTCTCCCCGTGTGCAAATAGCATCACGCCAATGTTAGGTCTCTGGTGTGATATAAGAGGGCATTGCATCAGCTACCGAGGCGCTAGCGTTTTTTCATATAAGTACTAGCTTCTCATAGTATATGGTCAAGAAATATTACAACCATAAGAGGTTGAAATACTTGAGGGTCATCAAGCAAGTTGACACCAACGGGAGTTTGTTATGTGAAGAAGATACTGGACAGTACACCTTTTCAACTCATTGAAAACTCCATTGATCTTGATCCTTCCGTGAACACATTACAATGAGATCCCAAATCTCGGTTAAATTGGAATTTTGTGAATAACTCCACAACAATGTTCTAGCAATCCCAGCTTCCCTAGTACTGGATAGATTCATGTGAATTCTTATTGCAGAGTACACGTAAATCTAAAGATACAAAAAGATAGACAAGTCTTTGTAAAATCGATTGAAATTTCACTAACAAGATATCGCACTTCTAAGCAATAACGAAAATTTATAGTCATACAGGAGACATATTGATAGAGGTAAGGCATCAACGCGATTCAACCACAACTCATTCCCTATAGTTTTTAGTTCTAGTATTAAGCCCTGCTTCGACAACCCAGACAATGATCCCTGAGGCTGTCTCTCGAAGATCCGTCCTTATGATTAAAGTTGGGAATTCCTTGATATCTCCATGGATCTGGGGCTTTGTATTAGTTAGGGTTAACGTCGATCGTGAGATCAAACATTGATTTGATGAAGACATTGAAATATTTAACAATAAACCTCATAAATATCGAGCGTTTCAACATTTGTAGACGAAGAAGTTGATCGAGTGGACAAGGTTGACAGGAGGAGAAGCACGATCAACCATTTTTCATTTCGGAGAGCGACTCTCTGCGGTGTACTGATCGGGGCATGAGTATGTATTCTTATCTAATAATACTAAGGCCCATCGCTAGTCCTATGGCTCTGCAGATGACACTCCCAAAGGAAAATAGCAAGCGCGGAAAATAGGAACTCAGACTAGAGTAGCGGAATTAGAAAGAAACCTAAGCAAAGAGTCGCAATAGCAGCCATATTCGCAGTCATTCGCAGTCTTGGTAACTGATACCTTTGCAATGGCAGCTAGACTACCCTATCATTGCTGGAGTGTTGGTCCATTTATAAGTAGGTCAAGCAGAGGAAGAGAATTCTCAATCAGTTTAGTCTAAATGGGAATGGATTAAGGACAAGTGTTAGTAGATATGGTGCTAAAACACATCATGATCAACGCCTAGGAAGTATGCTCTCGAGTCGACATCATATGAAAACCTCACAGTGATTTTAACGGAAATTACCAGATGATGGAAGTATATTACGAGGTAATCAGCAAATGAAGAAGACGTATGTTGTTTGACGGTAGAATCCACACATGCCTATTCATCATATCTGCAAAGTAGTCCGATATCTGATGTACTTCTAATTTTAAAAATCATATTATATCTAACTGTCGGAGGCAATGCGAATTGAAATCCGTCTGCAACTCGCTTTGGCTTGAACTTGTCGGAGAACAGGAGCGGATGTAAAGTGCAAAGTTGCTCTCTATAATACGGAGCATACCACTAATGCTTATTCTCACAGGAACTAGCCCGCATGGCTCTGAGTGAACTAGGAGAAAGAGAAAAAATCCCCTCATTAAGCTCAAGCAGGATGTTGGTATCAACTTGGTTGATATAAATATAAATACTTAGTTTTATATAATTGTATTTGTTCTTAATTATTATTATCTATAAAAAACTAGATATTAAATATATAGAGAAATATTAATACAATATTAGTTAATATAATGTTCTCTTTAATTATATAATTGATATTTTGATATTGATAATTCTTTAAAAATAAATATGATTATATATTCTAGTTTATAATCTATTTTAAATATAATATTCTTTTAGCTTTATTTAACTCCTATATTACTATTTTCTTTTTATTCAATATATTATTTTAATAATTATCTTATTAATATCAATTAAGTTTTTTAATATTTAATATATATCATTTTTGATTATAGTGTTTATAGAGTTCGATTTTTTATCAATTTATTTAATTTTTATGATTTCTTTATTTTTATAGTATTATTTTAAAATTATAATATTGATTAAAAGTTATTTTTTTATATTTGTATTGAATTTAGTTAATAAATTATATAATGATTTTAAATCTATATAAAGTATAAATAATATTAGTTTTTTAGATTTGAGAATAATATTAATAGTGTTTTTAATAGTAGCTTTAATATTAAAGCTTAGAATTAATATATATAACTTAAAAGCTAATATACTTCTAATAATTCTTTTATATTTAATTGATGTTTAATATATGATATTAATATTATTGTGTTTGTTTATTAAATAGATCATATAATTAATTTGTAATAATAAATTAATATTATTAGTGAATAATATATCAATGAAAACAATTAATTTAATAGAATCTATATCTAGAGATATAAATATAAATTTTTTTTTTGAATTATTTATTTATTATTTGATAATTTTATTGAATTTGTTTATATCTTCTTTCTTTGAATTTATTATTTAAAAAATAATAAAAAGATAATAAAATATTTTTGATTAATATATAATTACAATATATATTCCCTTTATATATTAAACAATATATTGATTCTTTGAAATAATATTTTTCTAAACTTTTCCTTTTGTTTTATATATATTGATATTCTTGGTTATAATTATTCTAATATTATTATATTATTTCTTTTGATTGAGGTAAATCTTATTACTTTTGAAAGTGATTAAATAATTATTAAATCTGAGTGAATGGTTTTTTGTAAATTATTCTTTATCTTTGATTATAAAATTGATTTTGTTTAATTATTTTTGTTTTAAATGTATAAATCTCTTATTTGTAATTATAAAAATATTATTGATTTAAAATTTTATAATATTAATATTATTAATTAAATAAAATAAATAAAGATTATATATAGATTATATTATATTCAATTTATTTTTATAATAATTGTAATAGATTTTAAATTAATGATTTTTTATTTCGAGGATATTGTATAAAGGTTTTATAATATATAGAATATATTCATTTTCAAATTCAACCTTTTTCAATATTTTTATATAAATAGATTTATTTAAAATTATAATCGATTGAATATATACTTATATAATATCTTATAAATAAACTTGAATATATTTATTTAATATTTATAGAATAATAATAAATATAAGAATAATATATTGATTGATATATTGAATAATAAATAACTATATTAAAACAATAGTTTTATTCTTATTTTGATATATTTGAATTATTAATTATAATTTTATATATATTTTATTAATATCCTTTTTTTTTATTTTATTAATAAAATATAATTTAAAAAATCTCATTCTGAATGAAATATTATCTTTTAAAACAATATTAAAAACTCCATTTTCTATTAATCTATTAATTTTCTTATATTACAATTCTATATATTTTATAAATATATTATTTTGTAAGAATATAATCAATTATAATAATTTTGTAATATATTCTTTATCAATATCTATTATATTAATCATTTTAATCAAATTGTTTTTTATATAATAATATAATTATATATCTGATTGTATTATTAATAATAATATTTGGGGTTGTAGTATTTTTATATATAATATATCAACAATTATAATATTATTATTACTATTATTTATATAATCATTTTTCAGTTTTATTTCTTTAGATTCTATATAGAAAGGTTATATAGATATAAATCAAAATTTAATTGATTTATTAGAAAGTTTTATTTTGTATATCTTTCTATCTATTCTAATCAGAATATATAATTTAATTTATTTGCTTAATATATTACTACCTTTTCTTTTTCTTTATATTAAAACTTCTAAATTCAATAATAAAATAAAAATAGATATTATAAACAATTCATTTCTTAATTTCAATATTTTTGTAATTTGTTTTTTAATTTGAATATAATATACTTTTGTTATAACTTTCTTTATAATTTTTGTATATTAAATAATTATTGCAATTAATGAATTAATATTATTTAATCTAAAATATATCTTATAAATCAATAATATAAGAATAAATCCATTTAACCCTATTATATTATTTACAACTTTCACTATCATTTAAAGAATCATCATTTTGATTAGATTATTATCTTCAAATTCTTTTATTAAAATCTTATATATATAATATAATAAATAATAATATCTTTCGATAATATTTATAAAATTATATACTTTAATAAATATATTCTTAATAATAATCAATATAGATTTTGTATTTTGAATGAATTTTTTATTTACAAAATTCTTTCCAATATTATAAATGATATAATCTAATAATTCAATATATATATCAATCTAATATTCTTTAAAATTATCAAATATATATTTAACAAAAACATTTTCAAGAAATCGAATTGTTTGATAATATATTACTTTATTAATAATATATAAAATCAAATCATTTACAATATATATAATATCAATATAAATAGTATAATTGAATTCAATATTTTCTAATAAAATAAATTTAAAATATTCTAATGATTTGTTATATATTTAATAGTATTTATAATATTTAATAAAATACTTAATAATATTACTATTCTTATTATAATCTACTTATTATAATACATTATAAAAACATTATATTAATAAATAATCAGATTATTAATATAAATATTATAATTTTATAATTGTTAAATAATAATTATTTTAATAAATCGATTTTTGTATGAATTGATTTATATTCATTTTTTATATTAAAAATGTATACTTATATTTTCTAATAATAAAGTATTCATTTTTTAAAGTAATAAATTAATTAATAATATTATTATAAAACGCTTTAAAATGATTTATATCTTTAAAATTCAATAGAAATGAAATATTAATATTTACAATATGAAAATCGATATCTCCAAATAATACAATGATTTGAAATAATCTTATTGATATTACAATTTCCTTCCCGAAATATATATTTACAACCCTTATTATCAATAGATTGTATTTAATTAAATAGATCTGTTTTTATATATAATACTATCTAATCTCAACTATAGATTTCTTTATATATATTATATCAATATATATACCAAAGAATTCTTTATTTATATAATTTATATAAAAAATATTTATTATATTCTCTACAAATAAAATAATTTCAATAAAATTTTTAATTATTATATATAATATTACATTAAATAATAATTGATTAAATACTTTCTAATTATTAATAGATTTGAAATTTATAAAAAATATTTTATTTATATTGTTTTCAATATTGAGGTTTACAAAAAACAAATTTATTTCAATTTTTGAATCAAACTTTGTATCAATAATCTCTTCCTCATATTCGATTATCTATTAATCATAATACTTATTAAATATATTATTATTATCATCTTTGATTTTTCTCTCTATATTTATATCTATTTTTGTTTTATTCTTTTTTAGAATGTTTTATTAATTAATATCCTTCTTTTTTGTATATCTAATAATAATTATATTAATTAGAAAAATCTGAATATTATCATTTATTATACAAATTGTTTCTAAAGTTATTATTATTTCTGAAATCCTTGGAATTGTTTTGATTATTATTATAATTATTATTATTATAGAATTTCCTATTAATAAATAATACTATATCTTCTTTATTCTTATATAATCTTTTCTATATATTAATAAATTATTATAATTAATTAATTAAATTAAATTTTTTTTTTTTAAAATCAAAATAAATTAAATTATATATCTTTATATTTTTATAAACAAATATAAATTTGTTATAAAAATAAAATATTTATTATATAACAAGATCGAATTGATATTACAATATATATAATTATTTGATTATAATTATAAGATATTTATTGAATAATTTATTTTTATATTTTTTTTTAATTAATTTCAAAATAATATTATTCCATTTCGATAGTATATTTCATTGATATTTATCTTTTTTGAAATTATTTTGTATATAAATATAAAGTTCTTTAAATATTGATAATAATAAGTTATAATTAATATAAAAGAATTGAAATACATTTTTTTTGAATATAATCAGAAATATTTTATAATATATATTTATAGATATCTTTATATATTATAAAATTTTATAAAATATTAAAAGTTTGAAATCGAAATTATTATTATTTCTATTATATTTCTTATTATTGATATAGAATTTCAATAAATTAATAAGAGATTATATATTGAAATATAATATTAATATTTTATTCTTTTAGAATTTATAATCTTTATTGCCTTTATTATTATCGCCATCCCTATTATCAAAGTTTTCTATATTTTCGTTTTCATTATACTCATTTCTATTGTTTTCATTTATATATTTAAAATTGTTTTTAATAAATTTATAAATAATTCCAAATTTAAATTTGAATTCCTTGATATTAATATTTTTCAAAGCTTTTTGAATTTATATTTTTATTTATTTATTAATAATAGTTTTATAAAATTATTCAAATAAAATTATAAATACTTTAACACCTATTCTCGGTAAATATACTCTTCGAATACAGAGGTCGCGGTCATTTTGGAAGAGATTATAAGCATTTTATAGGGTAATGCCCTGTATTATCCACTAAATAGAATGAAACAAGGGAAATTAGTGGTTCAGGTATAGTATATGCCTTTGAATCACCCTTTATTATTGTCAATATTAAAGATATAAAACTTTCTTTTTCTATAAAACTATACTACTATTCTATTATACTTTTGCTTTCATTATATCTTTTAAATGTCTTTTTGAATATTCATTTCTTTCTTTTAGTCTAATAACTTTCTATATATATCTAGGGATTCTCTCAATCCATTTTTGAATATGATTTTGAGGTATATCTTGTTAGTATTGTATTTATCGCTTTTTTAGTTCTTCTTTTGATGTTGTTGTTCTTTTTTTAGTAGTTTCTATTTTCATTTATTATTATGTAGGTTTAATAGCATTGAGATTGGAAGAGTTCTTTGGCTATAGTAATTTAAGGACTTCAAAAAACTTGTACACCTTTTTTTTAATAATGGGAAGAATATATAGGTGTATTATCTTCTATAACTATAATATTAGAATATTCTTTTTAATACTCTTTTGCGAATAGCAAAAGCAAAGGTTTTAAAATGATTTGTTGGTATCAATACTAATCGATGCCTTTGGTATTAGATTTATAGATATATACTCCTATAATCTCTATATACTTTTATTTAAACTTTCGGTTAGAGCGATTATATAATTCAATTCTTTCTATACCCGTTTTCAATTCCTATGCTTCTTTATTAATATTATATCTTGCAGTATTTCTAGCTTTTAGATTAATATTATTAGTTATCTTATCCTTTTTAGATTTCTTTTCCTATATATAATAAGGACTCTTTTTATTATACAAAAATATATTCCAAAATATAAACTTCTTCCTTCCTTTATATCTCCTCTTAATAATATAATGGTGATAAACCTCTAAAGGTTTTCTTTACACTTTTATTTTGCTCCTTATTAAAACTAATTGTATATTAGTTTCATTTGTAAATATAACCTTTTTTTAATCTTCTAGAATCCAATTTCGATATTTCCAAGTCTATTTATATCATCGTTCTTTATCAGATTTCTTTAATCTAGATTTAGTAATAAGTTTAGTTTGATGATAGCCTTTATTCTTTAAGTATTTATATACATTTGAGGTGTAAATCTTATTAATTCTAATAAGATTCAAGAGCTTATTAACCTTATTAGCAATAATAGTATAGAAGTATTACTGTATAATCGAATTTTGAATAACAATCTGCTCAATAGTGTCCTCCACCTTTTTAATCACTTTTTTCTTTTTAGAATCCCAAATGCGTTTTTTTTATTTGATATATTCAAGTTTTAATCTTTTGTCTTGCCTCTCTATATAACCCCTTTTTACAACTAATTGATGAATTTTATAGATTTGAAAGTAAAAAATCTTTATAATTTCGATGATATTAAATAAAGAGATTCCAGCCTCAAAAAAAGCAAAAGATTGAAATCTAATATCAATATCTATATAAAAAGATTCTTTTGAAGAAGGAGAAAGAGGGGGAGTTTTCGAGGAAAATAAAATAGATATATATTGAGAATATATAGATTAAATAATAAAAGAAAAAGGATTTAAAGAATCTATAGGAAATAAAGATTCATTAAAAACTTCAATAAAAATCTCAGATTCTAAAGAGAAATAAAATATAAAAGAACTTGAATCAAAAACATTGATATTATTATTCGAACAATATAATATAATATAATTTAGATATACTTTTTTATATAATATATCAATAGAATTAACCCTTCTTATATAACAAAGTTTTATGTTTTCATTTATTTTTTGAAATACCCTCAAAATTCCCTATTTTAATAATAACTTTCTATAAGCTCTATATATATATATAACTACCAGCTTATTATACTTTTATAAATCTATAAGCCTATAAATACCCTATAAACCATTATATTTTAATAGGTCAAAACCATATATCAATAAAAGTGGAATTTCAGGTTCGAACCCTGTAAAATGCCTATAATCTCTTCCAAAATGACCGCGACCTCCGTATATAATATTATATATAACTTTTATATATAAATCTAATAAATTTTCGAGAATTGTATAATTATAAATATTCTAAAATCATAATAAAAGATTTCTACCAGATTATTATTATTGATATTCTTATAATTATACTATTTATATTTGAATTTAATATATTTAATAAACTCTTTATTATTAATAGTAATAACTCTTTTATCATTTAATATTACTTTTAATAAATTGAATTATTCCTTGTACTCTTCCTTTTCCTTCTCTATATATATATTCTTATCAATAATATCCTTAATAATTAAGATAATATCACTTTCCGATATATTTATATATATAAATAAAAATATTTCAAAAGTTATTATAAATATATATATATTTATATATATAAAAGAATCTTTTACAAATATAAAGAATAATAAAAATCTTTATTTTATTTAATATAATATATAATACAAAAATAAATATATAATAAATACAAAATCGATTTGTTATATTTAATAAAACCAAACTTTTTGAATATATTTTCCTAATATAATTATTTAGAATATATTCTTTAATATTATAAAAAAAGATAGTATATTATATCTAATATAATAATATCTTTTCTATAATCTTTTCAGAATTTCTATCAATTTTGAATATTATATAAAAACACCTAATACTTTTAATAAAATCCAAAACCTTAATTTGTAATATTATTAGTTAATATTAATATCAATTTAATTGATATAAATATAAATACTTAGTTTTATATAATTATATTCATTCTTAATTATTATTATTTATAAAAAACTAGGTATTAAATATATAAAGAAACATTAGTGCAATATTAGTTAATATAGTGCCCTCTTTAATCACATGATTGATGTCCCGACACAGGAGTTTAAAAGAATGATATGATTCAAAGATGACAGAGTATAAAAGAGACCATAAGCTCAAAGCCGAGAACTTTTTTGGGCGGGATAACATGGCATAAGAACTCACAACTCCACAGATTACTTCATGGGCTTCGTTGTAACGTATCGAGTACCTAGATAGGTAGTGCCACGTATCGAAGCAGACATGTGGATAGACCAAGCGCGACGACGGATGTTAAGTTATATGATAAAGAGGTGTGCATGGTAATTCAAAAGAGTAGTTAGCGGGATGTTCTATGTGACGCGTCTTTATTTAGCCATCGCACCCTGCACTTGATGGGATCCCAGATTTCAGATACCGTATTTTTTGGGCCAGTTCCTAGATACTCTAAAAGATGCACGTGGCTACAACCCATACTTGTACTTTATTATATAACGCATTGCTTGGTTCCATTGCCTACTTTACATCCCTTTGGTACTTCTCACTACTTTTGGTCGCTCCTTTGGCCCATCTCTCATACTCGAAATCCCCTCCTTTGCCCTACCCTCAGGCACATCCTCAGATAGTTGAGGTAAGTTACACAATAATGGAACATTATTTCAATGTCCTCTTCGTCTTTCTCCCTCCCTCTGACATCAGCAGTACCAATCTCAAACATGATCTTTCATTACAGCTTGTTCGCCTTCGCATGATCTACACCAGTACATACATCAATGCCGGCTCTCGATTTCCATTGGTCTTGGGTCTCGACACCCATCCGAATAGTGACAACGCAAGTCATAGTACCAATAGCACCGGCGCTCCTCACTCCTTGATTCCCTCCTGCACCTGCACAACCACTTCCATCCCATATCAACTTCTCCATTTTTGATACCCTTTCGCTTTCTTCTTAAGAAAAGATTCTTCTATCTCTCATCTCCTTTCACACTGTCACTTTTTTCCTTCCCCTCTTCTGTTTCGCATGCACAAGCTCGATCGCCGCCAAGTATCCTACCATCAATGTTGCATCACAATCCATCACATCCCAAGAGGCGTTCATCAGTGGTGCGCCGGGATAATTGAAAACCCGCTCGCAGATGCAATGGAGCCACAGTTACCATTATCAGTTTGTAACGTTTGAGGCGGATGGGAGATTGTGCGGGTAAATTTTCGTATTCTCCATGTCCATACTCGAACGATAGGTAGGTATGTGGACAGATAGACAATTCTGTAGATTGTATCGAGGGGTTAACAAGACTCCGTTACATAGATGAATGAAGCAAACGGAATATGTTCATGGAAGGTACTTGGAAAGAGATATGAACCATTGAATTTATGAGAAGTCAAGTGAGCATTGTAGGATGAATTATTACCAATCGAGACAGGAGCCATTTTGCTCAAAACATAACCACTGAAGTTTGAGCAACTCGATGGTTAAGAAATGATGTTCGAAATTGATGTTATCATGGATGCCCGGCTGGAGATAATCTCATCTCATTGGGCCAAAGTGGCTGTGCGGGTGTGGCTTGTTCGTCGCTACTTCCATTTGCGATCACTGTGCAGATGGATCTACTCCCCACACTCATTCCTCCTACTTATTCTTTCACACCTGTGAGAATGAATCTTTAATCGTACGGATAAGTACTTTGCTGGTCCTACTATATGTATATTTCCGCAGCACGAGTATGAATAGCATCAATTGAACCTTGATCTCGAATTCCGAATTCATGTCAGTCGGTAGTCCGCAAAGTTCTTACTGTGTGAACAAGGGAATTCACCTATAGGGAATTCACTTCAAGGAAATGACTCCAATACAAAGGCTACTGTATTGAAAGGATTAAGCGGACGCGAAAGAGACTAGCTCTTTCAATAGCGCCTATATAAGGCCTACTACTTTTCCACTTAGCTAGCTCTTTAGATAGAATACAATTAGACATACAGGACCTGCATTATGTGTGGGTGCTACGTCTTCTGTATCCTTCTCGAACCAACACTTACACATGAGCACTGAACCTCACCATGCTACACACATACGGTTTACCACAACAATGACTCAGTACCATGAAGTTAAAACATCAACCCATATCTAGGCATCACCTCTTACTAGTTCCAAGTCGACTGCCGAAAGGTAAATAGATAAAGCATATGAAGACTGATAACATCAGCAGGTTTCCAGCTTCAAATCGACTCGATATTCCGCCCAACCTCAAGTCAATGAACCAACTGAAGGATTCATCCGTGTCGAACATCCTTTAAATCGCAAACCTCGCATGAAACTTTATCGATAAGCGCAGCAATAATGACTCTAAAGACACGGGTTCAAAGTTCCGGTACCCGAAGTTGATGGCTATACATGAGGATGGATGATCTGGTGGTGTGTGTGATATGATGATGAAGATGTATGCTAATCTGTTGGATGAAGTTTTTTGCCCGATGTTTTAGATATTATATTACTCAAAACTGGACCAAGGGAACAACAACGGCAGAAGCTTATTTCAGAATCGGAAGAAGACATCATAGATCAGGCCAAGGGTAGAACGAATGTCACACCTTTCTATACAATTATCATGAGTGAAAATAAGTCAATCTTTTGCTGGAAACAATAGAACATCTCCCATTTATTGCGATGAAGATCAAGAACTCGGTTGTGTGCCTTGAAAAAAGTCGCGGGTCCTCTTTCCACACCACTTTCGCCCACACCACTCGGGCCATACCAAATCAGGTATTCTGCGACGCAACGAGTATTCGCATCTCCCTTGAGAACTGTCGGGACATCGATCATGTGATCAAAGAGGGCACTGTATTAACTAGCGTCGCTCTAGCGCTTCCCTATATATTTAGCACTTAGCTTCCCATAGATAATAATGATCAAGAACGAATACAACCATATAGGACTAAGTACTTACACTTATATCAACCAAGTTGATACCAACAAGAACATTGTGCTTTCGATTGAATAAAAAGAATGAGGAAGGTGTTGATATTGGTCATCTTCCATTTCCAGCAAGCATGCTCATAAAAGCACTGTTGCTTCGATCATCGTCGAAGGTAAATCGTCAGTTTAAAACTCCTTGAAGTCTCTGGAAACGTTATGAAACTCGAACAGTAAGCCACAATGAGAATCTCAAAGCCGGGAAATGGCTAGGTGTTGGCTTTCATAACTTACCTTATACACACATTTTCTTGCCCCACCTGACTTTGAATCTACACTGAAAATCCGCAGTTTAAAGATTTATTCTGGTAAAGAGGAAGGAATTGTGCTGAAGGGTCCAATCATGGCTATTTGCTTCTGGCAGCTAGTGTATAGCAGGGTAATAGGCGTAGGGCGTTGGCGGCGAAAACATTGATATTTGAGCAGTCTCAGACATGATGGGGGAAGGAGTATCGACGAGTCAGGGTGATGAAGTATATGAATTTGATACAAAAGTGCTGATAGGGTACAAGCAAAATAAGGGTGAGATATCCTATTTCATTCGTTTTATTTGCAGTGGGATTCGTGGTAGTTACATTCCTTTTTTTGACTTAATTTTGGATTGTGCTTCGAAAGTTTCAAGTTGGAAATATGATGGGGTCACTGAGGAAGATTCTTGGGTCTTCTTTAAGTTTTCTTCAAGGGAGCAATGTCGGAGCACTGTCATACATCTATTACGTTACATCTCAATCGGTTTGTGGAGCCAAAAGGAAGTGTGACATATTGTGAGGGTGGGTATAGATGAGTGTCAGGTGTTATGAATTAGCTAAGTTGTCTACATTGTTCCGAACCCAAACAAGAGCCATGACTTTCAGAAAGCATTAATTAGTTATCAAATTATAGATTGATGGATTAGATACTCCACCGTCTGTACGACCAGTACATAGAGGTCGTTGCGTCTAGGATGAAACAACTGCCCGTGAGTTGAAAGCGTGAATGGAACAAATCTGCGGGAACGTGGCAGTGAATAACGGGACAAAGATCAGAGCACAGAGCAGCCACAGTAGTCTGCAGAGTATCGTCAGTAGCGAAGAATGAGGATCTCACTTGTGTCTTTTCAATGGAATTCCGAGATCATTAGGAGTTAGAATTGACCGAAAATTTACGTATCCTCCCCGAGAAGTACTCGGAGTAGGAAGAACTAGCGAGTAAGTTCTTATCTCGAGAAATCTGACTGCTGTATAGAAAAGGCGTCCCGCCATTTAGAATCCGACGAGGCAGAATTTTCAGCTGGTTTCTGAAGTCCTGGAGCCGTTCAAGCACCTCTCTGAATCATCAATTGGTGCCTGAAATCATGAACTGGCGTGAGAGCATAACAGCAGTAATTTTAAATGTTACAATTATAGTTGGTAATTTCATAATAATTGCGACATGATTAACCAATACTCTGTACCCGTTGCGTTACGAGTGAACATGCACACGTCTCACTTTCGCTTGATCTCAATGAACAAGTGAGAGTAACATCCCACATATGCATTGTTGGAGATGTTATACGACGCGGATTGTATTAGCACCGACTTCAGCTAGCGTGCGAGCAATAACGAGGCCAATCGACTTGGTAAAGTGTCGTCAGCCATCGCTCTGGTCATTATCAATACATTCATTATGCCTCCAGGACTAGTCTTTTCCTTTTTCTCTATTTTTTCATCTTAGCATCACGATAATTAGGCCCGCAGTAACAGCGAAACAAAAGATCAGGTTGGATCTCCATCGCAAAACTTTAAATTTTTGGACTACAAAGGCTGTTCCGCTTTGATAGTAAAGGCAGATCCAACTCTCTCTGTGTCAATCCCAATGGTACCACGCACAATCTTAGTTGACACACAAACATCTTGGAAGAAAGGGGTCTTTTTTAGTCCCAAGCCGGTGTTACTGGCTGCAACGTAGACATCACTGGATGTGGTCGGGAATTGGCAATGGAGTGAGCTCAACTACATTTCTAATCTTCTGCAAAACTTTCCATGTTCAAAGATGCATTATCAGGCCTTACACTAAAAACCAATCGGAAAAGTGACTGCTTATAACCATCTCTTTCCATTATCGAATTCAGTTATACTATCAACTTGGACTTGAGTTTGGAGTCTGAAATATCGAGGTATTTATATGATTGAGTATGATGGAAGGTGTGGTGATGATGATGATATAAGGTATGGATACAGACAGGAACATTAAAGTTTTGAAGAAAAGGAATAATATTGAGAGTTATGGGAGAGAGGAAACGAGGAGGGGGAGGGGTTATCAGAAAGAAATGAAGCATTAGCGAGTCGTCTTATTTTTTCGATATATTTTCTTCACTGGTCTTATGAATGAAACTCCTACCCAAAGATCAAGTTGTCCAGGGTCTGAAATTCAGCATGGCGGCTCTTTTTTGCTCCCTATATCGCCATCCATTTTCGTTGTAAGAATGTTTAGCGTTGTATTCAAAATTACAGGTCAGAAGTTCTGCCGAAAATTGCTCATACTGTCAGATCTTGTAGTCAAAGACAAGAATCTCCGATAAAAAAGCATAATCGACCATTCCAAAAGAGATTCTATCCTTTCATCCATTTGTACAGCCGTTCTATGCAATGGAAAAGTATGCCGAATTCATGGAAAAGCATGAAAAGTTATACAAAGGCATGCTGCGTCCAAAAATTTGTTATTCATTCGCTATTCCATAGCGATAGTGGGGATTAGCCAGGTGAATATATGTTTAAATGGCTAATACTTTCTTTGAAGATCTTGAGTGGGATGAGTATATATTTTCCATCTCCTACACTTCAGTTGCAATATTCAGAACCAAATTTAATGATTTCAGAACATAATTATACTATCGGGACATCGATCATGTGATTAAAGAGGGCATTGTATTAACTAACATTGCGCTAATGCTTCCCTATATATTTAATATTTAGCTTTTTATAGATAATAATAATCAAAAACGAATACAATTATATAGGATTAAATATTTATATTTATATCAATTAAGTTAATATTAATATTAATTAATAATATTATAAATTAGGTTTTAAACTTTACTAAAAGTATTAGGTGTTTTTATGTAATATTTAGGATTGATAGAAATTCTAAAAAGATTATAGAAAAGATATTATTGTATTAGGTATAGTATATTATCTCTTTTTGTAGTGCTAGAGAGTGTGTTTTGGATAATTGTATTGAGAAGATATATTCAAAAAGTTTGGTTTTGTTAAATGTAATAAATCGACTTTGTATTTATTATATATTTATTTTTGTATTGTATATTGTATTAGGTAAAATAAAGACTTTTATTATTCTTTATATTTGTAAGAAATTCTTTTATATATATAAATATATATATATTTATAATAACTTTCGAAATACTTTTATTTATATATATGATTATATTGGAAAGCGATACTACTTTAATTAAGAATATTATTGATAAGAATATATATATGGAGGAGGAAAAGGAAGAGTATAAGAAATAGCTTAATTTATTAAAAGCAATGTTAGATGATAAGAGAGCTATTGTTATTAATAATAAAAAGTTTATTAAATATATCAAATTCAAATATAAATAGTATAACTATAAAGATATTAATGATAATAATCTAGTAGAAATCTTTTATTATAATTTTAGGATATTCATGGTTATATAATTCACAAAAATCTATTAGATTTATGTACAAAAACTAAGTCGACCACCCTACTTTCGGGCCACCCCTCTTTTGGGCCACCCTTTTACACCAAAAATCACTTTTTTGGCTTATCAATATCTCTATCAATATTGAATATAATTTAATAAAAATTTATATCTATATAATTTAAGTTATTCTAAACTTATATTAGAATTTTTAGAATTTTGGGATTTTTCTGGATCGATTTTTAGAGCTTCAAAATATCGATTTTCAATTTACATATAAATCACATACAAATTTAAATTTTTATAAAATCTTCAATAACTTTTTAACAATAATAATTAAAAGAAAATTATATATTTTTTTGAAAAATTCAAATCTGAATCTATATAGAAATTCCAAAAAAAATTCCAAAAAATGAATAAATATAGAGATATAGTATATAGTGAATTAAGAATAGTATAAATAATCCCTGTAATTTTGAGGGTATCCTTTTAAATATTTATTTATAAGGAATTTTTTATTTTTTCAAGATCTTCCAAATTAAATATCTTATAAATTCATAATAAAATTTTATAATTTATTTTTAGCTATTTTCCCTTGAAAGTTATTATAGATTTTATAAAATTTTAGATTTGTATATAATTTGTATGTAATTAAAAATCGATATTTCGAAGCTTTAGAAATCGATCCAGAAAAATCCTAAAAATCTAAAAATTTCAAAATAGATTTGGAATGATTTGAATTATATAGATTTAAATTTTTATTGAATTATATTCGATATTGATAGAGATATTAATAGATTAAAAAAGTGATTTTTGGTGTAAAAGGGTGGCCCGAAACAGGGGTGGCCCGAAAGTAGGGTGGTTGACTTATATATAATATTATATATTTGAGGAGTATATTTATCAAAAACAGGTGTTGAAGTATTTATAACTTTATTCAAACAATTTTATAAGATTACTATTAATAAATGGATAAAAGTATAAATTCAAAAAGCTTTAAAAAATATTAATATCAAGGAATTTAAATTTAAATTTGAAATTATTCACAAATTCATTAAAAACGATTTCAAATATATAAATGAAGATAATGAAAATGAGTATAATGAAAATAACGATGTAAAAAATCCTAATAATGGGGATAGCAATAATAATAGGAATAATAAAGGTTATAAATCTCAAAAGGATAAGATATTAATATTATATTTCAATATACAATTTCTTGTTAATTTATTAAAATTTTATATTAATAATGAGAAATATAATGGGGATGATAATAATTTCAATTTCAAGTTTTTAATCTTTTATAAAATCTTATAATATATAAAAGTATTTATAGATATATATTATAAAATGTTTTTGATTATATTTAAAAAGAATATATTTTAATTCTTTTATATTAATTATAACTTTTTATTATCAATATTTAAAAAGTTTTATATTTATATATAAAATAATTTCGAAGGAAATGAATATCAATGAAATATATTGTTGAAATAAAACAATATTATTTTGAAATCGATTAAAAAAGAATATAGAAATAAATCATTTAGTAAATATTTTATGATTATAATTAAATAATTATGTATATTGTAATATTAATTTAATTTTGTTATATAATAAATATCCTATCTTTATAATAAACTTATATTTATTTGCGAAGATATAGAGATATATAATCTAATTTGTTTTAATTTTAAAAAAGAGATATTTGATTTAATCAATTAATTGTAATAATCTATTAGTATATAGAAAAAATTATATAAGGATAAAGGGGATATAGTACTATTTATTGATAGGAAATTCTATAGTAATAATAATTATGGTAATAATTGAAGTGGTTTTAGAGATTCTAGGAATAATAATAATTTTAGAAACAATTTGTATAATAAATGATAATATTTAGATTTTTCTAATCAATATAATTATTATTGAATATATATAAAAAAAGAATATTAATCAATAAAACATTTTAAAAAAGAATAAAATAAGAATAGATATAAGTATAGAAAGAAAATTAAAAATAATAATAATAATATATTTAATAAGTATTATAATTAATAAATAATTGAATATAAAAAAGAGATTATTAATATAGAGTTTAATTTAGAAATTGAAATAAATTTGTTTTTTATAAACCTTAATATTGAAAATAATATAAATAAAACATTTTTTATAAATTCTAAATTTATTAATAATTAGAAAGTATTTAATTAATTGTTATTTAATATAATATTATATACAATAATTAGAAATCCTATTAAAATAATTTTATTTATAAAAAATACAATAGATATTTTTTATATAAATTATATAAATAAAGAATTCTTTGATATATATATTGATATAGTATATATAGGGAAATCTATAATTGGAATTAAATAATATTATATATAAAAATAAATCTGTTTAATTGAATATAATTTATTGATAATAGAAGCTGCGAATATATATTTCAAAAAAAGAATTGTAATATTAATAAAATCATTCCGAATTATTATACTATTTGAAAATATCGATTTCTATATTATAAATATTGATATTCTATTTCTATTGAGTTTTAAAAATATAAATTATTTTAAAGTGTTTTATAATAATATTATTAATTAATTTATTATATTAAAGAGTAAATATTTTATTATTAGAAGATATAAGTATATATTTTTAATATAAAAAGTAAATATAAATTAATTTATTCAAAAATCGATTTATTAAAATAATTGTTATTTAATAATTATAAAATTATAATGTTTATATTGATAATTTGATTATTTATTAATATAATGTTTTTATAATATATTGTAATAAATAGATTATAATGAGAATAATAATATTATTAAGTATTTCACTAAGTATTGTAAGTATTGTTAAATGTATAGTAAATTATTAGAATATTTCAAATTCATTTTATTGGAAGATATTGAATTTAATTATATTATTTATATTGATATTATATATATTGTAGATAATCTAGTTTTATATATTATTAACAAAGTAATATGTTATCAAATAGTTTGATTTTTTGAAAACATTTTTGTTAAATATATATTCGATAATCTTAGGGAATGCTGGATTGATATGTATATTGAATTATTAGATTATATTATTTATAATATTAAAAAGAATTTTATAAGTAAAGAATTCATTCAAAATACAAAATCTATATTGATTATTATTAAAAATGTATTTATTGAAATATACAATTTTATAAATATTATTGAAAGATATTATTATTTATTATATTATATATATAAAATTTTAATAAAAAAATTTGAAAACAATAATCTAATTAAAATGATGGTTTTTCAAATGACAATGAAAGCTATAAATAATATAATAGGGTTAAATGAATTTATTTCTATATTATTGGTTTATAGAATATATTCCAAATTAAATAATATTAATTTATTAATTGTAATAATTATTCAATATATAAAAGTTATAAAGAAAGTTATAATAAAAGTATATTATATTTGAGTTAAAAGATAAATTATAAAGATATTAAAATTAAAAAATGAATTGTTTATAATATCTGTTTTTATTTTATTATTGAATTCAAAAGTTTTAATATAGAGAAAAGAAAAAGGTAGTAATATATTAGATAAATGGATTGGATTATATATTTTGATTAGAATAGATAAGGAGATATACAAAATAAAACTTTTTAATAAATCAATTAAATTCTAATCTATATCTATATAATCCTTTTATATAGAATTTGAAGAAATAAAATCAAAAAACGATTATATAAATAATAATAATAATAATATTATAATCATTAATATATTATATATAAAAATATTACAACTTTAAATACTATTATTAATAATACAATCAAATATACAATTATATTATTATATAAAAAACAATTTAACAAAAATAATTAATATAATAAATATTAATAAAGAATATATTACAAAATTATTGTAATTAATTATATTCTTATAAAATGATATATTTATAAAATATATAGAATTGTAATATAAAGAAATTGATAGATTAATAAAAAATAAAGTTTTTAAGATTATTTCAAAAAACAATATTTCATTCAAAATGAAACTCTTTAAATTATATTTCATTAATAAAATAAAAAAAGAGGGTATTAATAAAACATATACGAAATCATAATTAATAATTCAAATATATTAAAATAAAAGTAAAACTATTATTTTAATATAATTATTTATTATTCAATATATCAATTAGTATATTATTCTTATATTTATTATTATTCTACAAATATCAAATAAATATATTCAAATTTATTTATAAGATATTATACAAGTATATATTCAATTAACTATAACTTTGAATAAATTTATTTATATAGAAATACTAAAAAAAATCGGATTTGAAAACAGATATATTTTGTATATTATAAAACCTTTGTATAATATTCTCAAAATAGAAAATTATTGATTTAAAATCTATTATAATTATTACAAGGATAAACTGAATATAATGCAATTTATATATAACCCTTACCTACTTTATTCAACCAATAGTATTAGTATTATAAGATTTTAAATTAATAATACTTTTATAATTGTAAATAAAAGATTTATATATTTAGAATAAAAACAATTGGGTAAAACTAATTTTATAATTAAAAATAAAGAATAATTTACAAAAAACTATTTATTTAGATTTAATAACTATTTGATTATTTTCAAAAATAATAAGATTTATTTCAATTAAAAGAAATAATACAATAATATTAAAATAATTATAACTGGGAATATCGATATATACAAAATAAGAAGAAAAGTTTAGAAAAATATTATTTTAAAAAATCAATATATTATTCAATATATAAAAGAAGTATATATTACAACTATATATTAATCAAAAACATTTTATTATTTTTTTATTATTATCTAGATAATAAATTTGAAGGAAGAAAATATAAATAAATTTAATAAAATTATCAAATAATAAATGAATAATTCGAAAAAAGGATTTATATTTGTATCTTTAGATGTAAATTCCATTAAATTAATTGTTTTTATTAATACATTATTCACTAATAATATTAATTTATTATTACAAATTGATTATATAATTTGTTTAATAAATAAATATAATAATATTGATATTATACATTAGATATTAGTTAAATATAAGAGAATCATTAAAAGTATATTAGCTTTTGAATTATATATATTGGTTTTAGATTTCGATATTGAAGCTGCTATTAAAGACATTATCAATACTATTCTCAAATCTAAAAAGCTAATATCACTTATATTTTATACAAATTCAAAATCATTATATAATCTATTAACTAAACTCAACACAAATATGGAAAAATAACTTCTAATTGATATTATAATTTTAAAACAATATTATAAAAATAAAAAGATTATAAAGATTAAATAAATTAATAGAAAATCGAATTCTACAAATATTATAATCAAAAATAGTATATATCAAATATTAAAAGATTTAATTAATATTAATAAAATAATTATTAAAATAATACATTAAGTAAAAAAAAAGTAATAATATAAGAACTAAATAAAGCTAAGAGAATACTATATTTAAAATAGATTATAAATTAGAATACATGATTATATTCATCTTTAAAAAATTACTAGTATTAGGATATCGATTATATAATCAAAGAAAACATTGTATTAATTGATATTGTATTAATATTTTTATATATATTTAATACCTAGTTTTTTATAGATAATAATGATTAAGAATGAATACAACTATATAGAATTAAGTATTTATATTTATATCAACCAAGTTGATATCAACATATACCAAGAAAACCCCTACCAGCTTCGTTGACCACAGGATCAATTGAATACAACATAATACTCCTAGGAGATTCGACCCGCGCTCTTCTGTAACGAGAACTTCTAAAATTGGGTGTGTGGCAGCCAGTGGAACATAACTTACCTTTCGATATTATTACTTTTGACGTATGCGTTTAGTGTGAATCGAGGCTCGTAGTATGCTGATGCCGATGGAGTCACGACAAGATACTAGCCCAGCTATAAGGTTTACGAAAATTCAGAGGTTCAGAAGTAAGTAGACGCCGCAGGCGGCTTACATTCAACGTCTAGACTTTCCACGTCTCTTATAGCGGAGCGGAGTCTATACGATACGATATTTCAAGAAAAATGCCCTTGTTAGTTCTTCGCAAAAACACCGCCAACATCATCATACCGCTATTTTCTCCCTCAAAATTTTTCCAGCTCTCATGACCATATCCTACGTGATTTGCAATTCCAAGTCAGCTTGTTACAGTCCTATGGATTGCCACAATTTATTCCAAGATTCAGTCTCAATATGGACAGTAGCCTTGTTGCATTCTGTAATTAGGTTATCATCTCTAACTCTGTAACAATTTCTACATTTGCCAATCTATTTGGAGTGCTTGTGACTTAGACAATAATATTGGTTCATCCACCGCTAATTGATTATGCAGCTCTACCCCCTTTTGAGATATAACTATTGCAATATAAATGAATATATATATATATACAAGCGCACTATCAAACATATTTATTGTATATAGTTTTTGTAATTTTAGAATGTAGAATAGATTAGACACAATATCAATCAATACAGTATACCTATTATGAAGATGTCATAATCACTACTGAGGTGGCATCAACGATAACTGTCTCTTATTGGTGGGGAAATATTGGTTGTAATGGGATTCTGCTTAAGGCGGGGCGGGCCGCTCAATGAGGGGATAGGAGGTGACTTAAGAAGATGAGGGAAAAGTGGAAGAGGCGAATCATTATGGATGGGGAGAGGAGAGAATATGGGGCTTGCTTTGGATAATAGATGAATGATAAGTATGGAGTATGATACAGCGAATCAGAAAATTCACGCTACTTGCAAATTACATACATAACTCATTGAAATGAACCAATAAACAATCTAGGCTCAACTCGCGGCTTTATTGGAGGACATAGATACGGAGATAGATACGGATATGACACCAAATATATCTCAATCTAAGTATATGAGAGCATTTGCAATAATAGAGGAGAAGAGCAGTGCAAATAATGAACCGCAATCACTCATATAGACAGCATCAACAAAACTTCCCCAAATTTACATCAGATCTCAGCCTGTCATCTTGCCATTCGGTATGATAGCTAAAGGCGCTAGTGGTGGAGTAAGTCATCTTGTGTTTGGTGACGATAGATATGGAGTGCGCACAGTTCGCTACAGTTAGAAGGCACTTGGAGATACTCCGGAAGATTCATATCATAACAAACTATATTCGCCCCAAGAAGCCACTGGGCTACTCAGATGAAGTTATCTCCAGGGTGACAGACAGCAATATTGCCGAGTTCTAGAGAACATACCGGACCTAAACACCGAGACATTATTTTGAGGCGATTAGAGCTTCCCGATTTTACAACAATCATGTTTCAAATTCCACATATCTTGTAAGCTTGAGTATTCAATACTTGTATTGAGTCGAGAATCAACAATTTTACTTGTTGTGCATACATATCTGGTTCTGAAGCATTGAAGAAGTCATATCCTTGTGTGATCTTGGGAGGATCTTGGGGGAGATGGGTGTATGGGGCTTGGGTAAGATGAGATGGGAAGGTTGGTCAATGTGTGGGACAAAAGGGTATATTGGTAAATTTATGGTATAGAGGCTGGAGGTGATAGGAAAGAGGTGAGGTCCTCCTGGACATACCGGATTTGAGACATGATTGAAGATGAGAATGGGGATCTTAGGTACATGTATAAACGATAAACTACGTCACCAGATTAGGTTTCGATTTCGGTATAATGTGCAATGATACATCTCTAATAAAAGCAGGAGTAGCGGTTTATATAAGGTGGTGAGGTGAGGAAGTACACTTGTCTTATGTGGTAGGCTTATTGAGTATAAGTGAAGTGGGATGAGTGGAGGTGAATTTGGTGAGTGCAGCGAACGAACAATGCCCTCCGCTCCTGAGCCAAAAAAGAGACCAAAATCCCCCGTTGATTTTTCAATCGTCCTCTCCTCTCCTCTCCTTTTCTTTAAAATGTGCTATTTATCTTATCCTTTTGGAAGGAAAAAATAGATATCACATCAACGACAGAGTATTTATAAGTTCTTAACAGAATAAATTAATGAAAATACAAAAATTGATCATTTGATTTGAATGATACTAAATCATGGGATGGGCTATATAAATTTGAAGATTTCTTTCTGCACTTAGAAAAACTACAAAGGTTTTGAGTGCGAATGAATGTTCTTGTGGAGATCCATAATTATAATAATTGAACTTGGAGTGAAAAAGGAGATGCAATGGGGATGGCTTAGAATTATAGGATGTGTTTTTATTATCATTTCCTGCATTTTCGAGATTCTACTGCATTCTAGAAAATCACATGTATCCTCTCTTCTCCTCTTCTTTAACTCGCAAAACTATCTACTCTCCTTTGGTATAAGAAAGGAGAAGATGTGAGTTCTGTTTCACTATTTGAAACATATGCTATCCGTCGGAAGGGATTAGATATCATGGTTGATACCCGCGGAGCATAGAAGAACTCGGACATGAGGATGTAGATCACGTATGGGTTCTGATAACTCTTTGACCGCACTAATACGGATTACTAGGAGCTCACAGTAATTCCCTTAGCCTGGGCCCCGGCTGTTCGAAAGGGATATATTTATGTGTATCACATAGAGCATTCGTACACTTTTCGGAATCTGAAAAGAAGTTTTTATGACATGTGTGGCGAAGGAATCTGCATCTGGGGGGACTTTTAACATAACGCTAGCCATACGTTGTTAGAAAACTTGAGAAGACAATCAAGATCCTCGATGCTCTTAGCAGCTTGCCCTGCGGCAAAATTTTCAGTTGTGGCTTGAATTCGGGCTCGCGTTCTGATTAAGATGAAAAATGCTACAATGACAGGTTTTGCGTTCTGATAAACTTGTCTTGCGCCTATCTTCTTTCCACCTAGGCATCATATATATGGATTCATTTAGGCAACAGACATCCAATGCTCCGCTTGTCAAAGCTAACGAGTGAGGTTTGATCTTGACTTCATTATAAAATCAAGAATGTAAGACTTGAAGACACGTACAAGCCCTTGTTAGATGGTTCATCACACACGCTACTTTTATCTCTAGGATTTGAATTGGGTATCTTTTCCGATCTCTACTACTTGCTAAGCTTGTTTTACTCAAGAACACTAGTAATTATTCTCGTGTGTTCTCTACATTCTGGATCCAAATTCCATCAGCAACTATCTAGATGATTCAGAGGTATTCCTAAAATATAAAAGGAAGTATGAGATATAGGGAAGTCAGAAAATGCAGGAATGTAGTGGATATTAAGCGGTGTGAAGAGTGCTGGACTAAAATAATATACAAGTGTTCGTTTTGTTCAAATCAATGACCCAAAAAGATCCCTAGCAATACAGCAACTCACCTGGATCGAGGCCATCTTCAGTCCTGCTGGGTCCTGTGGGGCCTATTATTGAAACGACACCTTTGCAGGAAACCGAAGAAGAAAAGATTGGACGTCAAGCTCGTTGGTGTACTTCGTGAAAACGAATTTGTTCTTCATCTTCTCGGCCCTATCTGCCGAGACTGAGTTTTTTCAAGACTCTAGAATTTGGAGAGTGCTTTCCGAGGTGATTATAATCCAAGTATTTGAGGTAGGGGGTAGGGTACAGATATCCAACACTAACTACTAGTCATTCAGGCCAGGTTATTGAAACATCGCCCAATCGCCTGGTCTCTCATCCTTTCTAAGAAATTTTTTACATGATATAAGGATGAAGCTTGAAGATTTCTTTCATCTAAGGTAATTTAACGGTAAGATATTGTTCAAATGAAGAAATTGAGACTGTGTAATCGCGTATAATAAGGCAAATTCCAATCCAATTCAAGTCTATCTTTGGGACTGACTTCATAGAAGAATGTACGGCGATCTTGGTTTGGAATAGTATCAAATCCTCAGCACTCCTGCTGATAGTGAACATAGTTTACATTTCGAGGGTAATGGTAGTTCCGAACGGCTTGCTGTGAAAATTTGCAACAACCTATAAGACCGCTTCTACTTTATTCACAATAAAGAATTGTCTTTAGACCCCCTCAAAGAAATTGATACCCCGAAAATTACTTGAGCAACGCAGGACGCATCAACTTCCCATGGTGACTCCGCGATAAAAGATCTCAACAACGGGAATTTTCGCGCGAATAACTGACATACGAGAACGTTCTCTTGCCGATAGCTGATGATTCGAAATCAGAACCTCTTGAGTTGGTGAATATTTGCATATGTGAGGTTTCGACACTTCCTACGCTTATTGTCCAAGAATAAGCAGAGCAGCCTCCTTCAGCTTTGTTTAGTACCTGGCGAAACGATACGAACGGCTACCAACTACCATATCTAGCACTTCTCACAAAGTTTAATTGGACTTAAAAATGAATGAGACGTATGCATCCAGCGGAATTTTTATACGAAGACATTTACATCGGTATCTTTGCGAGAAAAAAGAAATGCTTGAATGAAAACAATTAACTTTACTAGTCTCTATCGTGCTCAGCAAGTTCAATACAGGTCAGTCGATTAGCTTGCAGGGGTTTGTGCTGCGTATCTGGATGACGGTAGTGGGGAGATTCTGCAAGTGCTTTCCTTTGGTAGGTAGAGTAGTCAGACCTCAACTAGTATGCATGCGGCTTGCTTCTCCTAAGCCCCCGATTCCAGTTTTTGCTTTCATTGTGAGATCGCTAAGTCCAATCTTACCGCAGTCCGGTAGCGAGAAAACAGCAAAAGACACACGCTTCGGCAGTCCAAAAAATGGGAATGGATTCCATCTAGCTCGGAGACAATCAAGCAGTAAAATACATTGTACCGTTTTAATCACAAACGTTCTTACATTTTGTGGCAAGCAAACAATTCTCCAATCTTGCCGAAATATCAAATTTGAAGAGTTTGCTAAGTGTTTAATATGTACCTTCTCCTTCCCTCTATTAGATCTAATAGATTGAGTGAGATCTATTTTGCAACATCAACTGTGAGTAATAGAAATGCTTTAATTGTAAAGCAAATACCTTTTAAAAGTTCACTGAAATGAATATCATCTACATAGATTGTGATCACTTAATCAATATCGGAGATAATCTTAACAGTCATTTGTATACCCAACTCAATTGAAAATTTTCGTTCCTCATCACGCTTGAAATTGAGTCATGAGCACTTCTCTGCGCTCACATTTTCGTGCAAAGCCCGACTCAAAACCTCTGCTGATACGACTGCGTTTTTCCTGATGATGGGATCGTGATTACAACTGATTGATTTACGTATACCTCCCTTCAGATCTCAAACTATGCTATCCCCTCAAGCCCTGTTTAGCCTACCATTTACTTTTCAACCCAATTCCAAAATTCTTCCTTCTTAACAGGATGTTCTACCTGCTTCTTTCCTCTGATTTTTCAAGCTCCCGTCCCATCTCATTTGACAGTCACAATATCACAAACCACAACCACGATCTACAGGTGGAGAAATAGCTTACAATTAAAGTCACCAGGAAGACCAACGAAGAAAAATCTCAATTATGGGTCTATGGACCTCTAAATCCCAAAATGAATCTCTCGTCTGTCGTCCATGGTCATCTTTTTTCCACCAATACATCCGTGAAGAAATGCAGTTTTCTTTGCGGAAGACAGTTAAGAGTCAAAGAACAATACATGCATTAACGAAGATAGAAAATCCAATAGGAAGTCCTTGGATTCCGACATCACTAGGTCATATCTGTGGACATCGAATGCCTGCATAAACCAGAAGACTAAAATAATGAAGAAGATCGCGCCTAAGATGAGAGTTTTTATTGGTGAATAGAAGACCACCTACCTCAAAATAAATCTTTTAATGGGTAGAATGAAGTGAAGCTATTGATTGTGGATGAAATGATCGGAAGACGGAACAGAATGGTACAATGTGTACTGTGTAGTAAGGTTAAAAGAATTTATTTCTCAATCAACACGGTTCCCGAATTCTTACTTTTTTGGCATATCGAGTTATTAGACCTTTGGCAACCCCCTCCCGGACTCCTCTTCCACCAAACTCTAAACTTCTCCATCTTTTTCTAATTTAAAAAAAAATACCTACTGCTCTCCTCCACCCCACAACCCACAAATTTCCTTCAGCCTCGCCCACCTCCTCCCCAACCAGACTTCAACCCCCCTTCCTCTTCAAGCCCCCTCAATCGCCTCCCAAATCTTCTCATCCGTCATTCCAGGATTCAATCTCCTCAAAATCCCATACATATGAGCTCTGAGACTTGCATCTTCTAATGGATTCTGTTCTCGTTTTTGTTCTTCGGAGGAACGAGCTTGGGATCGTGTTTGAAGTTGAAATGAAGTTCGGGCTTGATCTTGACCTCGACCTTGACGAACTCGATCTTGAGAAGCTCTCGATTCAAACCTTGAATTACCCGATCTATCACCTATCGGAATCGAAATACCAAAAGGCGAAGCAGTCAACATTTCAGTCATTATTGGCACCAGTCGCGTCGGTAGAGGAGTCATCGGAGGAGATAGTGGCGTTGTGGAAGGAGTTGTTGCTCGATCAGTTTGAATAACTGGGATTGCCACTTCAGGCCTTGACGTTGGGGTCAAAGTTGAATGCGTACTGAACGATTTATCAGAATAATAACGATATGAGGAAGGAATAGAAAAAAGACTTACTTTGATCTGAAATGTCTTGAATGAATAGATGGTGATGATGTAAATGCTTTGGAAGAAACTGATGTATTTGCATATTCATGACGACGTTTTCGTTGTTCACTATATATGATTTTGTTAGAATGAACAAGGCAAAATAGAATGAAATGAGGTGAAGAGTTGATATTGATAATCTAACTAGTGGGCAGGGGCTTGCTCCTCTCCAAGTGTTGGACAATAGAAAGAAAAATGAGATGAGATGGAGAGTTGAGATAGATAATCTCAACGATGAGGCGAGTCCCCAACCCCTCATAGCTCACTCGGCTTGAATAATTGGTTCCAATCTGAATGATCTGCCTCCACAACAATGATCCATCTCAAAGGTAGATCGAGTTCTCTTCCAAACCCCTGTTTTCACCCCACCCGGCAAAAACCCAGCCACTCATTACTCGCTTCACTCGAAGCATCAGTTCCAGTCAAGATCATCTGAACAATGAAGACAAATCCCCAATTACAATAGCTCGCTCCGCTGTAAGCATTGCTATCAAACTAAGATAAACTACATCCATAACAATAATCAAGCTCAAAGGCAAGTGAGTACAAACTATCGCCTCCCCTGCTCACTCATAACGAAGCAATGCACTTGGGAAGAACAAAAAAGAAAGATCGGTCAATGGCCCTAGGAGAATCAATGAGAAAGAGAAGAAGAAAAAGAAAACTTACTATGCCCATCGTGCTGTCTGAATAATTGCAGTATCTTCTCCATCACTATCCAAATGATTCATCAAATCATCCTCGTTCTCAGTCTCATATGAGTGAGCCAAACTGCTGGCGTAAGAGGAAGATCGTTGATTATTCCCATGTTCATATCTCCCTGCAAGTCTAGAATTGGAATTGATATTCGAATCATCGGCACTTCGCGTAGTTGTGGAAGGATCAGGACGGCCATGACCGGAGCTAAAATCAATGCCATTTCTCCCCATGTCCATCTCCGTATCCTGATTTGCCTCATCATCTCCCCCCTCATCTCCCCCCTCATCTCCCCCCTCATCTCCCCCCTCATCACCCCTCTCATCACCCCTCTCATCACTATCACTATCACATCTCTTTCTCAAATCTCCCTCCACCCTCCTCAACTTATTCCTAACCTTCTGTATCACCACCTCCATGACATCCTCTCCTTTCGCCGTTTTCAAACCCCCATAAACATTCCTTCCCAATCCCAATTCGTTCAACAAATCATCAATCGGGTAAATTGAGGTTTCCTGACAATCTTCCGATTCCAAGCCATAATCTTTTATAAAATTTGAAAAAACCTGGGTGTGGAATGGAAGCCAGGAGAAGCGAGATCGTGATTTGAGGTTTGTAGTCCGATGTCCGAAGATTCTTTTGGAGTTTTGGTTGCGGGGGTTCATCGATTGGGGATTCATAGTGATGATGGTGGGATGAATTTGTGCCGACCGTTTATGTCGTACAAAGTTATGCTGCCGTCCGAATCGTGCAAAGTCTTGTGCCGCTGTCCGTAATATGCTGGTATTGTGCCGCCGTCTGTATGTGATAGTCGTCCGTATCGTATCCTTTCGCGTTCGTTTGATATCCGTCTCGTCCCGTCTGATCCGAAACGATACAATAGATGGATATAAAAAATGATGTTTCCGTAAAGGCGTATCGTATCCTATCGTGCCCGCCGTCCTTATCGTATTGGTATTGCGCTGCCGTTCACTTCACTTCGCTTTCCCTCACTCACTTCCCTTTTCTTCACTTCTCTTCACTTCTCTTCTCTCTCACACTTCACTTACCCCCCATTTTCTTCCACATCTCTCCGAAACAACCCATCAAAGAACTCATCACTCATACATACACCCACGCCCAGATCCATACACACACACCATTTGATTATTCTTGCATACTGTATTCCCAATAGTAAGACATTCTAGAACGAAGCGAGAAAAATCTCCACAGCAGTGACCCAGCGGAGCGTCATTTGTACGCAACGCAATTAATTCAGACAGGCATGCGGTATTCCGCGTTCCAGGCCCCGGATTCCGGGTTTCTTTTCTTATATCCCTGATGGGACAGCCGAGGTATCTTGTTACCAGCTTATCAGCTTATCAGCTTATCAAATCTTTGGTGTTTTGGGTTGCATCTACGGTGGTATGGAGGTCGCGGTCATTTTGAAGGAGATTGGGTAGCCCTGTAACCTTAGATGCCAATAATCAAAAACACTAATTGGGCATCATGAGGTCCGTGTTTAGATAATTTGGGGCCCCACACCAGCTTTGACAAGCCTATAAGTTTCAACCTTTTGAATTTCAGATGCATAGAATCAGAGTCTACCGGTAGTTAGGTCTAGAATACAAGCATCACTAACCTATTCGAGTAGAACGGAGACCAGGTTTTGTGCATAACCGATGATGTACTTCGACTTATTTTTGCAAGGTACTTCCACTGCGAGGAAGATATACGCAGATAAGTATATCAAGGAAATACTTTCAAGCGCAGCGAGCTCTAGGGATTTGGTGTCTTGCTTCTATTAACAAGGTGAAGATATGTCCTCGAATGATGGAGGGAGTAGGGGTGGGATGGACTTTCCATGGACACTTATATTCATTTCACATATAAAAGACAAATCACGATCAACCCACAATTGAATACCTAGCTAACCCTAATGATCAAATTTGCAACCATAAAAGCACACATACCTATCCATGCACCCAGCAACTAGTGGGTGAAATCTATCCCATCTATTCTCCTATTCCCCTCTCCATCTTCTCAAAACCTTCTTCTGTTTCGCGACCAGATCTGTTATTCCCATCCCATTAACCGCCATCATCTCTTCTAACATATTCGAGATGAGGACTTTGACTTGTATTTCTGTCAGTTTTGACGATGGTGATGGGGTTTGTTTGGAGTGAGAATGAGGATTTGGGAATGTTGGTCCAGGTCGGGAAGCATTATAAGGAATATTTTGTCGTGATGGACGAGGTTGGGAAGGACCAGGAGAAGCAGGACGACGAGGAGGAATACTTCGGTATGATGTTTGAGGGCGTGGTGCAGCCGACTCGGACTGAACATCTCTCGTTTCCCGCTCTATTTCTTTTCCCTTTCCCTTCGACTTCTTCTCACTTTTCCTCACCTCCCTTGCTACCTTCTCCTTCGCCGTCTTCTCCCAAGCAACTCTCTTCAACTCCCTTTCTCTTTCCTTTACCCTGTCCCTTTCCCCACTTTCCCAAGCTATTTGCGCCCTCTTCCGTTTCTCCTCTTCTTCCCTCACCCTCCTCCTCTCGCTCTTCTTCTCTCTTTCCTCCAAAACATGTCTCTCCAAATTTCCTTGTGAAAGTTCCGTTCTAACTGTTCCAGTTTCTGTATTATTATCTCCATCTTCATCTTTATCCTCAGTCTCATCCTCAGATATTTTACTCCCATCCTGAGTCCCGGTCGTCATAGATTCAGATGGAGCAAAGAGCCTTGTTACCCAACCTTTTGGATTTCTTGGATTTTTGACTCTGTTGGATCTTGATTGTGATTTTTCTGGTTGAGAAGGGGGATCTGATTGAGAACGAGGGTTCGACTGAGAAGGAGGATCCGGTTGAGAATTGTTCGATCTTGGGGATGATGATGAGCTTGAGTTGGGGAAGACGGAAGTATGTGGATGTGAATAGGAAAGGAGACTTACAATTTAGACTCGTCTGTATCTATTTGTGCTGGCAGATTCTGAGAATCGGAACCGGAACCAGAGGGCTCGAAAGAAGGAGATGTGTTAGGACGATAAATGCCAGGACGAGGAGTATCAGCGCGATGAAGATGAGGAGGGTCAGAAGAAGCAATTTGATCAGCATCAATATGCCCCAGCGCTTCCGCCTCCAGCTCCACATTTTCCTTCCCATTCAACCTCTCACTCTTCCTAAGCCCAAGTTTAGAGGAGTTCAACTTATCCATCCTCCTAACATAATCGATCTTTGATTTAATCTTCTTGCTCAGAATATCGTCAACGCTTTCCCCACTCTCTGTAGTTTTCCCCGCATAGATATCTAACCCCAATCTCCTTGACAGCAAGAATTTCAATTCTTTGTCGCCGTCGGGGCTGCGTGAGGTACTGGAATCAAAATCTCGAACCCAATATGTGAAAATCTGCGTTTCGAGATCGGTCCAGGTTATCTTGCATGAGGAGGTTAAACCTTCGATGGCATATGAGCAGATGTGTGTTGGGGAGCGTGGTGGTATGTTTAGGGGTAGTGCGAGTTTTGACGTCATTGTATATGTGATGAGTGTGTGATAAGTGGTGAAGTATTGGATTGTCGTAAATGATACTGTGAGTAAGTAGAATAGTCAGTAAGTAGCATCTAAAATCTTGACTACTATATGAAGAAAAGGAACATGCTAACCTTTTGGTTCCTAGTTGATTCTGGATGCATCGTAATGATCTAAGAGAAAATATTGGCTGTTACAGATCTATGGTGCGCGCCGTAATGCTAGTAATTTTGGAATGAGTCAGTAAGGTAAGAATAAAAAGAAATGCCTAAGCGATGGAATGAGATGAGATGAAAATGTTTCAAGAGTGTACGGAGCTCAGCTGACTTTATGCTTATACATGCTCTACATAAATGTAAATGACACAACAACCCGGAATCAAATACCATACATATGTACATGTACATCACCAAATAAATAAACATAAAAATTCAGGTAATATTCTTTTACTTAGGTGAATCAATGATAATGCTATTCGCGATATATTTGCGATGTGTTGTTGCTAAATTAGTTGGAGGCCCGCCACTTGCCACAGACACAGCCACAGTCTCGCTTAACAATCACAACAAAGGGGTTTGTTTTTGATAACAAAAAAAAGAAACACGGAGGATCGGTGTTTCTGATCCAAAGGTACTGTACCTAACAGGCTGGTGTATGAATTGGATTCCAGTATACAGATGATGGAGACAGCGAAGGAAGGGAAAAAAAGTATGCGTCAAAACATTCGAGTAGATATGTGAGAGATCTATTCTCAGTATATTTCTTTGGTTGTTTTTTATTATCTAAAATGTGAGAATGTATGTATGTATATGAGATCACTTATTCGTTGAAGGTTAGTATAGTTACTTTCTTCGAGGTTGCCCATTGATCGGATTGATACCCACTATTTCTTTCCAATCTGTAGATACAGAGGTACACGTCGTAATACTTATCCTACTACTTTGGTTCTACCGTCAATCAAATCATTTGCTCATACATATTGATACTTACTTGACTTGGAGATTGGGGAGACAGAAATCATGACATACGCCTCCTTCGAGTTGGAGTTCTTAAATGAGGTTTGAGTCTTAATAAGCTTTTGCCCGAAGTCATTTAGGCGTTGTAGGAAGTACGCCGCGTAGCTAAGCTTGTTTAATTAAACGATACTGTGTACCCAAACCACGTAGCTAGTTGAAATTGTATGAGTAAAGATGAAAATTCAAATATTCACAAACATATTTTTCATTTCTATTTTCACGCCCATTCCCTGAATGACGCTCCATTGGTTCTCCGAGTGCAACTTCTCTAGTGGCTTGAGTCTTATCTCTGCGATATATGTGGTCTTTGCAAGATTAGGTGTCAGCAAGTCTTGTTGAAAGACCAACAGGAGTACTCAGGTAGGTCTCCCTCTCCACCCACATACAAAGAACAAAGCTGGTTCTCACTCCCCTAAAACGAACTTGCCATACGCTCCCAGAACATAAATCTAAAAATGACATAACGTGCGACTCAACCCAACTTGGTATGAAGCGACAATTTCTCTCATTTATCTTCTCATGCTACGGCATTAACATGAGATATACAGTGCACGATGCGATGCTGCCACCACTACTTTTGAGGGTCAATTAGAAACACGAACCTATCACCTTGAAATCATCGAAAACATACGCGCAATCTCTTTCAAGTATCGAGAATTACTCCATGCAGAGGTTCATCGGATATACATTGAGGTTTCTGGAAAGGCTAAGCAGGTGCATTGCGGAAAGGTTCATATACTTTGGATATTAGTGGTATGGTGAGATGCCAATTGTTGAGCATATCCATTGTTGTGGTTGCTGTCGTTGATTCTCCAGCTCAATGCGCAAAAATCTACATAATTTTGGTAGCATTGGGATGTGCATCTGGCATGTTTTAACCCGACGGAAGATTTTAGATTCAACTGAGGACGTAGCGCTTGAACGAATCCGTCTTCCATTAGTACGATCAGTGGTGGAGTCTCTATTCTATATATGTTGTTGAGGAAGATTCCATTGCAGACGCTCCCTACATTATGCTGCTGTTATCCCGACCCCATATACTGAGAATAGGTCTACAATAGATAATATATTGGAAAAGTAGATGACACAACCTTCACATGCAGTTAGAAATATTATCAGAGAAGGGTTTTCTGCAGTCCAGATAGACATATGCATCCGTACAGCTACAAAAACACGATCCATATGGAGGGCATGCTCGTCACATAATCATTCAAACTCTCAGTTTCCTCAGGCTCATCAATAGGACCAAATATAAAGCAAGACACGATTGAAAGCATAGTGCCGAGTACAATATCAACTGCCCTGTACATAAGCAAGCTCATGTTTATTTGCAGACCCATTCACACATGCAGAGAGAACATCGACAATCACAGTTTTATATAACAATCTTGTGGGGATTCTTTTTTCTGGAGTGGTACCTAAGCTGTATTCACCTTCTATTGAGTGATTCAGATCATGTCTCTCCATTGTCAATTGTATTTGATTGAATACTCTGGCGAATTATATAGGGGCTTTCCTGTCACCACACTGTCATTGGGAAGGTTGCATGCTCTTAGCTGGTCGTTCTCTCTATTGATCAAGTAGTCTTATTCATAGTTTCATTGAGATCAGCTATCTTGCCAATTGCTCCATCAAGCGCGGTGAGCCATGCCGATGATGTTTTGAATATTCAGCCAACTATTTGTCTGGAAATCGCGGATCCAAGTGCTATATACAAGTCTACTATCATTGTGCCATGCCCAGATACACTTTGATAGATAGATATTCACATTTTACAAGTCCAATCACCCCCTTGTCTCCAATAAGCCGTTGCAAGTGGCTCAATATTTTGATTTGATATTCTCCCTCCTCAGCAATGTTGTATTCGGATACTGATCTAGTTCGAAAGACGTGAATCTCAGATTATCCTCTTGATCAGTGTTCGTACTAGTATACGGTAGTATAACAATGGCGCGTATTAAGCTTTTAATATAGTAGTTTGTATGTATAAAGGGGGATTATATTACTTTAATAGATATTCAATATATAGAATATTATTGAAAATATACTGAAATACGTGTCACGGCGCCAACTACGTTACATTCGTGCCTCAGGCACGGACCCTTAGCAGGCCCTTAGCGTGCCCTACTTCCTATAATAAGACCTCAACCTTTTATAGCACTTAAAACCTTTATAGTATAATATAAATCTTTACTTACATCTTAACAGTTTGTATTATCTTTTATAAACTATCATAACTTTATTTAACAAATCAAAAACCATTACTAAAGTTGTATCTCAATTACCTTATTAATTACTTTAATTATATCTATTATTAATCTATTATATATTCTAATCATATTTATTATTAATTCACATTATCATCAAAAATGATTAATCAAATACTTACATTTAATTTACTTTTATAATTCCTTTGTTTAATTTATATTACTAATTCTATTGAAACCGATATCTCTTTATTTATAAATTTGTTTAACAATTTAGATATTATATATTTTTTAATTATTTAAATTATATTTATTTCAATCGGATCAATTATAAATTTACTACAAGTTCAAATCATCAATATTCAATTATAAAGTATTGAATTAAAAGATATAATTGAGATATTAATAATTATTATTTATAATATTTTATAAGTCTTATTCTATTGTAGATATTTAACTATTTTCAAGAAGTTTAATGATAGTAAATAAGATATTATAAAGTATTAAGATCAATATATAGTATTTTATAATGTAATCAATCATTGTTTGATTGTAAACTATGAAAATAAATTAGAATTCCAAAAGATTATATTTCTCGTTAGTTTATTTTTCAATTCGGTTTATACAAATAATCAAATATATTTCGATATAATTATTAATAATCTATATAATTCTAATCTTTAATTTTCTAAATAATATTTTATAATTAATATTTAATTGGAGGTTTACCTCCTTAATATTCTTGCCGCCTGCGAGGGCCAAAGGTATATATATATATATATAAAATTCGATTCGGAAACTATCGGCTTGAAATGAATCGCAATCCTAGTCATCTGATTGATTATAAATCTTTTATAACATTCTTAGTATTGTGACATTGTGGCTGAATTAATAATAGAATCTTTTGAATCAATTTATTTAAATTAATATAAATTGAATAAAAAAGAAAAAAAGTAATAACTATATATAAGAGATTAAAGGCTTTCAAATAATATATTTTTTATATTGCTAGCTTCAAAACTAAGGTTTTTATAAAGTATTGAAGTTGAAATAGTATAAATATAACTAAAGCTTATATAATCAATTAAAAAAGGTTTATATTGAATGTAACTGATCTAATATTAATAAAAATTATTTTAATACTATAGCTTTCATAGATCAATGATATAATTAATCATTTGATATGAAGTGATCTACTAAAATCTGAATAAAATTAAAAAATCTGAATAAAAAAAGGTAAACCGACTTCGCCTGTAAGCTTTCAATAAAATTTCTTTTTTAGATTTTATAATTATAAATATAATTATATAATACTTTCTCAAAAAGCAAGGGGTCCGGGGGCTCGCAGGCCCCTGGTATAAACTAAACAAATAATATCAGATTCTTAATTTATTATATAAAGCCTTTATAGATTATAATAAATATAAGATAAAGAAAATCCCATTTAATAATTTTATTATCGAATTCAAATAGTTTATTATTAGATATAAAAAAACTATTAAATAACAAATCATTAATCTTAAATTTAAGGTTTTATAGAAACTAATTGATATTTCAATCAATTGTATTAACAAATTCTTTATTATCAATATTAATGTATGAATAATCTAATGATAGAATATCTATAATGATTTAGAAGAGAAAGCTTATTTCGATAATTAATATAAAAATTAGGATATCAATTTTAATTGTCATTAATCGAAATCTTATAATAAAAAGCTGATTTTAATTATAACTTTTTTGATATTAGATTATTTTAGTAATTTTTTATAATTGGATATTGTTTACTAAGCTCAATATCTTTAATCTTATTATATTCAAAAGTAATATTTTGAATTTGATTTTTGTTTTTATTACATAAAACCCAATTATATTAAAAACAATTACAACAAGAAACAAATCAATAATATAAAATATAATATAATATAAAATATAAAATAAAATATAATCCTTATATTAATCGTTTTTTTATAATCAATTAATATTAGAGTTTTAAATTCTATTAAAATACTATTACTTTCTTATATCAAAATCCATCTATAAATTACTTTTTAATTTATTACAATATCATTACCCTCTTATATTAAACCTTGTCTATTAATCACTTCTCAATTATGTTATTATACTATACTCTTTCAATTTCTTTTAACTTTGTTTAAAAAACTAATCTAAAAAACATATTAAGGAATCTATTTATTCAAAAGAAAATGAAAACTTAATTCCTCAATTTAATATATCAAAAGATTGATCTCGATTTATAATTACAAATCAAGATTTTTCTTTATAAAAAATTTATTTTTGTAAATTAGAAAATCAATTATATTTAGAGATTCTTTATATTTTGAATTAATAAATAATAAATCTTTTAAAATCTTAATAGAAATCTCTTTTATATTTAATATAATTATTCTATTTATTAGTTTTATAAATAATAAAGCTATAGATTATAACTTCTTCAATAGAAAAATTGTTTTTAAGCTTTTAATATCTATATATTCCTTTCTCTATATCTACTATCTATTTCTAATCAATAGAAAGCTCTTTGATATTTTTTTTAGTATATATTCCTAAATATATAAATCAATAATTATAAAAAGATTAGTTTATTTTATATTATTACTTTATTGATTATAAACTCGATAATTCTTGGTTTTTTATAGCTTCAATACTATAATCCTATTATTAATTGATTAGTAATAATATTCAAGTTTATATCTATATATTATTTAAGATATTATTACTCTATTAACTTTATAATAATTATTATTCTTAATATAATTGATAATTATAAAATAACTTTGCTGAAAAATGGCAAAGTTATATTAATCGATTTTAAACTGCTTTTATAAAAACTGATTTTGAAATCAGTTTTTATAAAACAAATTATCAATAAAAACTTTGAAAATATCTTATTACTATTCTAAGATTAATTAATAATTCTTGAATCTATTAAAACTTTAAATATTCAAAGAAACCTCAATATCGTTGATCCCAAAATATTTAAATAAAACTCTAAAGTATTTAATTTAAATTTATATTATATTCGTTATATCAATAATAAAACAGATATTCAACTTAGAATAATTTTTAATCAATCAATCTTGAAATCAACTTCAACTTGATTCATTACTAATTCTAGGAAATACAAAAAATCATTATAAAATCAAAGTACTTTATCTTTACTATTATTATTATTACTAAATCCTTTAAATAAGTCATTTTATATTATATGAAATATTTACCCCCAAATATAGAATATAAATTCTTTATAATTAATAGTTTTATATAATTTTATAGGAATAATAATATTTATATTACAAAAGTATTTTAGAACAAATTAAACAGAATCTATAATCTATATTATATAATAATCAAAGATTCTATTCAATTACATCAAGATTTAATGAATAATAATATTAATAAATTTATAGAAAAAACAGATTAATTTATCCCTTTTATAATAGAAATCCAAAATAAATTATTTCTCTAATTTTATAATTTATACCCAAAGTTTCTACCCTCCTTTACTAATAAACTTTTATTATAATATTTATAGAATTATAAAATTAAGATTATATTAGATAGAAAATTATTATATAATAAAAATTATTTAATATCCCTAATTGAGTTTTAGATAATTTATAAATAATTTAATAATAATTCAAATAAAAGATTTATTCGAAAATCTCGTTTCTAATTAATCACTTCATGTTAGGATATATATATAGTAGTAAGCTGTTAGGACTTCAATCCCTGATACTGTGCCTTTTAATTAGATTGTATATATGGTGTAATAATAAAGCTTATAATTTCTATTAGTTCTATATATATATTAGTTTTATATATATAATAGAGTATCAGGGATTAATTAAATAGATATTATTCTGGGATTTTTGATTAAGGTTTGTTTAATTAGAAATAGATTTTCTTAATAAAAAGTAAATCAAAAGTAAGAATATATTTGCTTAATAATTGAATATTCTAAATTCATTAATAATTTTTTTTAATATTAAGAATATATTAATATAATTATAATATTATAAATCATATAGTTAATTATATAAATAAATATCCTTTATAATTATTAGTCTTTTTAAAACAAAAAGAATAAAAGAAAGAAGTTTTATTAAGATATATATATAATAATAAGCTATCAGAACTTCAATCTCTAATACTATGTCTTTTAGTCAGATTATATATATAGTATAGTGATAAAGCTTACAACTTCTATTAGTTCCATGTATCTCAGTTTCATGCACGTGACACCTTATACCATACTAAAATCTACATTAAGTTCGATATTATTATTATCTTTAATAAATTATAAATTACAAAAAACTATAAATAAAAAACCGTTTTTACTATTCGTTTTAATTTATTCGAATTATTAATAATATTTTTCAAACTTTACAACATATCAATCTTATTTCAGAATTATATTAATTATATTCTTTTTAATCTTTTGAATAGGATTTGTATATTATATTTGAATAATATTTTAATTTACTTCAAGAATATTACAGATTATAAAGAATATATCTATAAGATTATTTAATGATTAATTAATATCAAATTATAGATTGATATTAATAAATATAAATTCGAAACAAAAAGAATTAAATATCTCGATTTGATTATCACCTCAAAGGATATAAAAATAGATTTAAAAAAAGTCGATATTATATTAAATTAAAAATCATTAATTAAATTTAAAAACCTTTAATACTTTCTCAGATTTATTAATTTTTATCAATATTTTATTTACAATTTTTTTAAGATTACGAAACCCCTTAATTATCTTCTAAAGAAGAAAAGGATATAGAGATAAATTTTCGAATAAGAAAATACTTTTATAATATTAAAAAATGCTTTCTTCTTTACTTCAATTCTTATTAAATTTAATTATTATTGCTATATAATCATCGAAATTAATATTTCCAATTGAATCACAAATAATATCCTTTTGTAATATAATAATAAAGAATATTTATATCTAATAATATATTTCTTTTTGAAATATAATACTTGTCACGTGTACGGAAACAACCAGTAGAAGTCGTAAGCTTTACTACTAAGCTATATACGCAATCTGATCAAAAAGCATAGTATTAAAGATTGAAGTCCTAATAGCTTACTACTATATATATATCCTAATAGAACTTCCTTCTTTTATTCTTTTTATTCTAAAAAGATTAATAATTATAAAGAATATTTATTTATATAATTAACTATATAATATATTTAATCCCTAATACTTTATTATATATATAAAAACAATCAATAAAAGTTGTAAGCTTTACTATTAAGTCACATACGCAATCTGATCAAAAAGCATAGTATCAGAGATTGAAGTCCTGATAGCTTACTACTATATATATATCCTAACAATACTACTAAATATAATTATAAGATTTATAATAAAGAATTTTTAATAACTATAAAATTATTAGAAGAATAAAGATTGGAATTATATAGTATTTAAAAATTATTCGAAATTATTATTAATTATAAAAACTTTGAATACTTTATATTAATAAGAATATTAAATTAATATTAAATTAAATAAATCGAATTCTTATTTAAATTTAATTTCTATATTATATATCAATTTAATTATAAAGTTGTTTGCTCTAATTCTTTGAATTGCAAAGTTAAAGATTATTTAATATATATTGATTCTAATAATAATTAAATCAAAAACTACTTATAAATAATTCTTTTAGAAAAAGTATTTGATATTATTATATTTAAAGATATTATTTGATAAACGAATAATGATTTAGATTTGATTATAGTTTTAATAGATATAATTATTTCTAATATTAATAAACTGATTAATAATTTTATTAATAAAGTGTATAGATCATTTGGATTAATTATAATTATGTATATAATATTTTAGAACTTTTTTGCTTATTATTAGTTATTAGATATTCGAAAGGATTTTTGAATAATTTTATAAGATTATAAATTAATAAATGATAAAATCTTTTATTATAATTACCTTTTTATTTTCCTTTTCATCAAACTTTATATATAAATCATATATTACATATATTCAATCAAACTATTTAAACATTTCAATTGTATCAAAACTATCGATCTCGTTTTTTATATATATTAATAATCTAATATATTCAAAGAGATTAAAATATTCATATAAATTTGTTAATTTTGTTTTTATATCAAAACTTTTAATTTTATTATATTTAGATTTCTTAAATCTTTATTAATATCATTTTGCTTTGAATCTAATATCTTTATTGATTATATTATACTATTATTAATTAATAAATATTATAAAAAGAAATGTTAATATATTATTATAATTATCTACTATTTAATCAAAATATAATATTTCATATTAATTGTAAAACTATTTATAGAGAAATTTATAAATCAATTTGTTAATAAGATTTATTATTTATATAATATTTCTGATAATATTATATTCGATAAAAGTTTCTAATTTATTTCTGAATTCTGAAAATATTTATTCGAATATTTATGAATCACTTTAAAACATTCTTTCTCATTTCATCTTAAATCTAATAATCAAATAAAAAGAATCAATATTATAATTAAATAATACCTTTATATTTTTATAAATTTTTATCAAAATAATTAGTTTAACTAATTTCTATTTATAGAATTTCTATTAAATAATATTATATTAGAAACTATTAGTATATTCCTATTCTTTATTAATTACAATTGTTAGGATATATATAGTAGTAAGCTATCAGGACTTCAATTCCTGATACTGTGCATTTTGAGGTCAGATTGCGTATATGACTTAGTGGTAAAGCTTACGACTTCTACTGGTTGTTTCCGTACACGTGACAACAATTATTATCTATATCTCAATATCAAACTATTTACATCAACCTTCTTGAATTTATTATATCAAAAAAAACAAAAGTTTTTAAAAGCTAATAAGATTACAAATAGATTTAATCTTATTCTAATTAAATTAAAAGTGTTTGTAATCTAATTAATTCAGAAATATAAAGATTATATTAATAGAATTTATACTGATATTTCTTTTTATAAAAAAAGTAACAAAATATAAATTAATACAAAAAATATATAAACTAATTGTCTAATAAAAAAGAATAATAATAAATAGGATAATCCTCATAAAGTCCTTAAAATTTATAAATATATTTATCTATTATAACTTCTAATTAGTTTTAAGGTTTTCTTAATATTTTATAATTCATTATTTCAATTATTTTATTGGTTATCAAGATTATTAAATTAAAATATTATTATATTTCATTTAATAAATCTAAACAAATCAGATTTGTCTATATAGATAGAATTTAAAAGACCTATTATTATAGATATTATTATATCAAATATAATTTTTAAATAAGAATTGATTAGATTAAAAAAGATTCGTTAATTGATTATAATCTTTAAAATATTTAAAAGAATTCACTTTAATTTTTTCATTAAAATTAGAGTTTTTTAATATCGTTTCGAGTAATTTCGAGTTTATTTCAGAAAATATTAGGATTTTATTTGATCAATTTCATTATCTATTTAATTCAAATATAATATAAGTTGACTTGATAAATCAATTTTCTATAACTTTGCTGAAAAATAGCAAAGTTAGTATTATGCTTTAGTTTGCTTGAAATAAGTAAACCCTAAAGGGGGGGTACTATTACAACGCCAATTACATTGTCTTCATGTCTCAGGTATGGACCCTTAGTGGGCCCTTAGTGTGTCCTATTTCCTATAATAGGACCTCAACCTTTCATAGCACTTAGAATCTTTATAGTACAATATAAGTCTTTACCTGCATCTTAACAATACGAGAATTTGATTTGAAATGTATATTTTTGTTCTAAAATGAATTAGGAATGAATATTTTTGTTTTAAAATAGATTAGAAATAAATATTTCTATATTTCTATATACTTTTAATAATATTCAGTATTAAGATAATATTGAATATTTTTAGTAATATATAATTCAATATCATTTATATAAATATTTTCAAAAAAATGAATACATATTATTATATGAATTAGTATACGGAATACGAGCAATACTAGTAAGAATACTGCTCTTGATTCTCTTCTCTGCCCGGGCTGCTTTAGTCTTGTTCTATTAGCCAATACAATGGTTGTTACAAGGTGTTTTTCACCACTCGTACTTGTGACTACATAGTTCTTCACCTACAATAGGTATATTGTTTTGAGCGAAGAGAGGATACGCGCATGTAGAAATGATTTCGAGCCCACCAAAATTAGCGAATTTTCTTGAGATAATCATGACATTATAACTTAGAGGTATATCAAAGAAACATATCATCATATCTTCACCAGTAAAATTATCCTGCGTGGCAGCAGAGCTGTCATTTGTAGTCTTCAATATGTCCAACAAGCTCTGTTGTAACAAGTGGTCTTGAAATATGGCCAGGGAATACCTTTGTAGTTGCCGGAGCCCGTGTTATAAACCCTGGTTGAACTGTGTGTTCAGATGCGAGCAGAGTTCTTGGTTGTCAGCCTATTATCCTGGAAGTATCGACATAATGAGAAGAATACCAACAGATTATATTTGATGAATTTTATTTCATATGATAGCATTTCTACTATTGGATGGGACTGGATTCAGTCGTTTATAGTGGTACATTACACTATCTATCATCATTCCACTTGGCATGAGATGTACCAAAATTCCCAGAGATATTGAGATGAATAGTACCTTTCCAAAGCAACAAAGAGTATATATTGGCGGTACCACCATTTCAGTTTGTTCGGATACTGGGATCGCCTCCTGGAATTTTTTTTCGGGCGCTATTCATTCGCTGGTTAATGTCCACTATGCCACCAAGACCTTTGCCGAATGTTGGACCCATGTAGTAGACTAGATATTCTCCAGTTGACTCCATGAAACCGGTGACTCTTCTGGACTTGCCTGTATCCTCTGAGTAAGCAATGTGACCACAGCACGTGAAACCCAACTTGTCATCTTTGCGTGTTCTATGTTCCATGTCACGAGTCCCCTCTTTCTCTTTGAATCCCATCTCGACTGTAGTTCTGTTATCGAGGCCCCCGAATATGCCTGTCATTAGAGTGGACTGGGTTAATACATTGCACATAAAATCTTGTTTTCTTCGCTTTTCTCGGGATTCGACATATGCTTCAACCGGGAACATTGACACTGGATTGCATGTGTATTTGACTTATACAAAAACATACCGTCTCAACTGATTTGTGTAATATCATAGAATATTGGCTATGACATATGTTCTAATGGTTGTTGCATTGTCAAGATCGATCCCAGAAATGGTAATTCTTGACAGTTATGTTGATGAAATGTGAAGATGTACGAACCACTCATGTAAGTCGCCCTGATATAATAGAGAGAATTTCCTGCTTTCTTGATCATAAAAATAGTCAAATCGAGTGTCAAATTTTGTCAGTGGTACAATTTTGACAAGTTGCTTGCATTCATGGAGTTCAGAAATTTCTGGGAAGCTGCTGGATTTCCGTGTATATACTTGATAGTCTCGACTGCATGTCCTCGATGTGTAATGCTTTTCCAAATGTATCAATCCCGCATGGGCATACTGCGGAAGTTTATCGATTGAAATACTTGACATTGTGAAATGTTATTCTGATGTCACCAAGTTGCATTCATTACAGAACATAATAAAATTGAAATTCGGCATAGACACAACACATTCATCTTCTGTTTATACATATAAGAACTTCCTCTGAACTATATATATACAGAAGACTGGAGTCGTTGGAATTCTAGCTGCTAGATTCAACAGATCCAGTGCAGCTCTCCGGTGCAGACGCTGTATGGACATCAGTTATGATAATAGAAGACGGCACAAGATACACTCCATCAACAACACGAAACTTTATAGTAGGTAGAGGCGATTTCTCCAATCTCCTCGGCTACACCACCGGCGAATCCCCCACCTTATCTTCCAAAAAAAAACAAAAAAAAACAAAAAAAACGCTTCAATTAGAAATGGAAATGTCGAGTCCCTTCAGCAGAAATAATTATTTATGGAGATACTTATGCCATAATATCCTGCTCAATAATCTAGCAAATGAGAGTCACATTTCAGATGGTAGATTGCTCTATAGTTAAGTTAATAATTCACCACGTTAGTCGCATGAGATTAGCTGTGTTTCTATTGTAGGACTCACCCTTCCATCTTGCCACCTGCAAATTGGCGTCTCCATATACTATTCCAACACTCTCTCAATCATCTCCACAATGAAGATCCTTAATACACCACTACATTTTGCTTCAACTCCATAACATCCTCAAATACAAAGTTTTTTGCAATGGGGTGATTTGATATAGGAGCTCGATTATATGATGTGTTTTATTATAGGGCAGAATACTTTTGTGCTCAAGTGGTATCAACTTGTTTGGAGGTATATTTCGAATACTTCCATGGCTACAAAGCCAAATGTCATCTCTGGGTAAGACTGTACATTCAAAATGTGCGATATCAACACTGCTGAGTGCATTAAAAGAATCTTTCAGGTGATTTAAGCAGTGTCTGGCAAGCTAAAATCCATGAAAAAAAATGTGTTGCAGCACTCTAGCACCACTGTGTCTTCTTGGGCGGGGGGAGTTGATTAAATGTTCAACTACAACAGAAATAGTACTGTGGTGGGGTCGTAGATCCCTTCAATTATCCCGCCATTGCCACCTTTACAGTTGCGGTTTAATACCCCGGACGGCCATTTCAAGAATTTTTGGAGTTATAAGAGTGTGATAGATGGAATTTCGCTTGTCAAAAGGTGTTCGCCTTGAGAAGTTCGAGAGCTATCGAGTGATCTCACGCTTATTGACGGGGCAGAAATATATGTGCGCAAGGTCTTTTGAGAAGGCTTGTGGGGTTCATTATTAATATGATATTAGGCATGGAGTATGTGAGTATTGGGGGGAATTTGTAGAATTTTTAGGGGTATGAATGAGCACTTCCAGCCGACTTGATCCTCATAAGAGATGATTAGATGTGGTGATCAATCATTTCTTAGAAAGTCCAACCACAGGTAAATAGGAAAATATGAGGAGAGACGATGAATTTTTTGTTCGCATCTCTTTTCTCCACGGAACTCCTGCCAGGAATAGATGGTCAAACGCCGTCCTGTCCTTAACATTGTGCTTAAATTTCCTCTCAGGCTCTCACTCGCACTACCGAAACTACTCCATACGTCTTCGCTTTCACTAACCACAGCATTATTAGCCCATACTATTGGTATCAACTTGGTTGATATAAGTGTAAGTACTTAGTTCTATATAATTGTATTTGTTTTTGATTATTATTAATTATAAAAAGTTAGATATTAAATATATATAGAAATATTAATACAATATTAGTTAATACAATACTCTCTTTGATTATATAATTGATATTCTGATATTAATAACTCTTTAAAAATGAATACGATTATATATTTTAATTTATAATTTATTTTAGATATAGTATTCTCTTAGTTTTATTTAGCTTTTATATTACTACCCTTTTTTTATTCAATATATTATTTTAATGATTATTTTATTAATATTAATTAAATCTTTTAATACTTAATATATATCATTTTTGATTATAGTATTTGTAGGATTCGATTTTTTATTAATCTATTTAATCTTTATAATCTTTCTATTCTTATAATATTATTTTAAAGCTATAATATCGATTAGAAGCTGTTTTTCTATACTCATATCAAGTTTAATTAATAAATTATATAATAATTTTGAATTTATACAAAATATAAATAGTATTAGCTTTTTAAACTTAAAAATAATATTAATAATACCTTTAATAACAGCTTCAATATCGAAATTTAAAACCAATATATATAGCTCAAAAGCTAATACACTTTTAATAATTCTTTTATATTTAATTGATATCTAATATATAATATTAATATTATTATATTTGTTTATTAAACAGATCACATAATTAATTTGTAATAATAAATCAATATTATTAACAAATGATGTATCAATGAAAACAACTAATTTAATAAAATTTATATCTAAAGATACAAATATAAATCCTCTTTTCGAATTGTCCATTTACTATTTAATAACTTTATTAAATTTGTTTATATTTTCTTTCTTTGAATCTATTATTTAAACAATAATAAAAAGATAATAAAATACTTTTAATTGATATATAATTATAATATATACTTTCTTTGTATATTGAATAATATATTGATTTTTCAGAATAACATTTTTCTAAACTTTTTTTCTTATTCTATATATATCGATATTTCTAGTTGTAATTATTCTAATATTATTATATTGTTTTTTTTAATTGAAATAAATCTTATTATTTTTGAGAGTAATTAAGTAACTATTAAATTTGAATGAATAATCTTTTATAAATTGCTTTCTATTTTTAATTATAAAATTAGTCTTACTCAATTGCTTTTATTTTAAATATACAAATCTCTTATTTATAATTATAAGAGTATTATCAATTTGAAGCTTTATAATATTAATATTATCGATTGAATAGAGTAGACAAAAATTATATATAAATTATATTATATTCAGCTTATCCCTATAATAATTATAATAAATTCCAAATCAATGATTTTCTGTTTCAAAAATATTATATAAAAGTTTTATAATATATAGAATATATCTATTCTTAAATCCAATCTCTTTTAATATTTCTATATAAATAAATTTATTCAAAATTATAATCGATTGAGTGTATATTTGTGTAATATTCTGCAAATAGATTTGAATATATTTATTCAATACTTATAGAATAATAGCAAATATAAAAATAATACATTGATTAATATATTGAATAATGGGTGATTATATTAAAACAATAATTTTATTTTTATCTTAATATACCTGAATTATTAATTATAACTTTGCATATATCTTATTAATATCTTTTCTTTTTATTTCATTAATAAAATATAATTTGAAGAATTTTATTTCAAATAAAATATTATTTTTTGAAATAATTTTAAAAACTCCATTCTTCATTAATTTATCAATTTTCTTATATTATAACTTTATATATCTTATAGATATATTATTTTATAAGAATATAATTAATTGTAATAATTTCGCAATATATTTTTTATTAATATCTATTATATTAATCATTTTAATCAAATTACTTTTTATATAATAATATAATTATATATTTAATTATACTACTGATAATAATATTTGGGGTTATAATATCTTTATATATAATATATCAATAATTATAATATTATCATTATTATTATTTGTATAATTGTTTTTTAATTTTATTCCTTTAAATTCTATATAAAAAGATTATATAGATATAAATCGAAATTTAATTGATTTATTAGAAAATTCTATCTTATATATCTCTTTGTTTATTTCAATTAAAATATACAATCTAATCTATTTATCCAATATATTATTATCTTTCCCTTCTTTCTATATTAAAACTTCTGAATTTAATAGCAAAATAAGAATAGATATTATAAACAATCTATTTCTTAATTTCAATATCTCTATAATTTATCTTTTAATTTAAATATAATATATTTCTATTATAGCTTTTTTTATAACTTTTGTATATTGAATAATTATTACAATTAATAAATTAATATCATTTAATTTGAAATATATTCTATAAACTAATAATATAAAAACAAATCCATTCAACTTCACTATATTATTTATAACTTTCATTATTATTTGAAGAATTATTATTTTGATTAAATTATAATTTTCAAATTCTTTTATTAAAATCTTATATATATAATATAATAAATAATAATATTTTTCAATAATATTTATAAAGTTATATACTTCGATAAATATACTTTTAATAATAATTGATATAGATTTTGTATTTTAAATAAATTCTTTATTTACAAAATTCTTTTTGATATTATAAATAATATAATCTAGTAATTCAATATATATATCAATTTAATATTTCCTAAAACTATTAAATATATATTTAATAAAAATGTTTTTAAAAAACTAAGCTATTTGATAATATATTATTTTATCGATAATATATAAAATTAAATTGTTTTCAATATATATAATATCAATGTAAATAGTATAATTGAATTTAGTGTTTTCTAATAAAATGAATCTAAAATGTTTTAATAATTTGCTATATATTTGATAGTGCTTATAATATTTAATAAAATATTTAATAATATTATTATTTTTATTATAATCTATTTATTATAATATATTATAAAAACATTATATTGATAAATAACTGAATCATTAATATAAATATTATAATTCTATAATTATTAAATAATAATTATTCTAATAAATCGATTTTTGAATAAATTAATCTATATTTATTTTCTATATTAAAAATATATATTCATATCTTCTAATAATAGAATATTTATTCTTTAAAATAATAAATTAATTAATAATATTATTATAAAATATTTTAAAATAATCTATATTTTTAAAACTCAATAGAAATAAAATATTAATATTTATAATATGAAAATCAATATTTTCGAATAATGTAATAATTTGGAATAATTCTATTGATATTATAATTCTTTTTTCGAAATGTATATTTATAGTTTTTGTTATTAGTGGATTATATTCAATTGAGTAGATTTGCTTTTATATATAATATTATTCAATTCTAATTATAAACTTATTTATATATATTATATTAATATATATATCAAAAAATTCTTTATTTATATAATTTGTATAAAAAACATTTATTATGTTTTTTATAGATAAAACAATTTCAATAAAGTTTTTAGTTATTATATATAATATTGTATTAAATAATAATTAATTAAATATTTTCTAACTATTGATAGATTTAGAATTTATAAAAAATATTTTATCTATATTATTTTCAATATCAAGATCTATAAAAAATAGGTTTATTTTGGTTTTTAAATTAGATTTTGTATTAATAGTCTTTTCTTTGTATTCGATTATTTATTGGTTATAATGTTTGTTAAATATATTATTATTATTATCTTTGATTTTCTTTTTGTATTTATATTTATTTTTGTTTTATTCTTTTTTAAAATGTTTTATTAATTGATATCTTTCTTTTTTATATATCTAATAATGATTATATTAATTAAAAAAACCTGAATATTATTGTTTGTTATATAAATTGTTTCTGAAATTATTATTATTTCTAGAATTCTTAAAATCATTTCAATTATTGCTATAATTATTATTATTACAAAATTTCCTATCAATAAATAGTATTATATTTCTTTTATTTTTGTATAATCTTTTCTATATGCTAATAGATTGTTATAATTGATTGATCAAATCAGATATTTTTTTTAAAAAATTAAAATAAGTTAGATTATATATTTTTATATTTTTGTAAATAAGTATAAGTTTATTATAAAAATAAAATATTTATTATATAATAAAATCAAGTTAATATTGTAATATATAATTGTTTAATTATAATTGTAAAACATTTATTGAATAATTTATTTCTATATTTTTTTTTAATCGATTTCAGAATGATATTGTTCTATTTCAATAATATATTTCATTAATATTTATTTCCTTTAAAATTGTTTTGTATATAAATATAAAGCTTTTTGAATATTAATAATAGGAAATTATAATTAATATAAAAGAATTGAAATATATTCTTTTTAAATATAATTGGAAATATTTTATAATATATATTTATAAGTATCTTTATATATTATAAAATTTTATAAAATATTGAAAGCTTGAAATCGAAATTGTTATTATTCTTATTATATTTCTTATCATTGATATAGAATTTTAATAAATTAATAAAAGATTATATATTGAAATATAATACTAATATTTTATCCTTTTGGAATTTATAACCTTTATTATCTTTATCATTATCACTATTTTTATTATCAAAATCTCCTATATTTTTATTTTCATTATACTTATTTTTATTATCTTTGTTTATATATTTGAAATCGTTTTTAATAAATTTGCAAATAATTCTGGATTTGAATTTAGATTCCTTAATATTAATATTTTTTAGAGTTTTTTGAATTTATATTTTTATTTATTTATTAATAATAATCTTATAAGATTATTTAAATAAAATTGTAAATATTTTAATATTTATTTTTAATAGATATATTCCTTGAATATATAGTATTATATATAACTTTTATATATAAATCTGATGGATTTTTGTAAATTATATAATTATAAATATTCTAAAGTTATAATAAAAGATTTTTACTAGATTATTATTATTAATATTTTTGTAATTATATTATTTATATTTGAATTTGATATATTTGATAAATTTTTTATTATCAATAATAATAATTCTCTTATTATTTAACATTGCTTTTAATAAATTGAACTATTCTTTACACTCTTCCTCTTCCTCCTTTATATATATATTCTTATTAATAACATTCTTAATTAAAATAATATTATTTTTTGATATAATTATATATATAAATAAAAGTATTTCAAAAATTATTATAAATATATATATATTTGTATATATATAAAAGTCTTTTATAAATATAAAAAGTAAATAAAAAATTTTGTTTTCATTTAATACAATATATAATACAAAAGTGAATACATAATAAACACAAAATCGATTTATTACATTTAATAAAATCGAATTTTTTGAATATATCTTTCTAATACAATTATTTGAAATATACTTTTTAACATTATAAAAAAAGATAATATATTATATTTGATATAATAATATCTTTTCTATAATCTCTTTAGAATTTCTATCAATCCTAAATACTATATAAAAATATCTAATACTTTTAATAAAATTCAAAATCCTAATTTATAATATCACTAATTAATATTGATATCAATTTGATTAATATAAATATAAATACTTAATTCTATATAATTATATTCATTCTTAATCATTATTAACTATAGGAAGCTAGATACTAAATATATATAAAAGCGTTAGCGCGATGCTAGTTAATATAGTGCCCTCTTTGATTATATGATCGATGTCCTGACACATACCTTCACTGGAAAGCTTTAGCTCATGAATGACTCCTGACTACCAACCATTCACTGAGCTTTCATCAAGATTCAGTCGCGATCAATATAGCTTTAATTGCATTACCATCCAATGGCTTAAGCGAATGTAGGTAAACTTGAGAATTTGCATTCATAGGAAGCGTGTTCTGCATGTAGTCCCTTAGGGAGTAGCATCTTGCATATATTGCGAGTTTTGATGAGAGTGAAGTGGGAGGACATATGGGAGAGGAGATTGAATGGCCAAAATATTGTCTCTCATATTTTATCCAAAAACAGCTGTAACAAGCCAATCATCAATCAACAGAAAAACAAGTTATCAATAAATTAGCTCTCATTTCCCAAATCATCTTTACACTTGATAATGATGATGATAATGATGATGATAATGATGATGATAATGATGATGATAATGATGATGATAATGATGATGATAATGATGATGATAATGATGATGATAATGATGATGATAATGATGATGATAATGATGATGATAATGATGATGATAAATGAAAATAAATGAAAATAAATAATTTATATATAGAGTTGCTCGTACATGTCTACCAATATTTATTGATTTGAGGTTTCTGTTTAGCTGGCAAGTCTATCATACCGCCACCTATGAAGTCCCCTTCCCCCTTAAACGCTTAACATCTGAATTTAGATGTTCTAATCGGATCCCCTTTCTTTTACCCTCAGCTTCCCTAGATCTCGATAACAAGTCTATGACGTCTTTTGCACACAATCTTTCTTTCTCGTCCTCCATCAGCATCCCCCGCAATACATCATATACTTGAATTCCCCTCTCCTTCTCTCTAGTCATCTCCCCATCCCCATCACCCTTCAACCCTTCAACAACCTTCTTGACATCACCCATCCATTTTTTCCAGACCTTTTCATAAATCGGCTCGCGAGCCTTCGCAATAAGCCAATAAGGTTTACTCGCCGGTAACAAATAATGCATATCCAATACCACAATGCCTAAAGCCCATACGTCATCCTTCTCTCCATATCCATCACCTCTAGTTCTCTCCGGTCCCATATAACAAGGTGTACCGAGTTGCGAGGCCGTACTACTTTCATCTACCAGCGTCTTGGACAGACCGAAGTCGCAGAATTTGATAGTATTAGAGGATGAAAAGATGATGTTGCTTGGTTTGATGTCTCGGTGAAGGATACGATTTGAATGGAGATATTTAAGTGCTGTAGATAATTGATACCAATATCTTTTTGCAAGGTTAGGATCCAGCTGATTATTGTCATGAAGTTTGCTGTGTAGGGTTCCATTCGGAAGGTATTCCATGATTATTATGTTCATGTCTTGTTTAGGACCTCCATTCTCTATGAATTCAAAGTACTTCACAATATGCTCCTCAAGAAATTGTTAGCAAGACCTGTACATAAGCAAGCGATTGCAAGGAAAGATGAGTTTCAGATGAGGGCAGATAGGGCCGAAGACCCCTAAATTGTTCCAGTGTGAGGGTGGTACTTACATGTTTCAAAACCTTGAGATATCCCAATTCCTTCTTGAAATGCTTATGTTGACCAAATATCTTCGCTGCAAAACATTCACCTGTCTTCTTATCCTTCACTTTGTATACACTACCTTGCCCTCCACCCCCAAGCTGTTCTTTCGCATCCCAATCCCATGTTCTTTGTGGGACTTGAGGCGTCTCAATTTCCTTGCTTGAAATTCCTCCATAAGTAGGTTGAGGATCGTTTATGTTTGGACGATTAACAAATTGATTTAAGTTTTCCTGAAATATGCGTGTACTTTCTTGGTTTTCGTCTCTCTTCGGAAAGATAAGGGTAAAAGAGGTTTCCTCGATAGATGCAAATTTAATCGTCCAAGGACTATCGTCTGAAGGAAGCTGAAAGGTCTGATTTATTCTCAAAGTAGTGTTGAGTTTTTTCCTCAAAGATATCACATCAATTTTGTTGTGGGAGCGATTCTCAATACAGAGGATGATATTTTCACGATTGGACTTGCCACTTTCATGTGAGAAGTATAAACGAAGATGTCGACCACTAATACCATTTGTTTTTTTATCATCAAGGAGGAAATCGCAATGTAAGGAATCGGACCCAAACATGAACTCCGCCTTGTTGTTTAAAAGATGGGCATCGGTTCTAAGTGTAAGAAGAGGTGGTGGTGGTGCACTTGCAGATTTTATATCGGAATTTTCTTCTATGAATGGTGTCCTTTCTCTTAGGGTCCCTTCTTCCTCTGGTATTTCGGCAGATGGTAACTCTTGTGTTGATGACTCGGATGGATGTTCTTTGAGCTTTGAAAGAGGAACTCTGGTTGGTACATGCTTTTGATTCTGTTGTAAACGAAAGGCCATGCGTGTTGTGGGAGTTTCTGGATACAGGAAACATATTGTTTTGTCGAGTTTATAATCCTCGAAGTTGATGGTTGATGTCATGATAGATTAGAGGTTTCATGGGAGATTTCGAGTCTGCAGAAGCTGTGGAAGTATTGGTAACTACCTACTAAGACCAAAATTAGATGCGAATAGAAACGGAGAAGGATTGAGAGAGGAGGAGAAGAGGAGGAGGAGAAGAGGAGGAGGAGAAGAGGAGGAGGAGAAGAGGAGGAGGAGAAGAGGAGGAGGAGAAGAAAGAGATAAACTGACAGAGGGGCAGATATTGATTCAAAGAAGAGTTGATACGTGCAAAGGCCCTTCGTTTATTCTGCAGTAGGCATGCTCAACCGATCGTTTCAGAAGGATTTCGTTGGTTCTCTCTAACTATCTTCATAATCTTATTGCCAGTAGTGTTGTTTGTCATTGCTTTTTTGGTGGTGGTGGTGGTTAATTTATTGAAGATGAGCGGGAATGAGGAAGATGGTTGAAAGTTTGAAAAGGCGCTTGGCCCTCCAAAGGCACTGTCTTCGGGGTAGAATATTACAATAGGAAGTACTCGAGTGCAGCGACCTTGGAAGATCTGAGAGAGAGTGTTGTTGTTGTTAGATAATTCGTGCAGGAAAGATGAGCGTTATGGCCCACACACAGCCTTACCCCGCGGTGGATCTGCTCCATCGTACTCGAGCCGTGAAGATTGTCACGGACCTGACGCGTTAAAGCCATGTATCACGTGACAATCCCACCATTTCCAGGACACCATCCACCAGATAACCTTCTCTTCGACTTTTCCTTCCTCTTCCTGCCATGCCAACTCCACAATACTCAACTCAACGCAACGTCAATCACACATAGGAAAAGAATCTATCGTCATATTATATCTGAAATTCCAACGTGCTCAACATCTCATCCACCACCCCCAATCAATGTACATGAAAGCGGCACCAATTATTCACTATCATGAATACTATTTCAACACCTCCATCGATCTTACCTCACTCACCCCGCTCACCAAGAAGCCTTGTCGACTATGCGCCTCACCTTGATGAACTTCAATATATCGATATCAGATTGCGACAGCATCAGCAACATTTACCGTCCCCAAATCCAACTTCTTCCTCCATTTCCACGACGCCGCAGCTATCCCACTCGAAAGAAATTCCCACGCCCACTATTACATCTGCCAAGATCGATAACAACGACAATGATCACAAATACAAATCCTATCTAAGAGTTCTTTCGGATTGGGGTCTCACATTCGAAGAAATTGATATTGCTCGTCACTGGGGCCAGAATCCGGATGAATCTCTCAAGGAAAAGGTTCACATGCAACTTCTTGCTGAATGCGCAACGTCGATAACTAATCCATGGAGTCTCGGCGACATTGAAGAATTATACAAGGAATACGATACGAGGATGGCGCAATGGAATTCCACTATCAAAATATCAAATCAAAACTTGGAGAAACGTCGAGCAGAGAAGGCACTTTCGGAGTTGGTGACTGAAATGGAGTCGGCCGGATATAAAAATGAGGAAATGAGGTGGGTCTCTGGGGTACTGAGTTATTCTGAGCAGACCTTTTGGGCTATGAAGGAGTGGTGTGAGGCAAGATTGGAAAGGGTAAGGGGTGAAATTGAGATGAAACAAGAGAGACGCATACCGAAGACCGATATCGAAAGACGCGGATCTCCCGAGGCCAGCGGAAATACATCTGGAGGGAGAAAGGAGAGGGAGATGGAAGTAATAGGGGCTGAACCTGCGATGAAATTGCACCGGCGCATATCAGAGACGGGGACTGAGAGGCGCGGGGTTCTTGATCCACGAGGAAATACACAGGGAGGAGGAAAGGAAATTGAGACGAAGCAGATGATGACGAGAAAGTCTCAGCGGAATATTAACTCGCAGAGACATGCAAAGAAGGCAGGAATGGAAAAGGAGACGAAGGGGATAAGGGCAAGAAAGTCTCAGCGGAATGTCACCTCTAGAAAACATGAGCTCAGTCGCGATACTCAGGAACGTACTTCTCAAATCACGAGCATCCCACAAGACACGCCAGCTATTGATACTTCAGAAGGCATGGAAGCCAAGAATACTACAAAACTCTCGCAAGCAACCGATACCCAAACATATACGCAAGCCACCAAATCCCAAGATTCCATACGAATTATCAACATCCCAAACTATCCACACGATACTCTGGGTCAAGAGAGCATGCAAAAATCAGGCACCTTTCGAAAATCTGCTAATATCACCAACACTCGAAAACGTATATATACCAATAGCAATGATTCAGACGACGATACATCTCATACCAAAAGACTGCGTCGATCATCTTCAGTCGGATCGATCCTTGGTTCGGTAGATGAGGTTAAGGTTACAAATACGTCAATTGAAGACGTTGCGTGATTTACTTGGTACGTTCATGGCCTCTGTAATTGTTGGTATTACCTCGGTGGTGATTATGACGTCTTCATAATAGGTATGCTGTATTCATTCATATTGTGTCTAATATGTTCTAGGCTCTAGAGCTACGAAAGCTATATGCAATACGTGCGTACGCTAGTGAGCTAGCGCTCATGTGCGTATATTCACTCGTATCGCAACAGTAATGAAGATTTTCTTGATGTGCTGGGGAATGGGATGGGCTGATGTCAACTGTTGATATCATGAACTAGTCAATATAATGCGGTAGAGGAATTATCGGCAGGGGCAGGGGCTGGGTATTATAATTCCTTTATTCTCTATTCGCTGCGCGGCTTCGTGCTTTTCTATTTCACCGATCCTCTGTTCCATGTCAAGCCCATTTCAATCATTCCTATGATTCGGGTTTGACGGAATAAGATAGCATGAGATTGGCTCAGAGATGGAATGATTGAAACTAATAGTGTTTATAGTTATCAATCTCCAGAGTTTGTTAGGATACTTACTCTGAAGTAAATGTAACTTAACTCCTTCCTTCTGGACAATTTGCTTCATAGAGATGAACCTATTTATATCAATTAGACCACTTAGCCAGCTTCCAAATTCTCAGCTCGACTTTTGGAATGAGCATTATAACCGTGGTGAGTATGAGCACATTCAGCGTGAATCTCGAGCCGTTGCCCAAGAATGTATCAACTCAGATCTCTTCAACATGTTTCTGTGATTCAAAAATTAAGTACTGGCATAACGCGACAAACAGGGTACGAACAAACTGTCTTGTCCCATGGCAATTACCTATCAAACCAATTGAGTCAACACAGAAGTACATCAGACTTCTAATAACTGATCATGGGTAGCCATTATTTTATTTTTGCCTTTCGCGATATTCTACGTGTTTCTTCAGTATTGATGTTGAAGGTGCAGAAATTAGTAACAGTGTAAGAATATTTGAATTTCTCTTAGTATTAAATTTGCACATCAGAAACTTCACATCTTCAGCATACCTCGCCCTCTCTGCTTTCGTTAGATCTCTCCAAGTATGTCCCATCATCGCATCTTTGACATCTCTGATTTTGACACTACACTTAACTAATGTAGTGATCAAACTTGAATACCAAATGACATCTTCCAGGCCCCCTACTATAAATTGAAGATATGAGTCGATGGTCATATGCCTTAATATAACACGCCGCTCAATATTTACTATATGGTCCGCAACCCTTAATCCACTCCCCCCCCATACCATTTTGTCTCCGCTTCCCAATCATGTACCGCACTTTCACCCATCACAACTTTCTCCCCATTTCCTTTTTCATGTTTCTAGTCACCATTGAATGAGCCCCAACCCTCTCAGTCTCATCGCCATCCTCAAAATTCTCGCCCTCATCAACTATCTTTCTATTCAACTCCTTGATTTCCCTCTGTGAGTCGGCTCTTTCCATAACTCGATCCATAAACTTTTCAGATGAATCGTATTCGTCTTCCTTTACAGTCCTCTGTCTTGGTTTCCTGATAAAGGCACTCTGTTTTTTTCCTTCAATCATCATAGGTCCCGAACATATAATTGATATCTTTTTCGCCTCCTCTTCAGCATCGATAACACACTGCAAGATATCCCTCCCTGAAATACAAACCCTTGCATCCAGAATTTCCTTTGTAAAATTCCAATTACATTCTTCACGTTGAGGAAGAAGTTCCTGAATGGAGAGATCGAAAACATATGAATCGAGAGTCTTGATCGAACCCTCTTTGCGATTTTTATCGCGAAGGAGCTAAACAGAAAACCAAGGTTAGTAAGTAACATTGAATACACATAAAAAATGGAGAGCCACTCACAATAGATGTATCAGCTTTTGAAGAAACTTCCTCTTCGCTGATTAAACCTTGATACCTAGTCCATATGACCTCGAGTCCTTCATCACTTCCAGCTTCATAGCCAATCTTTACAGCAAATGCAATCTTGATTGTGAAACATACACTTTCAGTGAGATATTGATGTATTATATCAAAACCCGCATGATCTGTCTGTGAATGTTCGACTTCCAGAGCAAGAGAAGGAAGTTCCTTGTTTATTTTCAATACAACATCGGCACATCTCTTCTCTATATTCTCGTCCTTGTCGACACACATTATTGATTGTGCTGTATCAACGTTTATCTCCAATCCCGATTCAGACGCCTGCTTTCCGAGTGAATAGATAGTTTTTCTCGCAGCTTCCTGGATTGTTCTGCGGATGTTATCTCTTGTTCCATTGTGAACGGGTCCCGGGATAGCCATTCTGAGCCAGCCTTCTTCATATGAATACGCAATGTGGTAACTAAAGAGTTTGAAGAGTTAGTGCTATTATTAAACTGTGTTTTCAAATAAATGCTCAAACAAACTCACCGATATTTAACAATCTCCCAATCTTCCCACTTCAAATTTTGCTTGACTGTATCAATAATATAGACAATATCCTCTCTCTCGATCATAAACTCCTGAGTTGGTCTCAGATACTTTCTTCCGTCTTCTACTTCATCGAAACACCAATATGGATTGATCGTTGTGTCTTTCAGAAAAGGTGTATTGCATGATCTCATATGTTGTGTACAAAAAATTATAAGATCAATAACTGCCGTACAAAGCTGTGAGCTTGGCGATGATGATACAGCACCAGAATTTGATTTGTTCAACTTTTCCCGGAAAAGCTCTGAGTCGGATGCTGATGAAACCATTGGAGAGGATGTAGATGAAGAATCCGGACTTGCAGAAGTCTGAGGTTGTTCTTGAGCAGATGTCAATGGATCTCGAGTCGGGATTGAAATTAATGACATGTCTTGAATTTGTAGTAAAGAACTACTATTGTTCATCATCTTGTTGTTATCAAACTTGTGTTTTTCTTTCAAACGGTCGAACATCTTTCTTAGTTAGTTGTTTGATTAATTATTCTGTGTCAAAGATGATCGAGGCTATCTATCCTATGTAGAAGAAGTAGGAAGTCGAAAGTCGAACAATGAGAAGATGGTGTTGAGAATGGGCTCGGGCATGCATATATAATAACAGTATACGACAACAGGTAATGATTATCTATCATATCCACTTGCATGTAGCTCTACAAAAAAGACACTAGTATCATTGATTCACCAGATCTCAGATGTAATGAGTTCGAGTGTTGGCCTTTGAGAGTACAACAAGGGTTTATGAGACCGTAGATGAAGGCTAGTGCCAAGAAAACAAGTCAATCATAAAAATGTTGTTTTCAATCTTTATTTGGGACAACTCGAAACTCAATATTTTAGTCGTATCAACCATATAATAATAAGCCTATCAAATGTCCATTTGGTGATGTTCAGAGTGAATTTGAACACCCGTAAATAACCCGAGATGAACTCCTTGTTGTTCCCCCCTTCCCCAGATTCTCATAAGGCTTAGTCTGTCAATCATTAAGCTAAGCTAAGCACAGGCAGGATAAGGTTATGTCGTCATTTCTGGTCGCCATATCACATGATTCAGAGTATCACATTGCATATGTCAAATAATGTTCTTTCTCTCATCAAGGAGTACTACTCGTAGGTGTACATCAATCAATACTAGGTACCCTCAGGATCTTTCAATCTATAATCTATTCTAATTCAAATTCAATACGAATCAAGATCTACCTCAGCACACCACAAACTAAATTACGAGTTTATTCCAATTGAAGGATCTCAGATATCAAGAACAGACTGTGGATGATGAGAATATGTTATCAACTGCGAGAAAATCAAGAAAAAGCACGACAGGTCATGTAGCAGGCTTAATGACAATGGCAGTACATATCTTGAAAGGATTACAGCGGACTTGGTATTTTCAATTGATAAATTGTCGGCACTCGAAGTTTTTGAAATGGAATAATGTCTGAGTCTGCACGGTCATAAATCGGTAAAATGGATTGCACAGTAATCTCTATGGGTTGACGAGACTACTGCCCACTGATGTATAGTAAGATTACGAAAGACAGTGTTGCCGCGATATATATCTTCTTTCTTTCTCAGACTTGGCCATAGATTACCTGAAACATTATCTATCATACATGAAATATCAAAGACGTTTTTGTTCTACTCGTCGTACTCAATGATACGCCAGTATATCTAAGCGAAATGGTAAAAGAAGTTGGCACACCGAGGCATCAGGAGATGAGTTGTTCCAGCGACAACACCACTATCTATTGGTACATTTGGTGCTGCAGTTATCTCGAATATCAAGATGACGGCTCAGGGGAGTTCAGAATACGGGAAATGCTGTGCACATTGAGACCGAGGTGTTAGAGCTCTATCCAAGAATAAAGACTATAATTATCTTCTCTAAGCACATCAAGTGATGCCGGTGACGGAAACTCTAACATCAACAAATGTCAATCAACCCAACTGATATCACCGCTTATACCTCCACCACTCATACGGGCTTTCTGATCTCTATAAATGCTCACGTCGGAGCTGTCCCATTTTGACTGGTTGCTCAACTTCTTATTCCGCTCCATTGTTATTGTTGGTATCAACTTGGTTGATAAGTGTAAGTACTTAGATCTATATAGTTGTATTCGTTCTTGATCATTATTATCTATGGGAAGCTAGTACTAAATATAGGGAAGCGCTAGCGCGACGCTAGCTAATACAGTGCCCTCTTTGATCACATGATCGATGTCCCGACAGTCATCATGCGAAAAAGACGGTAAAGATGGGTCTAGCAATTGCCGGTGGCAATCCTATGACTATCCGACTGGGAGACTCATTGTCGTGGCGAGATATGCGCCTCCTGCACCCTTGAGTCTTTTGATTCTCGTGAGTTCGAATTTAACTATGTGAAGATTGCGAAGGTCTTCTTGTAAGCTCCATTCTTCAATCTAGAGATTCTGAGTTTGGTACTGGCGTTAGTAATTACAGGTACTGGGGGTTGAATCTTGATATAGGAGTTAGTACTTCCCATACCCTCACTCCCTTAGACCGCTACTAAGCTCTACCTCATGTCGGAAGTATTTCGCAAGTAAGCTTTTGAAGTTGCAATGAAACCCAAGATCCGACTTTCTCAATACCCTCATCGAGCAATCATTCATATTCAAACTCCATAGTAGAAGTACATTCTTCCTTTTCAATTCCAATAAAGTCGATGACATGTTCAAGTTGCTAATATCTAGATACCCATCATAATTGTCGATAGTGGAGTGAAAAGCGTTTCCGTCGAAGGCTATATCCTTTACCGTGATGACTTTATCGAATTACAGGAAACAAACTGGGCATGTAATCTTTTTAGCATATCCAACGAGATATCTAATGTGTTCGTAAGGACGAAATTTGGAGAGCTCTGATTTCTTCATACTCTCTTGTCTTTAAGAAAGAGATAAGCTATACAACCATAGACACGTATCCCATATCGAATCGATTAAGTCTGGGGTAATTTCTCGGATAATTGTGTAGCGTGATGTCCAAAGTATTTGCGGAATCTAGAAGATAGCTTCTATTTGAAGACTTACACGAAGCTTAAGACTTGCATGGATTGATATTGATTCCTTGAGGAGTGGTACAAGATGAAAATAACATTACCATTCTAGAATGTATTTGTTTGTTTAGAGAAAAAGTTTCTCACAGCATATCAATTCAAAGGCTCTTTTATGTGGGGAATTACAGCATCCGTGATGAGTTTTTTTTAATTATAATGAGACAGAATGGATAGATTTATAGATAGTTTCTATCATCAAATGTATAGAATATATCTTTAACAAGAAAAAGTCTCTCGAGAACTGTTTTGCACAATGAGGTAATGAAAAGGTCTCGCAAAGTAAGTTTTTCTTTCTCTCATTATGTTCGTCTCCATTCTTCTCTCTTATTTCTGTCAAAATGCGAGATTTGAAATTACTCCATTGGCAGCCAACAAGAAACAAATAGAACGAAAAAGAACTCTGAAAAATATCAAGCGATATTCATGACATCCAGCGAAGTAGGAGTAACTGAGGGCAATTGTAGGGTTATTCATTGGAGCCATATAAGAAGTGAAGCTAGTTCGAGGGTAAAAAAACTTACTGTTGAATGTAAGATGTGCGGGAATACCTCCATTTGCAAAAAATAAGTAAAAGGTAGTAACAATATTGAAGTGAACCACCTAGTACATATCTTCTGAGATCCTCCACCTTCTCACTCTTCTCACCCAATGATTGAGTCTGACCTCATAGCTCTCCCTTTATCTCCCTTATTTCCTCCTCCAACTCCATCATTAATCATGCAGTTTCCAATCATTGCAGTCCCCCCCTCACCTTCAAATTTCCTTTCCTCACTTTCCAATATTGCTACACGGTAGCTCGTCTCGGGCCGCACATCTTATTCTTCCGGCAAATTAGATTGCAGGAATGACGCTTTACTGGTAGTTTATCCCTTTTTAGCGCTGGTAGATCCAAATCATCGCTCGAAAAAAGTTGATTGTGATCCATGCAGGTATCAAAAGAAAGTTTCAACAAGGTAAATCACGATAGCGTAAAACGTGATGATGATGAACATCGTTGTAAACAAGGACTTGCATAAGGATAAAGAAATTCGACTGGGCGATAAGCGGGTTTCGTTTAAGGGTATCGTCTGGCAAAGCACTGAATGTTGTTGTGGTGGACGCGAGATTTCGGTTGAGTTGGGAATTGTGCTATTGCAGATTGGAATTGTAGAATAGTAGAATTCATCTCTACCGAATAGCCTCTGAATGCTAGAAGCTATAGAGGCAGTCGGGATTTTAAGGGTAGTGATGATGGAGTCTGTGCTTGATTCCCAGTTCTCATACACACCCTTTACCTCAGTCGGAGAGAAATGGAAAGCTTTGGATTGAGTAGTTGGGCTTTATACCACCAAGAATCTTTTTGAAGGGGATTATCTTGTGTGAGGATATTGTGATTTTAGATATGTCCAAGGATTGCTTTCTAATCAACTGGCGACTTTCTTAAACAAGAAAGATGGCATTATTTCGTATGATATTTTTGTAGCGTAAGTTTAACTGTACTAGAAATTGCTGTACGGATACAAATACATTTATTCAACGGTAAATGTATAGATACGGATGAAATTCAACCTGGGTTCAAGAGATTATGGTAGATTGATTAAATATAGTGTAAATATATGTTGGAAATAGTTGTGATTCGTTGTGATATAAGTCCTACTATTACAAACTACTCTAGGACATACCATCAACACCCTAATCATTCTTTCTCTTTTTCCTTCTCTTCTCAGTAGATTCACTTCTCTATTGCATTATCCTTTTCATTCATTAAATAAAGAAATCGAGTTTTTCTTCAAATTCTCTTCTCTCGACTTTAGAAAGATTTAATTCAAAGTATGCAATTATATACAGATCGATATATAGACAGTCTAACCAAATGCCTAATGAAATCACCTTATTTAAACAAACTTGAAACATACTTCACTTGGCTACTTGAACATCACCGTGCTAAATCGAAGACCTTACTAGATTGTAGACAACTGAATCTAGATTATTTAGATTATTTTAAAACTATAAGTATAAAAATTAAATTTATTAGAAAAGGGATTTCGTTATTAATAAATATAATATTAATAGTCTATTAATTTTTATTTGAATTAATAGATTTTATCAATTAATTAAAGATATATAATTTTATCGTGGGTCATACGCTAATGATATATTATAGAAAGCTAGCTCTAATTAATAACTAAATGGATTATATAAGTAATATAATATATAATTTTAAAGAATCTGTATTAAGTAATTCACTTTCTTATTCTATATTCAGGGGGAAAAGACCTTATTTTATACTTCTTTTATTAATCTAGCTTTTCATTTTTATCGATCTCTTATAAATCTCTTTCTAATTTAATTAGTTTTTTTTGAATAAAGCTTTTTTATATTCTTTATTTAATTTAATATTTATTTAATTAATATAATAATAAAGTATCCGATAAAAAATGAATCTTTTTTATTCCCTTTAGATTATACTAGATTCTAAGCTCTTTTTAAGTAATAATTATATAACGTCGATCTATAATCTTATAGTTTTTTTCAGTTTTTTTTATATTTAAATGGATTATTTTTATATCAAATCAATAATTATAGTATTGAATTACGAAAGCTATAGTATCAAAATAATTTTTATTAATAATAAATCTATTATACTCAATATAACTCTTTTTTAATTATTTATATAAGCTTTAGTTTTATATATATTATTAAAGCTTTAATTCTCACTTATAAAAATCTTAATTTTGAAATTAGTATTATAAAAATTATATCATTTGAAAACCCTTAGCTTTTTATATATAATTACTATTGGAAGTTGTAGTACGTACTCTAAGCTACTATATATATATTATTTTCACTTCATAATTAGATTTTACCTTAATATGATTAATTTATATAATTAATAATATATATATTCTATTAATCTACTTTTTTATTGTAATCAGATTATAAGCTTGATAGTTTTATAATAAGATTAAAACTAAAAGCTTTTTGAATAATTTATATTATTAAAGTAGAGGTTAACAATAAAAAGCTTTTATACAATATAATGTTAATATATAAGATATATATAGTAAATAGATTGTTAAATAATAATAAGAAAGTAATTATTTATATCACACTTTTTCTTCAAATAAAAAAACTATAAGTTATTATTAAAAAGATTATTCATTTTAGTTTAATACTAAAAAGTATTATCTACTATATAGTATTCGATATCACTTCAAAAATTATTATTTACAAATTAAAATTTATTATTTTCAATTATTCTGTCTTAAAAAGAATTTCTCCTTTCAAATATTAATACATTTCAATTGGGATAGTATAATTTTAAATAGTTTCTTTTCCATTTTTTTATTCTATTATCAATTATATCTAGATTATCAATATAAATTTTCTATTTACAAAATCTTTAAAATAAACGAAGATATTAAATCCAAAGATTACTTCAAATATATTCTTTCTTTTATTCAAAAAAATTATAAATATTAGATTTATCAAATAAGAATTCAACTTTGAAGAAAAAGTTGATTTTATATATACAAAAAGACATTATATAAATATATATAGATTATAGTAGTTAATAAATTAATTCAGAATTTCGAAGAACTTTAAATCTTTAACAATAATAATAATACTATTATAAAGATTCGATTCAATATTAATAAAAAGGTTATCTTTCTTAAAAACGATATTAATATATTATTTTATATTTGTTATTCATTATTTGATAATAATAAGGCTTTAATAAACAAATATAATATAATAAAGAAATTTTAGGATTATTTAGTTATTAAATATTCCAAAATCGATGATATTGTAGTAAACGAGTATCTCTTCAAAATCAAAACGTTTTTTTTCGATGATATTTCTGATATAATTATTATAGATATATAGAATAAATCTAAGGATTTTTAATAAAAACTTTTATTTATAGATATTTTAATTAATACTTTGTATATAGATAAATCATTTTTTCAAAATCTAACCTTGTCTTTTTTTAATAAATACAAAGTTATTATTGATATAATTTGTATTGTTAATTCTATTCTAAATATTAATAATAAGATTAAGTATTTATAGATCAAAAAAACAGAGATCCAAATCTCTAGAGATTTGATATATTTTGCAAAAGAAAAGAAATATATTCTATTTCATTGTTAGTATAAAATTAATACAAACTTGAAAATCGATATATTCATTATCACTTGCAAATTCTATAACAAATCTAATCACTCAATTCTAAAATGCTTTCAACTTTGTTATATTAAATATCTCTTGAAATCTGATTCAAAGTATAAATAAAAAAAAACAATCTATTTTTTCAATAAAAAAAGACAAATATAGGGAGTATAAGGTTTATATTATTAAATCAAGTTTTAATATTATTGAAAATATTATCAATAATAAATCTGATTCTAAATATTATTATTTTATTAAAAAAAATATTAATAAAGTATCCCTATTATAATAATATATTAATACTAGTACTACTTTATATATATCTAATCAATATTCTTTATTCAGAAATCTAATTTGTATTTTATAATAAAAGATAACAATTAATAAAAGAGTTATATATTCAAATAAGCAAGAAACAATAGATATAGTATATAAAAATAAAATAAGGATATTATTAGTTAATGTATTATATATATTTAGATTGAAGGTCAATTTATTCTTAATCAAAAGAATTTGTAAGATAGAATTCAAAAGTATATTTAATTTTAAGAAGATATATTTTATATTAAAAAACAATAAAAATAATAAAATTATTAAAGCAATAATAAAAGATAGAATATATATTATTTTATATATAAAATTAGAATATGAAGATTCTATATTCTTTATATTCTTTATAAAGATTATTAATAAAACAAAAAGGAAAATTGAAGAATTAATTATAATAAAAAAGAAAAGATATTTTATTTAATATAAATGTTTCAATTATTTTGATTCTAACAAAATCAGGAATTTATATAAAATCATTATATTTCAAAAATCTATCAAAATCCTTTCAATTCTTAATATCTATAAAATATATATTCTTATAAAAATAATTAATAGAATCCCAAGCTAATTAAGTATATAAAAATCCAAAAAACTAGAATTGATTTATTTCGATATTATTAACCTTTTTCTAAGGTTTATTCGAGAATATAAATATTTTCTTTTTATTATTGATAATATTATAAGAGTAAATTAAGTTATTTTATTAAAATAAAAAAGTAATATAATATTATTATTAAAAAACTAAAAACAAAAAATTGAATTTGCTATAAATATAATTGTAATTGCTATTAGAATCAATAATATATTAGAGTTTTTTCAAGTTATCCAGAAATAAAAGATTGATATACAATCAAAGATTACAATAATTATATTATCTTATCAAAATAATCTAGTTGAATATAATATATATATTATAGAAATCGATATAAAAATAATATTGAAAAAAGCCTATTTATTATTAGAATTTTGAAACGAAGTTATCAAATACGATATATATATTCAAAACTATATTAGTATTAGTCCAAATACAAATAGAATTAATCGAAATCTATTTAAAGTATTTACAAATACATTATTAAATATTAATATATATAAGATTTAAAAAAATCGATATTATATATATATCAATTCCAAAACTATTCCAAAAGAATAAAGGTATAATAAACTTTGTAATATAACAAAGGTTGAAATATTCCTAGAATACTCAAAAGATATTATTAAATATATAAAGATTTATTTACTAAAGCTAGATTATATTTATTATTTTTATTATATTATAATCAATAAAAATTATAAAAAAAAGAATCTAGATTTCAAATTTAGAAACTATATAACCAAATTATAAAATATCAAGAATATAGAATCTGATTACAAACTTCACAACAAATCTAAAAATATCCTTAAATTATTATTTATTTCAATCAATCCACCAATATCATTAAATAAAATAATTACAGATTCAATAAAAATACATTTGTTAATATCAAAACCAATAAAAAAAAACAATAAAAAAAGTGATATTATTTTATCTAATATAACTTCATTATCTGATTCTATACTATCAAATTCGAATACATTATTTGAAAATATATTATTTAATATTATACTATCTAATAAAACTTTATTATTTATTACATCTATATCTATATCTACTTTCATATTACCTTTGAAATATAATTTTAGGAAAAAAAAAAAAGCAATAATAACAATATAAAAGAATAAAGAGATTCCAAAATTATTCAAACCTTATTTGCTTCCTTAGATAAATTAGAATCAAAATCAATTAAATATATTATAATTATTATTTCAAATATTTATTAATTCGAATAGAAAATGAATAATGAAATTATTTCAAAGATTTTGATTATTTTAGTAAATACTTTAATAAAAACTGAAACCATTTTATTAACAATAGAAATATTTGAAATCAAGATACCAAATACATATAAAAAAACAATAGTAAATAAAAAGTATATAAAAAATTAGTAAATTGTAATTTAAGAAGAAGTAAACTTATTGATTAAGAATAATATTTGAAAAGAGTTCATTTTATTATAAAGGAGTAATTTAGTTTCAACAAAATGAATATTTCTTATTAAAACAAAAAATAATAAGATAAAGTAATTCAAGATTAGATTAATAATTAAAGAATTCAATTAAGTTTTAGATAAAGATTATAATAAAACTTTTGTTTTTATAATTCGGTTTGATTTCTTTTTTTTTTTTTTTGTAATTGTTATAAAAGAAAATCTCAAATATTTTTATTTCAATATCAAAAATATATTTATTAAATTATATTTGAAAGAAAAAATCTATTTAATATTTTTTTAAGATATTTATATTTGTTGTAATTGTGTTTTATATATATTTCAAAGTTTTTATAGATTAAAGTAAGCTGATAGAAATTGAAGTTTTTTTTTAAAAGAAGAATTAATTAAAATAGGTTTTATATAAAGTCTTATAGATTTGTATTTATATATTAATCATTTATATTAACTAATTCTTTTAATTTATATAAATAATATTATTATTATTACTATACAAAAATGCAATATTAAATGGTTTTATTATAACCTTTTTATTCGATTTAATATCAAAAACTTAGGGGAGATTAATAAGATTTTAAGAATACATATTATTTATAATAAATCAAAGAGAGTATTAATTATAAATCAAAAAGAATATCTAAATATAATATTTACCCAATTCGAAATCTTCTATAATCAATATATTTCAAAAAAAATATCAATTTTGAATTATAATTAATTATGATTAATATTTTTAAACAATGAATTTATTAATATAAACAAATATCAGTAAGTAATTGGTAGTATAATCTATTTTATGATTTATATTAAATCAAATATTATATTTAATTTCAAAAGATTAATATAAGCTATATCTAACCCTACCAAACATTATAATATTATATTCAAAAACTTTATAAAATATTTAAAATCAATTATTAAATAAAAACTATATTTTGAATTTAAAAAAATTCAATTAAATATTTATAAAGAACATAACTTCTTACAACACACCATCAAAATATATATTAATACAAATTGAACAAACAATAAAACCAATCGAAAAAGTATTTTTAATAAAGTAATAATATTCTATAATAAATCAATTTTAAAAATAAATAAGAAATAGATATCTATAACTATATCTAATATAAAAGTTGAATACATTTTTATAGTGATATTTATTAAATAAAAATAATAAATAATTCAATTCTTAAGAGATTTAAAGCGATTATAATATATTAGAAGCAATAATAAAATCCAAATACTTGGAAATAATTAAAAAGCAATAACATTAATTAAGAATTTATATTTACACAAATAATTAAAATATATTGATATATATTATTACTTTATATAAAATCTTATAAAAAAACATTTAATCAATATTAATTATATTAATATAAATAATATAATTGTAAATAGATTAATAAAACTATATATAAAAATAATATTTAAAAGATTCAAGAATATACTAAAACTTCAAAAAGAATAAACTTTTTGAAAAAATATTAGAAGTTATAATTTATACTTTAAAATCGATTAAATCAATCAAATTAATTAAATTAATCAAATTGATTAAATTAATCAAATCAACCAAATCAATCAAATCAATCAAAATCACTAAATCTATCCATTTCACCTATTTCATTAAATTCATTGAATTCATTTTATATTGAATTTATCAAAAATTAATAATTTTAAAAAAATTATATGGAATAATAGATAAACTTAAAGTTTATTTATATATAATCGGATTTTAATAATTTATTATATTAAAACAATAACCCTATAATCAAAGAATAACGAATTTCGAAATAATTAGTTATTAGATATATAAAAGGAATTTTAAAAAAATTAATTATTGAAATTAAAAGAATAAACTTTCTAAAGAAATATTAGAAATTATAATATATATTCTAAACTATTATATATATATTACTTCCATTTTATAATTAGATTTTATCTTAATATAATTCATCTACATAGTCAATAATATATACATTCCACTAACCTGCTCTTTCATTATGATTAATTACTACTTTTCTTTTTTTTTTCTTTTTTTTATATTAGTTTAAATAAATTAATTTAAATGATTTTATTAGAATAATTAATAATTTATACTATAACTATAATATTAAGAAAATTATAAAATCATTATAATTAATGAAATCCTTACAAACTATTAGGATATATATATAGTAGTAAGCTATTAGATTTAATGTCTAATATTATATCTTTTGAGATTAGATTGTGTATATAGTATAGTGGTAAAGTTTACGATTTTTATTAGTGTCTATGTATATTGATTCTATGTATGTAATAGAGTATTAGAGATTAAATTAAGTAGATATTATTCTAGAATCTCTGATTTAAACTTGTTTAATTGAGAATAGATTTTTTTAATTGGAGGTTTATCTCCTTAATATTCTTATCGTTTGTAAGATATTAGTATTATATATATACAAAAAATGAGAAACTTTTATTTAATAAAACTCAATTCAAATAATCTGATTAACTTGATTTCTTTGGTATTATAGTTATAGTGTAACTTCTTAGGTTTTTTTAATAAAATTATATAAATTAGTTTATTTCAATTAAAACGAATTAAATAAAAAGAAAGAAAAAGTGATGACTATATATAAAAAACTAAAAACTTTTAAATAATATATTTTTTATATTACTAACTTTAATATTAAGGGTTTTATAAAAAAATTGGAATTAAAATAATATAAAATTCTAGACTTTTTTAATAAAATCATTTAAATTAGTTTATTCAAGCTAATATAAATTGAATTAAAAAAAAGAAAAGTAGTAATTATATATAAAAAAACTAAAGATTTTCAAATAATATATTTTTTATATTATTAATTTCAAAATTAAGGGTTTTCTAAAGGATTAAAGTTTAATTAGTATAGATATAGTTAAAGCTTATATAATCAATCAAAAAAGGGTTATATTGAATGTAGTGAATCTACAATTAATAAAAATTATTTAATATTATAGTTTTTATAGTTTAGTAATATAATTAATAATTCAAAGTAAAGTGATTTATTAAAATACAAATAAAAATAAAAAATGTGAATAAAAATAAAAAATGTGAATAAAAATGAAAAATATAAATAAAAATGAAAAATGTAAATAAAAATAAAAAAAAGTAATATAATAAAATAAACCGACTTCACTTATAAGTTTTCAATAAAATTTCTTTTTTAGATTTTTATAATAATAAATATAATTATATAATATTTTCTCAAAAAACAAAGGGTCCGGGGGCTCGCAGACCCCTAATAAGAAATGAGTTAGAAGTGAGGATATATTTATTTAATGATTAGATATTCTAAATTCATTAATAATTATTTTTAATGATAAGGATATTAATAAATATAATTGTAGTATTATATATTATATGGTTAATTATATAAATAAATATTCTTTATAATTAATCTTTTCAAAACGAAAAGAATAAAAGAAAGGAGCTTTATTAGAATATATATATAATAGTAAGCTATTAGGACTTCAATCCCTAATACTATGCTTTTTAGGTCAGATTGTATATATAGTGTTGTGGTAAAGCTTACAACTTTTATTTGTTTTTATATATGTAATAAAAACTTAATTAAAGAACAAATAAACTTAACAATTTATCTATTATAAAGTCATATATATTAAAGTAATTATATGAATTTAAAAGATTTAATAAAAAGTAAGATTTATAATATAATAATAATAACAATATTATTATTAGTGTTATTATAATAATTAGAAAATAAGGATATATTATAAATAATTCTTATTAAAGGTTTACCTCCTTAATATTCTTGTCACTCGTGAGGTATTAATATTGTACAATAAAATTTGACTATACCGGATTGGGATATACCGGAATCTTAGATATACCGAAAAAATTTCCTGATTTGATGACTTTTTATATAATAATATCGGATTTTTAAATAAAACCGGAATACCGAATTGATTTTTCAAGAATCCGATAGAAGTTTTGATAGTGAATTTAGCTTAATAACATTTTTTGGTATTAATAAGCTTGATTGGATATTATCACATAATAATTTTTTCGAAAATATCGGGGTTTAAAGCTGAAATCGGATATAAATTTTGATGGAAACACTTAGACCATTATTTTTTATACCGGAATCTTATTTATACCAGATTTGATTGGTTAAATATTTCATTCCGATATAATCAAGTTCTACTATATATACACGAAAAATAAGAAACTCTCACTTAGTGAGACCCGATTCAAGCGATCTGATTAGCTCGACTTCCTTGGCATTGTAGCCATAGTGCAAGCCCTAAGCTTTTTCAACAAAATCATTTAAATTAACTTATTTTAACTAATATAAATTGAATAAAAAAAGAAAAAGTGATAACCATATATAAGAAATTAAAAGCTTTCAAATAATATAATTTTTATAATACTAATTTCAAAACTAAGGTTTTTATAAAAGATTGAAGTTTGTATAATATAAATTTTATAATATAAAACTCTAGACTTTTTTAATGAAATTATTTAAATTAGTTTATTCCAATTAATATAAATTGAACAAAAAGAAGGAAAAGTAATAACTATATATAAAAAACTAAAGGCTTTCAAATAATATAATTCTTATAATACTAGTTTCAAAATTAATATTTTTATAAAGGATTGAAGTTAAAGTAATATAAATATAATTAGAGTTTATATAATCAATTAAAAAAGATTTATATTGAATATAGCTGATCTAATATTAATAAAAATTATTTTAATATTATAGCTTTTGTAGTTCAATAATATAATCAATAATTTGAAGTAATATAACCCACTAAAATCTAAATAAAATTAAAAAATCTAAATAAAATGAAATAAACCGACTTCACCTGTAAGCCTCAATAAAATTTCTTTTTTTAGATTTTTACAATTATAAATATAATTATATAATACTTTCTCAAAAAGCAAGGGGTCCGGGAGCTCGCAGACCCCTAATAATCATATATAATAAGATTGTATTTTAAATGATGCAAATATTTTCTCTAAAATCTAATGGTCATGTTATATAAATTTCAATTTTTAATTTATTTACATAGAATTCTATTTTTAGTATATTAATAGAATGATTCAAATAGGCCTCGGTAGCTAAGCTAGAGATGGCTCGAGTTCGAGATGAAAGCCGGGATCCAGTCAGTCGGCGTCTCGTGATTGGAATTAGATATTTTAATCCAGGCATGATCTACGTGCTGATAGGTTCTGACATGACTTATACATATATATATATATGTATATTAGAGTATCTTAATGAGATAGATAGATGGGGAGATACCCTATAGTATTGACTAAGGGGAGTTGAGTACTTGTTATTTGCGTGGGAATGAGAGGGTTATTTTAAGAAGGGTTTTTTCAGAGGGGTGGTGTAAACTTATATGGTGTGTGGTTCTTTAGATGAGTCGGGGGGTCTTTAAAAGGATCTTTGGGCTAGGATTTAGACGTTTTGGCTCATTCATTATTTATTCTTCTATTCACTTAGAAAAGAGGGAATTTTCTGAATCTTGAGAATTTCGAGAAAATTTATTGTTAAACCTTGAATCACATTCCAATATAATGAATTCCATCATCATTCTGAAAAGTTAACCTATCATCATCACAAATGGACAACCCTCAAATCGTAGACTCCGATTAGAATTCCAAGAGCTCAGGAATCAGTCTCTAAGTTATAAGCTCAAGATCACATAATCTTCAGAATTATATTCTTTAAACCAAGCTTGGAATATCAATACTCGACTTAACTTGACTGAAAATAGGAATATCAGTGTTTCCGAGTAACTACCTACAGCTGGGATAGTCAATTCCTGGTTATTCAGGTCTGTAAGTTGTGATTTTTGGATAGCAGTGGGTTATTTCTCAGCTTGAATTACAAGAACAACAGAAAACTGACTACCGGCTATAATTTACTAATGCATTACTATTCTTCATACTGCGTTGCCACATGTTCCGGCCCTCGTTGTGACATGGTTTGGAAACTCTGCAGAATCGCTCCTTCAGCGAATATTGACCTTTTCATTAATACCCTCTCCACCCATCTAGATCATGCTTCATAATATCCGGATTTAAATCGGCTACAAATTCTCCTTTTAAAGATTACCAGTGGGTGTACGGATGACGCGACACTGCCAAATGAATTTGTAAGTATCTCATGTTATATCAAGTGGTATGTCTTAGAGATCATTACAATTGTTCATTAGGAATGAAACAACCAAAAACCTAATTCTGATATCAAACAATTGAAAAAGAAATTTGTCAAAAAATTTGAAAGTTAGGAAGTCTCCCATCAATCCATGTACTCATTTTTTATATCGCTATTCTCTTAGATATTTGTGATATTCCTCAATGTTTATTAATGCTTTCTAGATATTATTTCTCTATCCTAGAATCTGCGTTGGACATTGGCGAGAACGGGCTCAATCGGCATAGCACATATAACGACACGCGTGAATGCCTGTAATAAGTGACTTCACCTTCTTACTTTCGTTAATATCAAGTTGTAACAACAATAAATTACAGTGTAGTATTGTTCTTAGTTATGGTAAAAGAGTTTGAACGCATGGGAGTTCCTCATTAAATTTCGCGACTTTGATGTCAACATTCCATCTCTCTTTTTCTCAAGGTGATCGCGGATAGGACACGACTAGAGGGGTATAGTATGAATCGAACTTTTACACCTTATCAACAACTATCTTGATCTTTAAATCATGATTCAATAAATGAGATGAAGAAAACGAAGTCAGTGTAGTATGGTAATTAATCTAATTAATATGCTGAAGGTTAGACTGTGCTACATACATGTGTTTTTTGTATGGAAAACGGGCTATTATAGTATCTGATGGATGAATGAGATCGGATGAAGTAAGCGATACTGGGAAAAAGGGGTATAGTAGTATAAGGAACAAGTCGCACTACATAGACAGTACACAAGCATGTTAGTTGTTCTCGAGAATGAGCTATTTTTGGGCTGAACTATGTTTTTGTTGACTTCCAAGGTTCCCAACGAAAACAAAATGGTGATCTCCAAATCCCTGTGGCGTATAGTGTGCTCGGCGTACATAACTACTATCTGCGAATTAATTAATTAACTTATCAACAAGCGAATAGAATACAAGAAATACATCGACATATCTCCATTTCATCAATGGCGTATCAGCTTCATTCTGAAACCTTTTTTCTATCTCTTTCCTTTTGATACGAGCACCAAGGGTCCCATGAATTCACATCTAAGACAATGGAACAATCTCAATCTACTGGATTCTAAGAGCATGAGCTTGTTTCAACTACATCAACACCTATACTTTAAAGGTGGAAGACCATCCTTCTTCTTTTTTGACTCTTCACACTTTGATCCATCAATATCAATATCAACAATGTCTTCCTCCAACACTAAATCCGGTTCATCAAAACCCCGCACCAGCAACCACACTCGCACTAGTACTCGCACCACTAAAAAGAAACAGGGTTACATTGTTCAAGTCTTTTCAAATCCCATGAAATTCATTAGGGATCATTGGCTCTGTCAATTCATCATATTTGTTTCTTTGCTTTGTATCTTCCAAAATCAACTTTATCATCTATTGAGAATAGTGGAACTCATCAATAGTTCTGTTTGGTGTTGTTGTCATCCGATTAGTTGTTTTTGGGGTTATACAAAATCAGGATTTGTGGGAGGAGTGAGTAGTGCAAAGTCAGGGGTTGTGGGAGGAGTAAGCGGTGTAATGACAGGGGTGCTAGGAGGAGTGAGTGGTGTAATGTCAGGTTTTGGATGGATTTTGGGGGGGCTCGGAGGAATAGGTGCTGATGGCAATACCAATAACGACTATTCTCACTCTAACAACGATTTCACTCCTACATCAACCTACATCTTCAAACCCATCCCATCAAAGTCAACATCGAAATCAAAACCAAAACCATTCTCATTTGCATCTTTCTCATTCACATCCTCCTCCTTCTCACAAAAATGTCCTCCAAAACCTGAACCAGATGTCTTTACAACTACTCTTCAATCTCTCCCCCCAAATCTCTCTCTAACACCGACCATCACAACTCTGTCGCAAATAATTTCAACCCTCAACTACACCATTGATTACTACTACTTTTCGCCTTCAAAACCAGAATCCGGATTCCAATCCACGAACTGCTCTCCATTTCCTCTCTTCACTTATAACCTAACAACGCTCACCGACCTCCTCTCTTCCCTAGACATTACATATACAACACATCTTACCAGCTATCTCACAACTCTCCAATTACTATCCCATTCCTCCCGCTCAACCTCCTCCTCAATTACCAGCGACATCAACCTTTTCAAAAAGGCTATCGGAGAGATTGAGACAGCAAAGAAAGAACGACGGTTCTGGAGAAAGGGAAGACATATTGGAAAGTTACACGATGAAGCAAGAGTCAAATTAGGGAATATTAGAAAGACGCTGAACGAGTATAGAGACGAGATGGAGCATAGTGTGGGCTTATTGGCCGGAGGAGCGGAGGAAGTGAATAATTTGATTGTGGGGGTTGAGGGGATGGTGAGGGGTATTTCGATAGTGGAGAACAAGGAGGGGGTGAGGAAGTGTGTGAAGGAGATGCGAGAGAAGGGAATTAGTGGGGTGGAGTGGGCGGAAATGGAACGGGAAATTGAGGCAATATATGGGGGTGTGGTGGGTAGAGGTCTGCTTGATGAGTTGCTTGTAGAGAACAAGTGGCTGAAGCAGATGTTTGAGGCGCAGATAATGGCGTGGGAGGATGTGATGGGGTGGTGGTATGTTTTTGCTGATGACAAGCAAATGGGGAAGGGGAATAGCGGTGGAAATAAGAATGGACATGGGAATGAGGATGTGATGTATTGTGGATGTTTTCCAAGTATTCCGATGGAGATCAAAAAGATTGAGAGGGGTGGTGAGATTGGGATGAGTGAGAATGAGGAAGACAAGAGTGAGATCAAGATGTTGTTTCAGTGGATAGAGGAGGTTGGGAGATGGGAGATGGGAAGGAAAGAGTTTGCGAAGGAAATGGAGGGAGCGGTGGAAATTTGGCTGGGAGGATTAAGGGAAGATTGAGAGAGGGACGAGGATTGGATTTCACAGTGGACGAATGAAACCTATATCATAGATTCCAGCCAGAGCTACAGATAGAACAATATGAGTACATGCACTATACAGTATAACTTACATCAGATAAGCATTTGCGCACGTAACACGCTATATCTAGAATGATCATGTTATCTAACCCCTTGAATGCCGGAGTTTGAAATGTGGAGCAGAATTGGCTCCTGTTTATTCTTCCTATTAGCTCTGACAATCAGTTTGATAACCATACCAAGACTCAATCCTATTATTACACCTTCTCGTAAATCATTCATATCAAGCTGCTGCGGGGATAATTCATACTTAGTGATTATTACTCTCAGGAAAATAAATAGATTTTAAAGTATTGGGCACCTGTACACATCTCGTCATTTCAGATTTTACCAAAGAATGACCTTCCCGTACCCCTTCAAAATCTCTCAGGTGATAATGCAAGGGTAAAACCTGGGTTTCCCCCAGGATATTGTTAGACACCAATATTCAAAGTTTTCCTAGCGCCCGGGCAGATTTGCATTATGTATTAGGTATTTGTACTCGTTTGAATTTCTGGGGCTGAAATCCATGGGTATACACCAGCTCGAGATCGGTTCTCCGCAGACCAAAGAATGAGCGGAAACTGAGTACCTTTAGAATGTCCTTTCAACTCAATTGAAAATTCCAATCCTTGAATGAAGTCTATTTATTTGTAAGATTAAGAGTAAACGAAAGCGTAATTTTCGCTTCATGTATTGAGTTTGAATGATCTCATTTGTCATTAATTTATAAATGTAATGATATATTCTATATAAAATAATGACGTAATAAGAGCTAGGAATAATTAATTCAGGATAAAATTTACTATAAATTTATTATAAATTTAAAAATGTCCCATCAGCTCATACACCCGCTGATAAGCATGCTTATCTAGACATGTTTATATATAATAGATATAACATTACTTTATAGGTTGAGATATTAATATAAGATTTTAATTTAAAATGAGCATATAAAAGTTGGTATTTAAAAGATTTCTTTATAAAGTGACTTATCGAGTTTTGAATTTCGAAATTTGAGATAATCGTAAATCCTAATTAAATCTATATAGTTTTAAAATTGACTTTTATTAGTAATCAATTAATTCCTAACTATTATTCCAAGGATTTTATTGGTGGTTAGTATTAGTAATAACCTAACTATTATTCCGAGGATTTTATTGGTGGTCAGCACTAGTAGTAACCACAACCCTAAAGGGGGTGGTGACCTAGCCAAAAACGCTCCAATTGATCACCACCTCTCCTGGCTTTAATTTAGGGCTTTTCGAAAATCTGAAAAAAGAATTTAATAGAGATTCAATTGAATTATATTTATTTGAAATTAGAATTTCGAAATCTTTTATATTAAGGTTTTTGTATTCAATTGAAATAACCCTAATTTTGAAAAGGTTGAAAAAAAGCTATGGTAATTTTTGAAAACAGGGGGGTGGTGATTAGTGAAAAAGTATTAAAAGTCATCAATTGGTCACCACCTTTTTTGGTTTTAATTTAAGGCTTTTTGGAATTCTGAAAAAAGAAATTAATAGAGATTCAATTGAATTATATTTATTCAAAATTAGAATTTCGAGTAGTTTTTATAATAGGGTTTTTATATTGAATTGAAATAACCCTAATTTTGAAGAGATTGAAAAAGTTATGGTAATTTATAAAAAACAGGGGGGTAATAATCAACGAAAAAGTATTAAAAGTTATGAATTAGTTATTATTTTTTTTAATTTAAATTTAAAACTTTTCGAAAATCCGAAAAAAGAAATTAATAAAGATTCAATTGAATAATAATTATTCGAAATTAGAATTTCGAAATCTTTTATTTTGAGGTTTTTGTATTTAATTGAAATAATCTTAATTTTGAAGAAATTGAAGAAAAGCTATGGTAATTTTTGAAGGCAAAAGGGTAATGATTAGTAAAATGAATAAATTTGGTTACTATTTTTAATTCAATATAAAATAAAAAATTTTATAAAATTTTATAAAAAAATAGAATTTATTTTCATTTATATATTGAATTCTAAAAAAAGATTTAAATTATTTTTTAAATTGATTGATTTATACTAGTTCTAAAAAAGCTTCAATTTGTATAATAATGATCAATCGAAAAAAGATATGGGGTAGTTCAATCACATAATCGAAATTTCAATATTAACCCAATATTAATAAAAATAATAAGAATAATAAAAAAAAGAAAAATAATATTAATAAGAATATTAATAATAAGAATAATAATAAGAAAAAGAATAATAATAAGAAAATATAAAAAAAAAGAAAAAAAATAATAATAATAAAAAGAATAATAAAAAGAATATATAAAATTAATATAAATAAGAATATTAATAAAAAAAATATTAATAAAAATAAGAATAGGAATATTAATAAAAAGAATATTAATAAAAAGAATATTAATAAGAAAAATATTAATAAGAAGATTATTAATAAAGAAAAGAAAAATAATAATAAAAAAAAGAAGAATATAAATAAAAATAATAGAAATTAGAAAAAGAAAAATAAAAAGAATATAAAAAAACAAATTATAGATAAAAATATTAATGAGAATATTGAAAAGAATGATAATATTAATAAGAATATTAAGAAAGATATAAAGAAAAGTATAAAAAAAAGAATATAATTAAAAAGAATATAATTAAAAAGAATATTAATAAAAAGAAAATTAATATTTATTAATTTTTGAAAGAAAAAAGAAAAAAATGAATATTAATAATGATAAGAAAAAGAATTAAAAAAAAAGAATAATAAGAAAAAGAATAATAAGAAAAAGAATAAAAAGAAAAAGAATAATATCAAGAAGAATAATATTAAGAAAAAAATATTAAAAATAATTATGAAAAGAAAGAATAATAATTAAAATATTAATAAGAATATAAATAAGAAAAAGAAAAAAAAAGAATAATAATAAGATTATTGAAAAGAATATTAGAAAGAATATAAATAAGAAAAATATAAATAAGAAAAATATAAATAAGAAAAATATAAATAAGAAAAATATAAATAAGAAAAATACAAATAAGAAAAATATAAATAAGAAGAATGTTAAAGAAAATAAAAAATAAAATTAATATATTATTATTATTAAAAGAAAAAAAAACTAATTATTATTCCGAGGATTTTATTAGTAATCAGCATTAGTAGTGATCCCAATCCTAAAAGGGGTAATGATTTAGACAAAAACACTCCAATTAATTATTATCTTTTCTAGCTTCAATTTAGGGCTTTTCGAAAATCTGAAAAAAGAAATTAATAAAGATTCAATTGAATTTTTTATATATAAAATTAGAATTTCAAAATCTTTTATATCAAAGCTTTTATATTGAATTGAAATAACCCTAATTTTGAAGAGGTTGAAAAAAAGCTATAGTAATTTTTAAAGATAGAGGGGTGGTGACTAACAAAAAAGTATTAAAAGTTATCAATTGATTATTACCTTTCCTGACCTCAATTTAAAGTTTTTTGAAAATTTAAAAAAAAAAATTAATAAAGATTTAATTAAATTTTCTATATATAAGATTAGAATTCGAAAAGCTTTTATATTAAACTTTCTATATTCAATTGATATAACCCTAAATATTATTCCAAGGATTTTATTAATAGTCAGCATTAGTAGTGACTACAATCCTAAAAGAAATAATAATTTAATCAAAAACACTTCAATTGATTATTACTTCTTCTAATTTTAATTTAAGGCTTTTCGAAAATTTAAAAAAAGAAATGAATAGAGATTCAATTAAATTTTTTATATATAAAATTAAAATTTCGAAATTCTTTATATAAAAGTTTTTATATTAAATTGAAATAACTTTAATTTTGAAAAAATTGAAAAAAAACTATAGTAATTTTTGAAGATAGGGGAATAATGATTAACAAAAAAGTATTAAAAGTTATGAATTGATTATTACCTTTTTTGACCTAACACTCTACTAACTAGTATCACTAGTTTTACTAGTATTACAAAATATTTAGGGTTTTTAAGGTTAAATATATATATGTATATATATTTTTGAAATTTAGAAAAAATTTGGGATTTAATAGTATTTTTACTTTTTTACTAGCATTATTCCTTATTGAATTTTATTTTTAGAATTTTAACTAATATCACAGAATATCTCGCTTAATATTAAAGCTAGTTTATTAAAATCAACTTTTTTAAACTTTTCAAAAAAAACTGAATTGATTGATGAAATTTTTATCCAAATCAGACTTAGTTCGTTTTTGACTTAGAAAAATACGATTTTCTTTATTTTTATGAAATTTTCAATCTAATATAAAAGCTTAAATATTAGAAATTTCGAAAAATGTATAATATATTACTATAAATAGAATTTAAAACTAACTATTATTCCGAGGATTTTATTGGTGATCAGTACTAATGGTGACCTCAACCCTAAGGAGGGTAATGATTCAACCAAAAACACTCCAATTAATCATTACCTCTCCTAACTTCAATTTAGAACTTTTCGAAAATCTGAAAAAAGAAATGAATAGAGATTCAATTGAATCTTTTATATATAAAATTAGAATTTCGAAATCTTTTATATTAAAGCTTTTATATTGAATTGAAATAACCTTAATTTTGAAAAGGTTGAAAAAAAGCTATAGTAATTTTTGAAGATAAAAGGGTAGTGATTAACAAAAAAACATTAAAAATCATCAATTGGTTATTATCTCTCCTAACTTCAATTTAAGGTTTTTTTGAAATTTAAAAAAAGAAATAAATAAAGATTCAATTGAATAATAATTATTCGAAATTAGATTTAGAAAAGCTCTTTTATTAAAGTTTCTATATTGAATTGAAATAACCCTAATTTTGAAGAGATTGAAAAAGCTATAATAATTTATAAAAAACAGGGGGATGGTAACCAGCAAAAAAGCATTAAAAGTCACGAATTGGTTACTACCTCTCCTGGCTTTAATTTAGAGCTTTTTGAAAATCCAAAAAAAAGAATTAATAGAAATTCAATTGAATAATATTTATTCGAAATTAAAATTCGAAAAGCTTTTGAATTGAAACTTTAAAATCGAATTGAAATAACCCTAATTTTGAAAAAGTTGAAAAAAAAGTTATAATAATTTTTGAAGGTAGAAAAATAATAACCAGTAAAATAAATAAATTTAATTACCACCTTTAATTCAATATAGAATAGAAAATTTAATAAAATTTTATAAAGAACTAGAGCTTATTTTTAATAATATATTGAATTCTAAAAACAAATTTAAATTATCTTTTAAATTGATCGATTTATATTAATTCTAGAAAAGCTTCAATTTATATAATAATGACCAATCGAAAAAAGGTATAGAATAATTGAATCACATAATCGAAATTTCAATATTAACTCAATACTAATAAAAAAAATACTAATAAAAAGAATATTAATAAAAAGAATACTAATAAACAGAATATAAATAAAAAGATTATTAATAAAAATAATATAAATTATAAGAATACTAATAAAAATATTAATAAAAATACAAATAAGAATACTAACTATGATTAGAATATAAATAAAAAGAATAAAAAGAATAAGAATAAGAAGAATAAGAAAAAGAATATAAAGAATATGAATAAGAAGAATAAGAATAAGAAGAAAAAGAATATAAAGAATATAAAGAATATGAATAAGAAGAATAAGAAGAATAAAAAGAATAAGAATAATAAGGAAAAGAAAAATAATATTAATAAGAATATTAATAATAAGAATAATAATAAGAAAAAGAATAATAATAAGAAAATATGAAAAAAAGAAGAAAAATAATAATAATAATAATAATAAGAAGAAGAATAATGAAATGAATATATAATACTAATATGAATAAGAATATTAATAAGAAAAATAATAATAATAATAATAATAAGAAGAAGAATAATGAAATGAATATATAATACTAATATGAATAAGA